>VZTJ01005115.1:17983-261452 GCA_013397795.1 Orthonyx spaldingii | reverse complement strand
TTTTTTTTTTTTTATTTAAAATGTTTAGCAATAGTCCTCACAGACAAGGAACAGCTTCTCCGTGTTAAAATATATTAATTACTGTTCTAAGTCAAAGTAGACGGAATAAATTCTCTGGAGAGAGAACAACTTCATTACAAGCAGACACCAAAGTTCTGGTTTAGACTTTTCTGTCTGGAAGAAATAAAGAATATTGTACACAGCCAGAAGTGGTTCTTGTTCTGCAGTTTGTTATTATGAAAATAAAGTGTGTAGTATTTACTTGTCCAAATGGTCATGTGTTGTTAATTGTTACATGCTTCCATTGCACTGGGAAACAGGACGGAAGGGGAAACACTAAGTACTGAAGCATGCTCTGAAGGTTTCCTGGTATGTAAGCCCTTAGGAGAATCTTCAGGAGCATGTTTAGCATCTCTTAGAACTTCATCAATAGCACTGGATCAGCTGTGATCCTTGAGGCTGGAGGCATCTTATGGTCCAGCTTGGGTTGTCTCTGAATAGTGATAACATACTGGAGGAGGCATATGTGTTTAGTATCTGCTGTCTTAAACTCAAGAGTGTAATCACCTTTATGTAATAATACCATTTAGAAGTATATAGTGTAATTAATTGGGGCAGGCATGTGTGCAGTGATTTTTTGTGGTGCAGTGTCTATAAATAGAATTAAATTGTGTATATAAAACCTATCTGAAATGATTTCCTGTCCAGCAATGATCAGGATACACAAGTGTGAATTGAAACAGGTGGTAGGAGGACTTTGGCCAGAAGTGTGATGCACTAAATGTGTCTCCTTAGCATTTATATGCATGTGAGGTGGTAATGGTGGTTGAAGGCCTATTTGTTTTGTCACCTCCTTGGTTCTATCTCAACACTGCCAGGATTCAGCCTCAGCTTGCATTTTCACCTGAACATGAATAGTTGAGTATGTGACATATGAAAATACCTGTGTTGCAGGGAAAGTTAGCGGGCCACTATGACTATTGTTTAGCCAGTCTTCATCTTACTAGCTCTACTATATTTTTTAAAGCTCTCGTGTAAAAATCGGCTGTTAAAATTGGAACTGTTCTATGGCAACCAGAACTAATTGCATAAACCATGTGGCTTTTGAACTTCTGATGTCTTTTCTCTTGAAAAACAGAAAAGCCTACTTGCTTCTCTGCTAGGCAAACTTTACTCATGACTTGCTTGAACTATAGCTAATTAGAAACTGGCATTCAGTTAATGCCATAAGCAGTGTTTCAGAGTGTTTGAGTTTAAAATCTTATCTGTGCTTGGTGAACTAAAAGTAAGTTTATTGAAAGATAGATGGCTGCCATGCACTGTATATTAAAGAGAACCACTCAGCTTGCTGAAATGACTAACTGTGTCTTTAGTTCTGCTTCCTTTCAGCATTATAAAGAGAGCAGATTTACTTGGTCGACTTTATTATTCTCCTCTTAATCTGAATGTATTTTAAGACAAACTTTTCCTTACTAGGTATAGGACCCTGTTTCTTGAACATAATGGTTTTATAGGTTTTGAAAGCAGTAACTGCTTTCAGAAGCAGAAGAAAGTAACTGCTAAGCTATTTTAATAACCTGAAGTGTAATACTATCTCTGAGGCTAATAGTCAAAAACTGAACTAGCTTTTTTTAATGGTACTGAGGATTCTTGAGTAGTTTAGTAATTTAAAACTGCCTTTTTTTTTTTTTTTTTTTGGAAGGGCGGAGAAAACTCACAGTTCAAATTCTGTGTTGATGTGCTGGTTTAGTACAGTGATTAGGCTGAAAACTCATTCCAGACAGTTGGGGTTTTTTTTCCTAGAATGTAATTAGCTATATTTAATACTGGTTTTAAGTCAGGTAAATAACATGGTAAAAACTCCAGTTCTCCAAACAAGATGTCAGAGAGCAGTCTGTACAGCTTTGAAAATAATAAAAATGGTAGACGAATTGGTAGAGCAAAATATATTTTTGAGACATAATGGTTTTTTTAGTCAGAGAGCTGACTTGCACACTGATTGCAAGTACTGTATAGGATGCTTCAGTGTAGATAAATGTGTTAGGCAAACTGGAAGTACTTTAAATGACAGGTGCTCTTGGCTTTTTTTGAGAAGTGGTGCAGTGCTTGAGAGAGCAGTGAATTCTGTAGTGAATACACTGAAGTCCTGTACAAACAAGTAAGCTGTCCTATTGAAGTTTTCTATCTACAGCCTGTGGTTCACAGGAAAAAAAAATAATCTGTGGGGTCGCGCTACTTTGCTGAGAGCCATAGAGAGCCAAATACATCATCTTGCACACATCGCTACAGCCTCCATAGGACAGAGAATTGGAGATTACTGTTTCAAAAACTTGTCTGGATTTAAAAGAAGTCAGTTGAGACTTCGAGATTTTATTCATGTAGTAAGCAGTTCATCAAACATACTTGTGTATGAACAATGGAGAGCTTGAGGAGTGAAGTTGTTACTGTCGGTTTTGGGTTGAGATCACAGAGAATGGCATGCAAACTTGCAGTTGATACCAAAGCCTCAGTATTTTGCATAAAAAGGTGATTGAAGGTCTTTATTAACCTAAGTTAGAAATAAAGACCAGACATGAAGTCAGCTAACCATATGGACTTTGGTAGCAAACTGACATGAAAGTAACTTGCACCATTTTAAAACAGAAAAGGTTTTGAAGTACGTCTTTATAAACCCTGGATGTGGCAGCCTTCTGAAACCTAAGTCTATTTTTATTAAGTTTCGACTTATCTGCTAACCATAGGCAAGAAGGATCTCTTTACTAACAGCAGTCTCAAGCTGTGGCAGTGGTCAGGAGTCTGTTTGTTCCCATTGTGGTTATATTTCACATCTGGACTACCTGTAATTATCTGCAAATGGCCTATTAGCTTTTGTGGCATCCTTCTAGCACTGTAAATCCAACTGGATTTTCAGTGATGTTTTCATTAAAGAACAATCTTCTTGGTTACCAAAATACTCTTAAAAAACCACTTGCATGTTTTGTTCCAGTTATTCCACTAGATAAATCCTTGACTCTACTGCCACTTGTATGTGCAGTGGTACTTTTAAACAGCTATTGCAAGGAAACTTAGTGAATACAATGTGCACAAGATTTTAATTTACTTAATTTTTAAAACCTAGGATTTTAAGAACAGACTGGATTCTAACAAAGTAGTTTGTCATCTTTGTGTATGTTTTTTTCCTGTGGGCTGGGAAAGACATGTAAGGGGAGCTGTCTTTCAGTATGTGTGGTCATCTTATGTGCTGATGGAAAATCAACTCACTGCATTTTCTTTCTTTCCTCTTCAGTCTTGAAGATTTAAAAATTTGTTTTGTGATATGGTTTCTTTTAGGCACGGTGTGGTTCTGGAGGTAGTTTCCAGGGTAGGTGCAGGGGTAACTAGACTGCATTATCTTTTAGACCTTCTTAAAAATAAGCATCTTATTTCACGTAAGAAAAATAATTTTACAACTGAATTTGTAAAGATTAGATTGGAATTGCCTCAAATCCAATTAAGCCACACTGCATGGACGTGCTGGGAATATAAATGCAATTACTGTAAATTTGTACAAACTGATTTGTTGCATTATCTTGCTAATCTAACATACGGTACTTTTTGTGTCCATATTGCAGACGGCAACTCCAAACTAACATGGCAGTCAGACTGTGTGATGTGGCTTCTCTGCTTAGAAGTGGTTCGTGGGCAGCAGAGCCTTGGACTGGGGTCTGTGGGACTTTTCTTAAATTCTGTAGGCTGCATTTTTACATGTTAATAGTGCTGAGGCCATACCAAAGTCTTTTAACCTTCCATTTGGAATGCTAACTCGCTTATATGTTTCATTATAGGCTGTAGGTTGTGTTGCTATTCTGTGAGAGCCTAGAGCACACTGACATACCAAGACAACTTTTTCTGTAATATGGTGATCTCCTGTAGAAATAACACTGCAGTGACTTGCCTTTCTTCTAATGTCAATTAGATTTTAGTACTAATTGAAAATACATGGTGGATAATTGAAGAGTAGTATTGCACTAAAATGGTTTTGGTATGGTCTGAATACTAAATTGCAGTAACTTTGAAAACCTGTATAGTTGTGTTTTTATGATGACTATTTTAAAAAGTATATTTGCCAGTCTATTCTAAAAAAAATTTTTTAACTGTAAATTTATCTCAAACTATTTTTCTGAGTCAAAAATATTTAGTGCTTTGTGCTTTGTCTTTTATGAACAGTTCTCCTTAGCCGATTAAAGGGGTATGCATTATTTGTAAAACATATTAGTATCACTTTATTCAAAGCAGATGGTTCTGTAGCTGAGAGATGCTGTAGTTTTTAGCACACCCAGGCTACTGCAGCTGTTCACTTGAATGTTGGCTTAGAATCTCATTCTTGCCAGCTGAACATGAAAATAAATGTGCAATTAAGAGAGAATTGTTTGTTGTCCTTGCTAAATCCTAACTTTGATCAATGAACACTTCAAATTTGAGAATAAAAGACAAAAAAGGGGAAAAGGCAATCCTACAGAGCCTCAGAGCACAATATTTGTGACTACAACCTTTAACAGATATGCTAGTGTTTTGAAAAGTAATTTATCTTAATTGGGATAATCTACTTTATCATCTCTTCAGTGGACTTGTTTCTTCTGTGCCAGGAACAGGGTACCCCTTGGAGTTTGTCACAAGGGAAGAAAATGTTGTTCCAGTTGTAGCTCTTCAGGAAAACTAGATCATGCTTTTCTAATGAGTGTTCTTAACAGCTATATCCCTTTTTTGTGTTGTGCTGAAGTAACCTCTTGGAAAATACTTCTGTATGCAGAACACAGAAACGTGTTCCCAGGAATGTCTAAGTTGTACTTCTAGTAAGAAACTCAGCTTTCCCCATCGTATTGTTAGGAAATTCAGTTATGCAGTCCCTGAACACAGCTGACCTCATCAGCTGTTTGGATTTGCACTGATTGCATATGGTGCTTTAAACAGGACTGTTAGGACAGACCCTTCAGAGGCCCTGATGCTGCTCAGTGATTTCACAAGAGGTTTTTTTGTGAGAAATCCTTATAGCAGTTTACTTATGAGGTTGAATTTCAGCAATTGATGGATTTCTTTAGTGAACGTTTGTTGAAATATGCATTACTGGAGAACTAACTTAGATAATTTTCTCTTGCATGTCATCCTGCGTAGTTGGTCTCAAACCGGGTAGGCTGCCCAAATCTTAGATATTAGGATGCCATTAAAAATTCATTGTATTTACCAGCTGTTGCCAATCACTGACTGGGATGGCAGAGAGCCTTTTGTAGATGTGGCAGCTTGTGGACAAGTACTTATGTACAACTACATTCCTTCAAATTACTTATGTTGCATCTTGCAGTCATACATCCAATTACTTTGGGGTGAGACACAGTAGAATCAGAACGGTTTGAGTTGAAAGTACCTTAGAGATTGTGTGTCTCTGATGCACTTGTTATGAACAGAGATACCTTCCACTAAATCAGGTTACTCAAAGCTCCCTCCAACCTGACCTTGAACATTTCAAGGGATGGGGCATCCACAGCCTCTCTGGGGAAGTGCCTTACTACCCTCATGTTAAAGAATTTCTTCCTAATGTGTAATCTAAACCTACTCTCAGTTTGAAGACATTCCTCTTTGTCCTGTCACTACATGCTCTTCAAAATGTCCCTTTCCATCTTTCTTGTAAGCTTCCTTCAGGTACTAAAAGGCCAGAGTTAGGCCACCCCAAAGTCTTCTCTTTTCCAGGATGGAAAAAACTGATTCTCTCAGCATTTTGTCACAGGAGATGTGCTCCATCCCTCTAATCCAGGCCCTCCTCTGGACTCACTCCAGCAGGTCCATGTCCTTCCTGTGCTGGCACCCCAGAGCTGGATGCAGTGTTTCAGCTGGGGTCTCACCAGAGCAGAGCAGAGGGGCAGAATCCCCTCCCTCCCCTGCTGCCCACGCTGCTTTGGATGCAGCCCAGGACACGTTTGGCTTTCTGGGCTGTGAGTGCTCATGGCTGGGTCATGTCCAGCCTCTCACCCACCAGCACCCCCAAGGCCTTCTCACAGGGCTGCTCTCCATCTGTTCATCCCCAGCCTGTGCTGGTACTGGGAGTGTCCTGACCCAGGTGCAGTACCTTGTTCTTGGTGTCGTTTAACCTCGTGAGATTCCCATGGACCCACTTCTCGACCTTGTCCAGGTCCCTCTGGATGGCATCCTGAACTTCAGGAGTGTCAGCAGCACCACTCATCTTAGGATCATCTGCCAGTGTGTGGAGGGTGCACTCAATCCACTTGTCTGTGTTGTCAGTGAAGACATTGAATAGCACTGGTGCCAGTGTGGATGCCTGAGGGACACCCTTTGTCACTAATATTCGTTGAGACCCTGAGCTATTGACACTCACCCTCTGGATGAAAGTGTCCAATCACTTTCTAATCCATCTATTAATCCACCCATAAATATTCCCCATTTTAGAGATACAGATGTAGGAGACTGTGTCAGAGGCTTTACATAGGTCTAGATAGATCTGTAGCCCTTCCCTTGTCCACTGATGGAATCACTTCATCACAGAAAGGCCACTTGTTTGGTCAAACAGGACTTGCCCTTGGTGAAGCCATGCTGGCTGTCTCAAATCACTTCCCTGTTCTCCATCTGCCTTAGCACAGGTTCTAGGAGGATCTGTTCTGTCATCTTCCAGGCACAGAGTAGTTCTGGAGTAGTCTAAAAGTAAATCGAGTTCAAGATTCAAACTTAACTATTCTCAGAGTTCAGGGGAGGGAAGAAATAAGAATGAGGAATTGTCAGTTTTGTCAAATAAAAGCGTTTAGAAACCTGATTCCAACCTGTGGTGACAGAAGTTTGACATGGATGTTGTCAGGGAAGAATATATTTTCTATCCCAGTACGTTCATATATCCTCTAAGTATCTCTTCAGAGTATTAATTTTAATTTCTACTAGTTCTCATGAGAAATATTCTTTGGATATAGTTAATGTCCACCTGTTTTTGAAAATAATCAAATGCTACTACCTTAAAAGCTGCATTTCATGTTACTTCAGTAACCAGTTGTAAGTTTATAGAAGTGATTACTCTTGCAACAGGCCAGTTTTGTTTGGTAACTTCTATAATAGAAAGGCTGTGATTCCCCTAAATGAAGGGAATGGCAGAAGGTGGAAACTAAGCTTTGAGTTCTGATTTCATTTAGTGAGCTTGTAGAAGATACAGTTTATTTGCCTGCAAGCTTTTAAAGTATTGTCTTGACTAACAGTTTAATGTCCTGTATTGGTGTTTGTTTGGGTTTTTTTCTTGCATGTGGAGGCAGTATATGACATTGGTAATACCATTTCTGAATAGTGACAGGTCTTTTAGGTTCTTGTTTGGACTCTCCTAGTAGATGCTGAAATGTGAAGTTTGATGGTTCTTGTTTTTGTATTTTTCAGCAGGTAATTGCTGCCATGGAAACAGAACTGTCTAATGGACCAACTTGTAATAACACAGCCCATGGTTCAGCTACCATAAACAATTGCTCATCACCAGTTGATTCTGGGAACACAGAAGACAGCAAGACCAATTTAATAGTCAACTACCTTCCACAAAGCATGACACAAGAGGAACTGAAGAGTCTCTTTGGCAGCATTGGGGAGATAGAATCCTGCAAGCTTGTCAGGGACAAAATAACAGGTATGTTAGTTTTGAAGTTTTCTATATATTTTCATTTTTCTAAGCAGTGAACTCTCATATGGTGTTCTGCAAAGTCTCTTAAGTAATGGAATAAAGGCAGAAGAAACCAATGTTGATGCTGCTGATCAGAAGGAACTTAGATTAAAAACTTTTTAGATTATATACCCCAAAATTAAATGTCTGTGTTTGCATTTCATTTAGGTTAGTTTGAGTGCCATAAACACTAACAGGACATTTAAACCTGAGCTTCAGAGTACTAGGAAAGAAGATTCACATATGGGAAAGCAGATATTTATACAATGTTTCCATGAATTTTAATTCAACCTTATTACAGTTAGACTTTAGCTCTTGTTGATGCAAAGCTGCTTCTTTTCAGGGATGCAGGTAATGAAGCTTGTACATTGGAAAAAGGGCAGATGACCTTACTTCATAGGTAAAGCTGCTTTTGAATTGCAGCACTTGCACAGTTTCTGTAGGATGCACACTTGAATCAATTTATGCCTTTTGGCTTCCTTGTTATTGAACAGTCTCTGACTGGCTTCTGTTGGCTGAATGTTGTTTGCTTCCCCTCTGCCAGCAGTTCTTCCCACAGCAGATGACTTGTTCTTAAGACAATAGGTAATGGAATGGGTAAATCTGTGAAGTACCCTGCTTTTCAGCATGGTAGTCTGGGATACTGAAATCACTGCTTTTAGTCATTCTGGCCTGACCAAACCTTGAAGCAATCTTTGCTCTTCAGTGTGAAGAATACTGACTGTTCTTGGGGATGCCAAAGAAACCAGACTGGGCTGATGCCACAGCTTGCTGTCTTCAGGTGAAGTCTGGTTGATGGAGAAAACAAGTCTGTTTTCTCTGTAGGTAATGACTTCAGTGCTTTGAAACAAAAGGTCCCTTCCTTAGGTGATTCCTGACCTCTTGTTCTGGGAGTGGAGAGACATAACTGGTACTTGTGGGAGAACTGCTCAAAGACAGTTTGTCTCTGTCTTGCATATCCCACATTTACCATTCCTTGTCAAAGTTGCTTAGCAATTACTTCAGAGGCTACTACAGGCCCACAGAAGTGACTCTCAAAGTCTTATTGATCAATGTCCAAGTTGTCCACATCCTTATATGATGGGTCTGAGCTTCTGTACGCCAGAAGCACACCATTGCTGCTACATAGTTCCAGAAGATTCCTTACCTGGGAATGGAGCTAGACTTAATTGTAGACCTCTTGTTTCAAGGTGTGCTGTTTTCTGTATAGCATGAAGTGATGCCTGAGCAGGATCCTGAATTTAAATTACATTCTCAGTAGCTGAGAGCTCCAGAGTTGAAACTGCTGAAGGTGGTTAGTTTTTCTGCTTTACCAGAGAGTAGCTTCTCAGCTTTGAGGCATGCTTTAAGCTGCTGGCAAAAATGCTGCATCAGTCTTGTTGCAAAAGGTTTTTGTATTATAAGTGAGGTTGAGAAATATGGTGCCTTGACCTCTTGCATTGGGAGCAATACTTCTGCTTTAAGTAGCCTGGAGCAAGATAACCTTACGTTTGTAGACACTGAGGAGAAAGCTTTCTAGTTTCAGTCCTAGTCTTACTCATTTTCAGGTTTTCTTCAGAGGGTCCTTGAAAAACAAATTTTTCTTGTCTTTCTAAATTCAGAACAGGGATTGTTACCAGGTTCTGTAAAGGAAGAGATTTGGCATGAATTTCAGACTTCTATAGGTTTCATTACTCTGTTAAAATGCAGGGTTTTTTGTGTCCTTCTTAAATGAACTGTCATGAGTGCTAGGTACTTGGTGAGCACCTTTAAATAATAAGTTTAGGGTAGCATAAAAGTTGAAACACACTTCTATACTTATGGTATCACCAAGGTCTGTAATAGCTTGTGTCTCCACCACTCTGTCCCTGCTAGTTTGCAAACAGAGTGGAGTTTGATGGCAGCACACAGGGGCCAATCCAGTCTCATCCTTGGCAGTTTGAAGTCCAAGTCCTGATTATTTTATTGATTTTTAGATAGGGGTTTACTTGTGAATGAGGTAAGAGAGAAAGCTGGTCTGTGAAGGTTCCTGATGGTCATCTCCAAGCATGCATTTCATGGGCACAACTTTCTGTTGCGGCAACATTAGTAGCTGAAGTGAAGTCTTCTTTCTCTATTAGTGGCCAACCATTGCAGGTGTTATCAGTAAGAATTAAAATAGCTGATTGCCCTTTTGTTTTACTGAAGGTAAATAAATGAAGTGTTGATAGTATTGAAGATTTTAAAGGGTGCTGAACAAGAGTCTGTCTTGATGTAAGAATCCCACTGACAACAGCATCTGATAAGTGGGTCATGAACGTCACTTTATCTTCACTTGCTAACTAGAGAATCTGTCAGGAATGAGTCATTGTGCCTAGATATTTTAGAGTCTGTTAACTCTTAACGTGCTTTTGACTAATGCAGATGTATGTCAACACAAATTACAAAACTACCACGTAACTTAATTGTGGTTGTACAATAGGCAGAAGACTCTGATTTCAACAAAGCAACATAACTGAATTGCTGTCAGCCACTCTAGACAGCTGTTTAATTTAGTTTAAGTGCTTCTACATATTTAAAGGCAGCAGAGATAGCATTTATCATATAATGATAACATTTTATGTAATCTAATATTAAGCATGTATAATTATAAAAAATAAGCTAGAAATACTCTAAATTTAGGGAAAGAGGGTAAAATGGGATGAAATTTAATTATTGGAACTGCCCCTGATCAGGCACTTGAAATCACATACTTTCTGCTTGCACAAGATAGATGGATTTAGCAGCTTTTGAAAAAATACAAGAGACAGTTCCACTTAAAATGTAAGAGATACTGCCGTATGGTAAACATTTTCTAGACCTACTTTTCTGAAACTTGAATGTAGGTAAAAATGTGACGGTAGTCTCCTTAAAAAAAAAAAAAAGACTGCATTCTTTTAACTCCCACTGTCTTTAGTATACATTCAGTTGTACATGTGGAAGATTAATGCTTAATTTTCAGATCGTGGCATACTCTCCCTGTTTCCACTAGTGCTTGTGGTGTTAGCTAAACTGAAACTCGTGGACTATAGACTACTTAATTTCAGAAAGCAGTTAACCTGGATGTCTTAAATTTGAGAAAATATTTGTTTTCTTGGCTTCAAAACTCCTGTGTTGTTCTCATATTAAAGTAATATTGTGCTCATAAAATTCACAACATATTTTCTTCAAAAGAGAACCTGCTCATGAATGGGTCTCGTTTCCTTGTCTACTTAACTGTGTTTGAACTACTAATAATGCTTGTATGTGGATTTCATTTGCAGTTTAGCATGCCTGCTTGTTCTATCTAGACGGTGAGCCTTAGGGTCCTGGCCTGGGACTGTATTTCACATTAATAGATTTGTGTGTGAGTTGTGAAGTTGTGGTAATACTGTTACCTTTAGTACAAGGAGACAGGTGCTTTTGCATCTGAAGACTTCATCACTTCCTGCTTCCTTCTACCATCTCTGCTTGACGATAAAGAGTAAGTCTGCTTTAGGACACTGTTACCTGGCATTTTTTCCAAACTTGATCCAGTGGCCTTACTGTGAAGCTTTCATGTGGGTTGAAAGCCTAATGCTCTTACAAACTTTTTTCAGAAAAGTCTGTGTTCCTGTTTGGGTGACTGGCAACTGTCTTGTCACATTGTGGTGGAGTTTCTTTATGGTCAACTTACAGGCTCGCAGAGCAAAGTTCTTCAAGTCTTATGTGACTCCTTAAAAATTTCATAGACTTCTGCAGTCCAGAGTACAATCCAGTGTACTGTAGTCTAGTCTATGGTACACTGTGATGGATACTCATGTAGAAGAAGGGTCACATTTCTATCTCTTACACCTGTTTCCATAAGACTAAAGCTAACAGGGTATCTTGTTTAATTTTGTAAATTTCATCTTGTCTTCTTGAAGATAATAATTTCTCAAATACTTTGAAGGTATCTCTCATTCCAGTGTTGCACAAAGTGAAGATGTAAAGTGCAGCACGCAATTCAGATGTCTAGAACTGTAGTTCTAGAAAAACTGCATGAAAGTTGAACAGTTCCATAAAGCTGTTGAATCAGCTGTGTCAGTATGTTTGCAACTGAAGTTTGGACAAAGAGTTTTAGTTCCTGTGCATGTTCTCTGTTTTCATTGAAGTACCGTGGTAATAAATGCAAAGAATTCTGAGTTGGTCAGAGAAAAAAAATAGAGTTGGATATGATGTCATCAGACAGAGCTTGTATTGTTGACAGTAGTAACACTGGTCACAGTTCAGTGTCGGCCAGGTATATGCATACAGTCAGTGCAGTGTTAGGAGGGACTCTGCTCTGTCAGATCCTTGGTTATGGAGCACTCGGTCTCCTCTAGTTCAGAGTCAGAGAAAACACTTGTCACAGTTCTGATTTATAGTCTGCCCAAACAGCTGAGGCCATGACCTGGAGAAGGATTTTCTTTTCTCAGGGGTAAGCGCCCTGTTTCAGCAGAACACGGCTGAAACATTGATCTCTTAGAGATGGATTTTACTCTTGCTGTGACTTGTACAGCAATCTTCTGGTAATCAAGGGAAACCTCTTTGTGTTCTCAGTGGAAGCAACACAAAGTGTGTTACCTGACTGGCTGCTTGAACCTAGAACATGTGAAACTTGTTAACCTCTGTAGTGTTCTCTCTTTCTGTCATAACATTGTAAATGTTAGTGTCTGACAATGGCAGAGCTGTTGGAAACCTTATTCCTTGTCAGTGCTACTGCATATCTAAAACTCCTGACTTTGAAAGTGATCTCAGTTGAGCCTGGGCTGCCAGTTTCTTTCAAGTCTCTTGTCACTGTTGCTCTGAGCAGTATTAGTTTTCTCTTCATCTCTAAATCTTTCACTTCCCTTAATGTAAGTCTAATTTTAGGGCATCTAAACTAACCTCATAGGAAGATGAGGAAAAAAAATATGGTCATGCCTTAATCTGAGGCTTGTTACTGCCTTGAAGATAAGGTAAGAGGCAAAGTAGGTGGCTCATTTTCCTTTTTATGTCCCACAGGAGGCAAGAGAAGACAGTGTGACATATCTGTGGAGTGGCTTAGTGTTCAAAGTTACCTTACAGCGTAAAAGCTTTTAAGCATTCCCATGACAAAGAAATTTTTGAGCGTAGTAGTGCAGTGAGTAGCGGGAATTTCAGGTGTTTGCTCATGTAGTACAAGTGCCTGTTACAGAGAGGACCACATGGATGAACAGAGCACAACAACTTTGTCATGTGTCAAGAGAGGTTTGCTAGTTTTTTGTGACTCCACAGGTCTTTTTCCTTCTTAGCCTTCACTCTCAATGTGTTTGATGTTTGCAGTTCTATATCACTCTAATTCATCAGATGTTTTTGCAAGGTTTTGTGCGTTTGGCTGGTAGAGTAATTTGGCAGCTAAAGGAAGAACTAGTTGAAGCGGCCTGCTCTGTTGTAGTGTGCTGAGTCTATCACATGCAGGAGTGCTTGCTGAGTGCTGCTAAGTGGTGTGCTGAGATGAGTGTGTTTTGCCAGCCTGACAATTTCTGATTAAGGCAGGAATGTGCACAAAAGGTGCTGCCTGGAAAACTGTGTCTTGCCAGCTGAATGTGTCATACAAAACTTGACTAAAATATGAAATCAAGAATAGAAACCAAATGGGATTGGAGGCAAATTTCTATTTATTAATATATCTATATTTGTATATGGTGACCGACTGCTCTCCGGAACATCTTGCTCAAGACCTCAAAGCATGAATCTTCTGGGGACAGGGAGGATTAATCTTAAAATCAACCTTTTAATTTTCAAGTTCATGTTTTGAACTCTGCAGATGTTAAAATGCAGTCTCTGGTGTGGCCTAGGGACTTGGTGAGTTGTAGCACAAAGCTAATAAAGTGATTTTTAACTTTGTGTGCTTGTGGGAGAAAAGTGCAGCAGCAGAGTATTGGCTTACTTAGCTAGCTTGGGTGCTTGAAGTATCATCCTGTTTGGACTGCAGGCATAATCCTGAAAGTTAAGTTTCAAACAAGTCTTACGTGTGGATCGAGAGGACAACTAACGTCTTAAATCTGCTAAGGGATTGGAATTAAATATTCTTTAAGGTCTCTTCCAACCCAGGCCATTCTATGCTGTTTTATACTTCTGATTGCTATTTAATGTTACCAAAAAGGTTTCAGCAGCACTCACTGTGCCTTTTCATCATAAACTGCATAATTTATTGCACTTTACATATTTCCTGGACATGAGTCATGTAAGCAGGTGAGGATGAAGGAAATTGTTTCACCTTGGGTTTCTCAAGATAGCGCTTGATTGTCTTTGTATTTCCATAGGATTGTCACTGTTACGCAGGCACAACAGTGTTTTGACCTTTCAGAAGTTCATAGGCTTTGTTTTTACAAGTAAAAAAGATAGAAAAGACCCGTTTGACAAAATCTGCCAGATTTTGGCACTCCTAGTGCCAACTTTGTGAAAATAAGCTGTTTTAAAAATTATTATTCATCCATATATTAACCTGAATTAATGAGCTGATCTCAGTACACAGCATAAGGGTCTTCACACAATGATCAATGTGATCAAGTGAAGCTATTTATTATTACTCTTAGGCTGCTTATGTACTATTTTCCACTTGCACACACGTAAGCATACAATAAATGGTTGGTTACAAGCTTCTGTTCACACGGCCAAAAGAGTCATTGATTGGTCGCAGGTCTCTATGTACGCGTTACAACTATTTCTTTGTTTTTGCAAAAATTCCATAGCTTGTAGTTCTCATAGCCTGTTTCAGCATCCTATAGTTAATTACATTTTACAACTACGTTAGTTACATTTTTGCAACTACTTTTCCCTATCTGTGCTTCAGGGACATGGCGACTTTCTTACTCAGCTAACTTAAATGCCTGATTGTGCCTCAGCCAGCTTTAAGGCTGGATTGTGCACATTCCAATGTCCTGATTGCCACAGGAACTCCTCAACAGGACCATTCTGAATGCAGTGAATCAGAACATCACTAAATCACTCTGCTTTTCAGCAAACACTGTGGTTTTTTGATGGAGATTAATACATTATCATGTACTTTACTGCAAACAGATCATTCACTTTTGTCAGTGATTGCCATAACTTACAAGAAGCCTGTGAAGCATTGGGGTTTGCAAACTGGCATTGGTCCAGTAGTGATGTGGACCTGTCTTGTGTGCTTTTGGCTAAGATAGTGCTCTTTGCTTCCATGTTGGGGGTCCCAGGCTGCCAGTGTGGTGTATCTTACCACTGTTTACTCTTTCATATGTGTATGTAGGTATATATTGCTGTTACATCTAGTGATCCTAGGCCAGCTGTTTGAATAAATGTGGATTCTAGTGGAAGCTAGTGTGTGAGAGACCTTTTGTAACCTGAAGTCTTTACAGCATAACTGCGTTTGAGGGTAACTGTGCTATGAGATCAGAGCAAAGCATTTACAATAGCAAAGATATGTTTCAGTGATGTCTGCCTCATCTTGGGTAGTGATGTAACTGACCTGCACACCCTGAAGCTTTCACTCCAAGGATGTTATATGGATTCTAAGGACCTGGATATCCCTACAGAAAGTAGATACTTCCTCTCAGCCTCCACAAGCTGAGTGGTAAGTAATAAGACTTCAAGCTGCAGATGGTTCTAACAGGTTCATGGTTGGTCCATTATGTATTGAAGTAGCTAGTATATTGTGTTACAGAAGCAAGATCTTAAGATACATGCAAGGAACTTTCCATCTGCACGTGTTTATTTTCTGTGAAATATATGTATATCTGTATTTTATTTTCCATTATCATGGTACTTCAACTGGCAGCTCATGAAAATTTACCAGACTACCATTGTGGTTTTCTGTGTACAATGGCAGAAAAGGGCTTATTGTACTATTCTCTATAGAATTTTATCTTCCTGGAGTATGTCAAGTCAGAGTGGAAGTAGATAGAAAGCTGTGGAATGCCACAGAAGAAAAGTGTGCAAGTCTATGGTTTTAGTGACCTAATACTTCAATCCAGAGTAAAGAGAAAGTAACAGAGAGGGCTCAGATCTTGTATTTCATTTTAGGATTCCTTTAATATTTTTTTGTAAATCTACTAATTCCCACAGTTATCAAGGACACAGTGAAGTTATCTTCAAGATTTCTACACTATTGACCAGCTGTTGTGGTTATTTTGCTTTTGTCTTTGCTTATTTGAGACATGTAGTAGCATTTACTAAAACAGAAGGGGATTTGTAATCTGAATTCCTCCCTACCTTCTGAGTTGCTGGATCTACTGAAGATAAGAGTTGCTGTTTTTTTCATAGTCATTCTGGTAGCTGTGGCTTTGTGCATGTTAAACCAAAGCTCTTTTTGAAATGCACCTGGAGCCTAATAATGCTGCACAATGGTTATGGAAGTCGTGCATCTATAGTAAGATGCATTGGTTACTTCACTTGCCCACTCCTCCCCACCACCTTCTAAAATCAAAAAGCCAGGTTTCCTTACGGAAGAATTTTGCTGTGTTCATGTAAGAATTGTTTATGGAGACATACTTCAGTTTCAAATAATGAAAACTTCAGCTTTTCTCAGCATATTTTTTCCTATGTGTATTTACCAACTGCAAAAAGAAATGGCTTTTTCTAGCTACTCAGTATTGCAGATTAGTAGTTGTTTGTGTTTGTTAATTACAGCTGTTAAAACTGAAAAAAGGATATTCCCCTTAGACATACTTTCAAGCACATATTTTTTGAGTTGACAGTTAAGATTTATGCTAGGGAAAGAAATTATGCTTTGAGGACAATTTATCATTTTTTCATTCATCAGTAAAGACCAGAAAAAAAACCCCTATGTGATTGAATGCAACATTGGCAGTTAACCTATGAAAAATGTTCCATAAAGCAGGGAAATATGTTTCAAATTTAGGAGCATGGCACATTTCAGAATGCCTTTCAAAATTCTGAAATTAAGTAACAGATAAAACCTGGACAAAAAACAAACCAAAGCAACCATTCCAAATTAGTATGTGTTTCTGTGAAGCTTGGGAGAAGAATTTATGTTCAGGTGTGTCGTGGTTTTGGCTGGGATAGAGTTCCTTTATTCTCAGCAGCAGGTACAGTGCTGTGTTTTGGAATCAGTATTAAAATAATGTTGGTAACACACTGATGGTTTGGCTGTTGCTGAGCAGTGTTTACCCTGAGTAAAGGACTGTCCAGTATTTCATGCTCTGTCAGTGAGCAGATGTGGGAGCATAGCCAGGTCAGGGGACCTGAACTGACCAAAGATGTATTTGACATCACAGAACCTCATGGCCAAATAATAAACTCCGGAAGTTACCTGGGATGGGGACTGATCACAGTTTAGCATTTGGTATGAGCCAGCAGATGGTGAGCAGTTTTATTGTTTATCACTTTTTTTTTTCTTGGAGTTTCACTTCTTTTTTATTTCCTTTAATTAGTAGTATTACATTTTACTTTGTTTCAACTGCTAAACTGATCTTCACTGGCAAGATTCGTTATCTAAATTCTTCCCCCCCTTTTTTGATTGGATTGTGAGGGAGAGTGTTTTTTGTTGTGGCTGTGTGCTCTTAGTTGCCAGCTGGGTTTAAACCACAACAAAGTGTCATGCCAGTTTTTTACTTGGGAGAGGACATTACTGCAGGTTTTCAAATACCCCAGCAGTAGAACAAAGTGCTTTACATCCATTTGCTTATTTAAGGTGACTAGGTGGGCACAATAAGGCAGAGTATTTAACACTGCTGACTGTATTCCTGACAAGGAATGAGTTGACTGCAAAAGACGAAGCTGAGATGCCTGGAACGTGTTACTACTAATAGCGGTAAAAATTAAAGGGTAAAGCTAGCTTTCAAAACAGTACTTGGTTTGGCAAATTCCTTGCTATTCTTTCACCATAGAGTGGGTAAGAGCTTCTCCTTGTAATATAACAAGCTAGTTCATAAGAAAGCCTGGGTGTCTAGTTCAGTCTTCATTATGCCAAGCAGTTCATGGCTGTCGCTTGTTATGTTTGAACACAAGGCAGTAACAGGCAAGATGCTCAGTGTTCTTCCTCCTGTAGTGTCCATAAGCATTTGCTGTTTCTTCTGGTTGTGCAGTAGCATGCACCTTTCCATGCAGTCCCAGCTTTCAACCGTGCTCTCTGGGGTTGAAATTTCCTATTTGGACATGGTGTATCTCTGTTAGTAACCTTCAGTTAATGTCTCTTTTGGCTTGCTGAACATCTTTTGTCAGGTTCATGTAATGCTTAGCATCTGTGGTACCCCCTACCACGGACTTTCTCTGCTTGCTGCAGGGAAGAACCAGAGCTGCATCGTCATTTTTATATCCAGCAGCAACAAGCACAAGTTGATGAAGCAGTAGATGGTGATGTTCCTCACATATGAAGAACCATAAGCTATAAGGCAGGAAAATGGCACTAAATTAATAAAGAATTAAGCCTGGCTGAGATTAGACATCACCTGCTTACTGTATGGCAGGATATACTGTCAAATATTTGATCCTTTTTATTCATTCTTCAACTTTCATTATTCCAGATTTAGAGTGATAGCTGAGAAATGGTTTGGGAGAAAGGCGTTGAAGTATCAAACATGGAAATCTAGTAGCAATAATAGTTTACAGGTATTTTCTTGCAAGCTGCCCAGCCTTACCTGCTCAGTGATGTATGAGTTGTGTGTTCAGTAAATAGAATCCATCTGCTGGAACTATAAGCAAATTGCAATTAAATTAGGGATTCCTCAATGACTTACACAGGTTCCCTCATTTTGCTAAGCTGCTTTTAAAATGCAGTTCAAGCCTTAACGCAAACTAAGAAGTAGTTTGAAATTTGAACAGTAACTTAGGTTAAGAGTAAATGGCAAGGAGGGAACATTGATGGTATTCTCTACTTATTCATTTAGTGCTTCTTGTTAGACCACAGCCACATAGGGAGTTTCAGATACAGTTCTACGCTTAAATGAGTTGTATTTCTAAGTGTGTGCTCCTAGCCTTACTCAGTGTCAGGATAATATTGTGGTAGTCTCTATGGCATTATCACAGATGACAGCAGTGACTTACAAAAATGTAGCAACTTTTTTGTAAAAGAGCTGGTACCAGCTGAATAATATCTTATCTTGGCTCAGAAGTCCTCTGTGGGGTTGTCACTCTGCAGGATCACTGTAGCATATTGTAGAGCATTCCAGTGTCTTAAATTGCAAATCCATACAGACAAAAGGATTGAATGTTTCTTGCTACAATATCTGGAACTCCATTATACTTTTCATGTTTCTGAAGTAGGGCTGAGTCTAGAAGTACTATTATAGTTTTCATGGCCACACTAGCTTGCTTTCAGGACAACATAAACTACTACTTGCAGCTTTTTAGGTGTATCTTAACATGATCCTGTTGGTTTTCTGTAGTACTGCTTCTGTTTTTGTCTACTGGTCATGTAGCACATTTCATTTGGAAATTTTAGGAGACATGCAAAAAAATATGTGAGTCCATGAGATGAATTCTAATGAGAGCTTTATATATGTTGTCTTCATAGGTTCATATGTTGTCTTCATAGGTTCATATGGATGTTTCTTTTAAGAGCATTCTTCCAGCAGTATGTACAGCTTTTGGAGTGATGGAAGGCTTAATAAAACCTAAGGTCAAGTTGCTGTGAACTTGACTTGGTCCTGATTACAAAAATATGAAGCTGACTTGTTCTTACAGTACTTTAGTGGATCTTTCCCGGTTAACTTCATACACGAAGACAGAAGTTTATGGCTTTAAACACAGTTTAATTTATTGAAAACAGCGTTTGTAAAATGAACACTTACATGGAAGCAGAAAATACATTACTATTCAATAGAAAATGGACTATTATCTTTCAGTCAAGGTCTGGATGAAAGATTTTGGAGGAGCATATGCAGCTGAAGTTAAATTATGAAAAGAAATAAGGTCCTCAGTCTTCCAGAATTCTTGTGAGTTCTGTTTCTGTAGAGTTACAGACAATGACTTTCAGTTTCTAGACTTTGTTAACCTCAGAATTGTGTTTTTCACTGTAATATTGATGCAAATAGTATGTTCCATTTCAAGGTAGGGTTTTTTACTATTTCTTCTGTGATATTGAAGTTCTTACTGGTTATATTCTTATAACTTAGTCTTTTGCAATAAGATCTTTTTTGCAGAAGTTGAAATAGCCTGATACGTCTGAAATGATGATATGGTGAATTCAGTGATTATTGTAGAAAATTCTCATTTTTTATATGTATGCCTATCAATAATTTTTAGTTGTTCTCTGGAAATGTGTGAATGTGTTATTCACTATTTGGACTTTTAATTTTCCAGAGTACGGTTAGTTTGTGCTTGGTTTTTGTATTAGACCATGTAACTAGTTTTATACCTTAGTGGTGTGTATTAATTTTAAGATATATTATTAATCACGTGTAAATGTTATGTTTTTTGGTTTTTTTTTTTTGTTTGATATGCCTATCAGGGCGGTAATTTATGACAGTGTTGGGTTTTTTCTTCCAAGATTTAGCATTGAGAGGATTCAGTTAGTGGGGCTGCTTTTCTTACTTTTACCTGTTAATGAGAACTTAGAAACAACAGCTCTTTTTGCTCTCTAGAATGAACCAGTACATTTCATAGAATTCATTCAGTCTTACTTGATGAGGACATTCTGAAAAGGTTTTGAGAGCCCTACTGATGGTGGAATTTGTCTTGACTCTGTTTTTTATGGAAAAAATGATGACCTGATACTGTTAATTATCTGTTTTGTTTGACCTTCAGACATTGCAGGAATGTTTAAGAATCCCAGACAAGATGCAAGATTATCTGGGTACTTTAGTAATGTAGTCAACCATTGCTTCCAAAAGTTAGCTTGCTGAGCCCCTTGCACTGGGTATTCCGGAGCTCTGATGGGAAACAGCAGCCAAGGACTCCCTCGTGTGGTGGGTGTCCCAGGCTTTCTAAAGCATCGTGCTGCATTGTCAAAAGGCTGTTCTGGTTCATGCGAGCAGAAAGTGTGTGTTGAAATGATGCAAGTGGTTGACTGTGGGAAGAAATGCAGTGATGGAAACTCTTGCAGTACTGACATTGCTCTCCTGTCAGCACCTGCTACTCATCTGGCAGTAATACCCTTGTATACTAGGGGAGCAGTGTTGGGGCAAGAAAGGGTACCAGCTGTTGTGTTCAAGCACAGAAAATGTTCTACAGTATTGGCTCTGGATTCTGTTAGGGAAGGCAAGCTTCTCAGTCATGCATATAGAAACATCTTCAACAGCAGCTATGTAGAAGAGGAAATCATGAGAACACAGGTTTGGTAGATAACTGGACAGCAGGAGACATCAGGACCAGGCTTTATCTAGGCCAGAAATTTCTAGGGTCAAACCTGTCCAAAATTCCAAAAAACATTCAGAGAAGACCTAGTAGAATACCAAGATGCATTAATCGGTCATGAAATAAAACCACCATATTAATCAGCTACTGTCTAATCATGGTGTTAGGCAGAAAGCAATACCCATTCTTCTCAGGAGCTTTAAAATGTTGCAGGACTACTGAAAAGGCAGCATTGAAGTTCACTGTGCATTTCTGAGAGACTTCTCCTCTCTTGAAAGGGCTTATTTACCTATGTTAAAAGTAATATTCATCTTTCTTTCAAGCCTTACTTTTAATATATAGCACATAGTTATTGAACATGTTCATGCAAAATGAATAGTTCAGATAACTGAACTCTTAGAATAGTTTGGGTTGGGGCAGGACTTAAAGGATCATCTGGTTCTAATCCTCCTTCCATAGACAGGGACACTTTCCTCTAGACCAGGTTATTCAAAGCCCCATCCAGACTGTCCTTGAACTTCTCTAGGGATGGGGCATCCTCAGATTCTCTGGGCAACCTGTTTCAGTGTCTCACCACACTCACAGTAAAGCATTTCTTCCTTATACCTGATCTAAACCTTCCTTCTTTCAGTTTAAAGTCATCCCGCCTTGTCCTATCTCTACATGCCATTGTAAAATATCACTTCCCAGTGCTCTTTTTGGTACTGGAAGGTGCTATAAGGTCTTCCCAAAGCCTTCTCTTCTCCAGGTAGAACAAACCCAGGTTTTTTTAGCCTGTCTTCAAAGGAGAGGTGCTGCAGAATTGCCTCACTCACCCTGCTAACTAGGCTGCTTTTGATGCAGCCCAGGACACATTTGGCTTTCTGGGCTGAGAGTGCACATGGCTGGGTTATACCCAGGCTCTCATCCACCAGCACCCCCAAGTCCTCCTTCTCAGGTCTGTACTTACTCCATTCTCTGCCTACCCTGTGTTTGTCCTTGGGACTGCCCCAACCCAGGTGCAGGACCTTGCACTTGGCCTTGTTGAACTTCATGAGGGCCTCACGGATGCACGCACCTTTCAAGCTGTCCATATACCTCTAGATGGCATCCCTTCCCTCAAGTGTACTGATGGTACCACACAGCTCAGTGTTGTCAGCAAACTTGCTGAGGGTGCCGTTGATGCCATTATCCGTGTTGGTGACAGAGTGAAACAGTGCCAGTCCCAATGGTGACCCCACAGGAAAACTACTTGCTGCTCATCCGTGGTATTCACTTGGACATTGAGCCACTGATTGCAACTCTTTGAGTGTGAACATCCAGCCAGTCCTTTGCCACCATCAAGTCCGTGTTTCTCCAGCTTACAGACCAGGACATTGTGTGGGACACTATCAAATGCTTTGCACAACTCCAGGTAGATGACATCAATCACTCTTCCCTCATCCACCAACACTGCAACCCTATTGTAGAAGGCCACCAGATTTGACTGGCGCAATTAGCCTGTAGTGAAACCATGCTGGCTGTTGTCACCTCTCTGTTTTCTACGTGCCTTACCATAATTTCCAGGAGGGTCTTCTTTATGATTTCATGCACTGTGGTGAGACTGATGAGTCTATAGTCCCCCTACTTTATTTATCTTTATTTCACTTTTTGAAAGTGGAGGTTGTATTTCCACTTTTCCAGTCAGTGGGAACTTCATCAGACTGCCACAGCTTTTCAAATATGATGGATAGTTTAGCTATTTCCTCTGCCAGTTCCCTTAGAAACCCATGGATGTATCTGGCCAGGTCCTATGGACTTGTGCACACCTTCAGGTTCCTTAGACGGTTTCAAACCTGATGCTTTTGTACAGTAGGTGGTTCTTCATTGTCCCAGTCCTTGTCTTCGCCTTTTACGATTGAACAGTGTGACTGGAGCACTTGCTGGTGAAGACTGAGGAACAAAATAGTTGATCAGTACCCCTCAGATTTTTCTATATCCCTGGTAACCACGTCCTTTTTCTGTTCCAGAGAGGACCCACATTTTCCCTAATCTTTTCTTTTACCAACGTACTCATGTAGACACTTTTCTTGTTCACCTTGATGTCCCTGGGCAGATTTAATTGTTTAACTTTCAGAGAGGGCTCTATCCTGCTTTAAGGAATATTGCTGCTGCCTTTAAAAGCAAAACACTAAAAATGAAAAAACTGTCACCTCTATCACATCTACTTTACATGACCTCTTTTCTCTTTGGATAGCATCTATTTGTTCTGAATATTGGATAGCAGAGGATTTTCTCTGGGCTTTTACAGCTGTATGCATTATTTATAGTTTATAGGAAACACAAAACAACTTGGGTAGGATGCAACTAGTTTATTTGTGGTTCTTCTCTGATAAGTATTGTGAATTATCCTGTATATTTTTAAAGGTAAAAAAAATATGTCATCTTTCAAGGCACAATAGTAAATGCAAGATCACTGTGACCATAGGTATGATTTCCTGCTTGCTTATTTCCTTTTCAACTTGAAATTTCTTTGATCTTTTGGTGATGGGTACCTATGAAGTCTGTCTGCTTTCCTTTCCTAAATACTGAATCAGTGTGTTCATTGCTTGTTTTTTAATGTTAAATTGCTTCATTTATGCTTTTCTAGTGTACGCTTGGATCTCCAGTCTCTTGAGCAGTCTTCTCAAAGACTGATTAGAATTAAATTGTTTTAAATTGCTTTTTGCCCTTCCCCCTCAAAATCCATTCTGAATATTGAGTGTAGTGCCAAAAAGCAACTTGGCATTATCTAATAAATTATTGTTTAATTTGCATCATCATACATGGCGATCAAGTGATAGTTACGAAGCTCAAAAGTGTGAAATAAAAATGGAGCAGCTTCCCCTATTAAATTGAGTAGCATAGTGCTTTCTGCACTTTTTCTTGTAGGCCACAGAGGCCGAACATTTGTCGGTCGCTAACAGTGAATGTAGCATATCTAGGTTCAAAGAGATGCCTAACTGAAAAGATTTTTGCCACTTGTGCTTGAATTTGACTTTGTTACAAGTGTCAGTTACATGAACCATAAAATGTAATTAAATAATTGTGAACTTCCAATGTGAACTTTCAAATCATAGCTTTTATTCTAACTCCTTTTCAGTCTTACAGGCTTGTGAGATGCACTACTTCTACTACGTGGCTTTTGTTTTTTCAGATTCTTTTGAAGAAATGTTCAAGTCAGACTGTTTATGCCCATTTATTCCCTCATTCCTTCCAAATCATTGCATCATTTTTACTTTTCCTACTTCATGTGACTTTTTCTTTTACCAATTGTTTAACTAACTGTTGGGATTTTTCTGCACCATGTTGTTTAATATTCATAGTGTCTAAAGCACAAAATCTAGTAGGAGGTTTACAGAAACATGTTTAAACAGGTTTGTGTGTGGGGGTGCTGTGCAGTTTGGTTTCGGACGATTGGGATGGATAGAGACGAGAGATCTCTGGAGTCAGGTCTTAGCACATGAAGTTTATTGTAGAAGAGCATGGATGAAAGGGACCTGCTAAGAGCTGCTGGGCGCAGCTCGAAGCAGGTCAGAGAAGTAAGAAAAGAGTAGAGAGGATACAAAAAGTGACAAAGAGAGGCAAGAAAGCGTGATGAAAAGAGAGGAAAAAAGAGACTGTGGTTCCTGTTTACAATTTAATACATCATCTTCTGTGTTGAATATTCTAATTCTCATTAACCAATGTGGTATAAGCTACAAATCTTATAACATTTACATACAGCCTATAAGAATCATTGCATTACCATATGATGTTACATTTTAAACTCTAAAATTTACTTTGTGGATCCTCTGATAAGTTGGGAGGGTCTGCTCTGACCCTTGGACCTGTCTGCAAGCAGAAGGCATTGTTTCATCAAGGATGGGGTTAAATTCAGTCGGCCATGCCACTGTTTTCCAGTTGTTCAGTAACTGGGGTTTGGTAACTCAAAGCTCGCTCTCATTTCAGTCTCGCCTATAGTTTCTATATTCTCAGCATCTTTTGCTAGGCAATCATATCTATAAGGTTTTCCTATTTCATCTTCCCCAACATTTGTGGAGTAGCCACAAGAACTGTCAAGATTAGGCTCAACTGATGTTTAAATAAGAAACTCTTGACACTCTCTTATGTAGGATGAACTAAACTTCATACTACTTGTAGATCTGAGTTATAAAAAGCTGATGACACAGGTAGTATCTTGTCTGTGTTGAGGCTGAGTAGGTCTTAATTTTGAAGATCCTCAAAAAGCAAAACTGGATATTCAACATACCTAAACATAGTATCAGACGGAGCACCAGGACTAACCTGGGGAGGTGTAAGAGTTTTTTCAGACAACATCATTAAGCACAAATTGCAAACACAAAGGTGAGGCAAGAGCTGACCGGAGCTGACCCTATCTTAAAACAGCAGGAGACTAAGCAGCTTTTTGATACACATTTAAATATGGAGATTGTTTAACTTCTGGATAGCTATAGATTTACCTTCTTTCTTCCATCACCTTTTTGCAGACTCAGACACATAATCTATTTTTAAGTATGTTACTAGACTTAGAGACAAATGTGTCTTCTGCAGGACATTGCTCTTGTTGCAGATGGAGTTTGGTGTAGAAGAAGCACAGACGGAAGAGTCCAGTTCTGTCATTGTTCAGTTCAATCCTTATCTTCAGGCAATACAAACTAGTTATTAAATTCATTAAATAATGAATTTCCTGTTAGATATCCTAAGTGGTGGCTGATTTAGTTTAAGTGTGTCTAGCTTCTGTTTGTTTTGTCTTGAAAGCAAATGTTTAGATATTGAGGAATGGAGAAAAGCTGCACAGAAGGAGAACTGGTTTGAATTATCTTGGCCAGTTGCCTCTAATTTTATTTGAGTAAAATTTGTGCACAGTGAGTGTGGTGGTCTGTCTGAAACCCACAATAAGGTAAGACTTCTCTCTGGCTTGTACAGCCATAGTGGTACTTGAATAAGTTTGTACTGAAGTTCTTTTCACTTAGAACTTAGAAACTCCTTTCTATCTTGTAACCCACTTGGTACTTTCCCATCACCTGTCAGACGTAGCTTGGAATAGTTGAGATATCTGATGGGGTGTTTGAAATAGCTGCTTCTACTGCACATTATTAAATACTTGTCTGAATTTTCTGGAACTCAGCCATCTGTGTATGAACTGACAAACCTCTTAACAAGCAGTTAATATAAGCAGGAAGATTTAAGAGTGGCTTCTCAAACATCCAATTCCAGAAATCAGGTTCCATTTACAATTATTTGCATTACTTGTTCAAAGTCAACATTTATCTTTCTTATATGCTGTGCAGAAGGTGATTTTTGACTCTCAGTTATTGATAATGTGTAATTAAACCACTAACCGTCAGGCATAATTTCAATGTCTACAAAGTTTTGTATTTTCTTAAGCTTTCTAAATAAATGAGCACTTTAGAGAACACTTTTGAATTTTAGATGATAACCTAAATAAAACACAACTGAAGTAAATAGAATCTCATTCACGGATTCACTGAGGGTGAAAAGGACTTCTGGAGATAATCTAGTCATTTCCTGTTTCTCAAGCAGATTCTCCTTCAGCAGGTTGCTCAGGACCATGTCCAGTCAGACTCTTGAGCACCTCCAGGAATGGAGACTTCAAAACCCCTCTGGTTGCCTGTTTCAGTGTTCTACCACTCTCATGGTGAAAGCTTTTTTTTAGAATAATATTGGATAAATGAATTCAGACTTGTCCTGAATAAATTACTGGGGTTTTTGGTGCACTTTCCTAGGCTGGTGTCCTAATATTTACCAAGTTTAACTAACAGAATTCTCCAGAAGAATGGTCATGAATTGAATCCTTTATAACAGCTGGATAAGCTCTTTGTCTGCAGCAGTCTGGGTGTTTTTAATATGAAAAGTAGATCACATAAACAGAGAGGGATAGGAGGAATAATTTCTTCACGTCTTTTTCTGTTTGATCTGGAGTGAGTGAGTATTGTATTGGGAACATCCTGTATGAAATAGCCTTCACTTTGAGATTTTACCGTCTTTTAAGGTTGTTGCTTAAAAGGGTTCCTCAGGAGATTAATAATAAACAGCTAGAATCAGCATTTCTTTATTAGGAGATAACACTGAAATCAGTCACGCACAAGAAGAGAGATTCCTCTCTTTTGGAGATGCTGTTGGGAGGAGTTTCTGCAAACAGTGGGAGTGATGAAGGTGACAGGTATAGAAATTGCTCCACGGTAGTTAAACTAATAAGGAACAAGGCTTCCAGGATTAGAAATTTAGCAATATCTAGGTAGAGCTGTAAATGAATACAGAAATGCTTTTGGGTATTTCCATATGGTTTATTACAGAAACATGACAGACTGCTGAGGTTGAAGGCATGAAGATCATGGAGTCTAACTTCCTGCTCAGAGCAGGGTTCTCTAGAGCAGGTGTTCAGTCTTCTGTCCCTTTGGGGTTTGGATTCTCTGTTAATGAGTGTATTAACCTTTTCATGGCACCATCTAAACAATTTGTGTTTGCCTGTGGTGTTTTGAGGAGGAGATGGAAGGGAATGGAAGCAGCTCTGGGGGTTGGGGTGGTGGTGTCCTCTGACCTTTTGTGCCATGGTAGGCATAATTGGTGCAAAACTGCAAATGCCAGAGGCAATGGGCTTGTTAGTAAACCCTCACATCATATTTTAAGTGCAAAATTTTCTGTTGTTTTTTTTTGCATTATATACTGTTAAATGCAGATTGCGTAGATACCATACAAGAACTTGATACAGTGTTAGTTCTATCTTTTTTGGGCAATAAATGAATGTTTCATTTGAGCTTTATGCAATGTTGTTTATCCTTTTATATTGAGGTGTATCCAAGTTAATAATTCTAACTTGTATTTTGTGAATTAGATATGTCGGATACGTCCCAATAGCTTGTTGGCAATTTTTTTGACCTTGTTTTGGTGTCCTAAAAAATGAAACCCCAAAAAACCACAAACAAACAGAAAACACCAAACAGAAAAACCTCAGGGTATGGGAGTGTTTCTGGAAAGATTTGTGCTAGTAAAGGGTAGTATTCTTGCTAAGCGTGTCCTTTCACTATATTAAAATTTTCCACCTATTTGCATTCTTATGCACTAATAGTACTTCTAAAGTAGTATGCTAGGTCAGGATAGGATCTTGTAGGTTTTGAAGTTGTCAAAAGATGACTACTGCTAAACTCAAGTGTTTAATAAGTGTTTAGGCAGAGTTAATGGTTAGAAAGGGGCTGTTGTTCAGAGATAAGAACTAATTAAATATGTTTTATGTCCATGTGTCATCTGAATTTCCAACACTAAAAAAACCTGAAAATAATACTGCATTTTTGGCTGATATTTAGCTCTTGATCAGATAGTTCTACCTGTCCTTTAAAATACTGGACCAAAATGAGCGTTTAAACTCCTTGTTACTGAAAGGCTGTATGTAGTGTAGAAACAATATGTCAAATTTTTTGGCTTCTAATTTGGTTCAAGTTCTGACATTGAGTGAGTTTCAAATGTACTTCATTTTGAAGCACTAGTTCAGGATTTTGCCACTATACTTACTATGTTCAATAAAAAGTTTGAGTGAGTAGTGGATTCATGATGTCCCTTTAAACTTGATGCTTTTGCACATCTTCTAGTGTCTAACAAATCATAATACACTTCTGAGCCTATTCTGTTTATCAGTTTTTAAGTCTTGCATTAAACTGAATGTAGCAATTTCTGTGTTGAACACAAGAACGGAAAAAGCTACTTGAAATCTGCCAGTGTTAGGGAAAAAATCAGATGTTGTGACTCTTTGCAGTTTCATTATTTGGGGCAGGTAATATTCTTCAACATGAGCAATGTTTCTTCAGTGTGTGTTGGTTTTAAATAGCTATCCATTGTGTGGCACTACAATACTAATGATGACTATTATTTGTCTTTTTAATCAGGACAGAGCTTGGGTTATGGTTTTGTGAACTACGTTGACCCCAAGGATGCCGAGAAAGCTATCAATACCCTGACTGGATTGAGACTTCAAACGAAGACTATAAAAGTATGTAGTGTTAAAATGATTTCAAGAAACTGAACTGTTTTGACATCCTGATTTGTTTTATCTTTACAAATGTCACAAGCATTCTGCTAACATCAGTAAAATAAACTAGAATTTCATGTAGCAAATGGTCCTTTGTACTCTATTTAGATTTAGAGTTAGATTAAGGCTTCTTAACCCACTTAACAGTTTAGATATACAGTTTACTTGTTTTAATTGAGAAATTATGATATACACTTTAGTTGAAGAAATGCAGTATTGCATGTTGTTTGAAACCATGTACTTCCTCATTTGCTCAAAGATGATATAACTTTCTTATGAATACTTCAGGTTTTATGTTGCTAGTTGTCTTGTTCCTCTTACATATCCTTAGAATGAAATGCTGAAATAACTATTTTGGTTATCTATGAATTACTCTGTTTCTATGGCTGTAGTCTTTAAGTCTCTGATGTTTGGTATTCCTGTCTTTTTCTGTTATGTTATAACCCCTCACACACTTGTTTACTAAATTCAGTTTCTCAAAGTTCTAGAAACAAATCTTGAGAGTTACATTTCTCATCTCCTCTTTTAATCCGTTAACAGAAGACTGAGGATACTCATTTGAACAACTGAGCTCTGAAATTCTGAGAGAGAAGAGATGAAACAAAATTATCAGGGCATGCAGACTTTTGAACATGTTTCACAGGTGTTGGTGCCTGAAGACAGTATATGTTCCAACCAGCCCATTCTTCCTAATTAAGCAGCAGGGTTTGCTAGCTGATCAGTTGGACAGCAGCTGCCTTCTAACTAGGAGCATGTTTAAGCCATGTAATAAAGTTCACCTCTAAAAAGGTTTGTGCTTAACAAGCAATGCAGAGACACTGAAAGGCAGCTGAGACAGAAATAAGATGGCAGTAATTTTGGCTAAAGTGCCTTACCGGTTCGGGATTCATAAGATTTAATAAAGTGGATTACACAATTTGAAAATTAAAAGCCGCTTTGTAACAAATGATGACTCATGGCACACAAGTACAGCGGATGAAAAACATGGACAGATGCTTTGCTCCCTTTGTGTTTCTGGCAGACCTCTTGCCCACAGTCTCTCTCATTTTCTGCTTTGGGGGAAAATTTGAGTAGAGTAATTTTGTGCTCCAGCACTCTTGAAGCTTTTGGGTGGTGGTGGGAAAGAGAATTAGTTTGTGTTCCAGTAGTATTGTTATGCATGTAATGCCTTGGATTGAGCAAACATGACTCCTATGTCCAGGGTGGTAAACTGGAAGTTCTGTTGACTACATAGGCAAAAAAAGGAGGTGGTTATAGAAAACCAAGGCAGGTCTCCCAAATCAAAATGTTCCCCTCAAGGGGTTTGTGGTAACTTACTTCATGCTGCCCATGTTTGAATTTTTAATCCTCTTTCACCTTGCTAAGTGATTAATAAAAAAAGTGAAAATTGAGTACACAGATAGGAGTGATAACAGTGATGCTTTTTCTTTCTTGCCTTCCCAGGACCAAAAAGTGGAAGTGTAGGTTATATACCAGACAATGACCCTTGCAGTGAGACTAAAGCTTATGTCTTTGTTTTTGGGTATTTGTATGTTAGATATTTTTAGCTAAAGCAAAAAAAACTCTTGAGTTGTCACAAGCCAACATGATGGCTTCTTTGCCAAAACAAAGAAAATCTCTGTTTAATTAGCAAAAAGTATCTTTAAATGCTGATTGTTAATGTTAGAAGTAAAATTCTGACTCTAGCTACCCACATTTCAGGCCTGTTGAACTTCAGCAGCACCTTTCAGTGTTAGTGTGCATGACTTAAGTGGAGAAACTGCTTTACTCTCTTCTTTTACTCTTCTTCTTTCTTGGACACTGAGTTTCAGGCCAAGTTTTTGTGCCTGGATTTTCCAAGATCACAGAATCATAGGATGTTAACGAGTTGGAACGGACCTTAAAGATCATCTAGTCCCAACCTCACCACACTTACCTGTAAAGCAGCAGAAATGCCCAGCCTACTGTGAAGCACTTGGTAGCTTACATATTCCTCAGATCAGCCAGGAGGCAATGGGAGGCAGAGGTCAAGTTGGTGTCTGAGGTCTTTTCTGCCTCTGGAGGCAACATCATGTGTGGAGGAAGTCACTTACGAGGTCTTAGTCCCAGGGCCTTTGCAGAGGTTACTTCCTGTTTATAGACTACAGTGTTCTTATTTGTCCAGAGTTAAGTCAATTACAAAAAAACCCAAAAAACTGAAACAAACAAACAAACAAAACCCAACAACAAAAACCCAACCTGTTTGACAAATGCAGAATCTAACCCTTAACTTTCAGCTTCAAGAAATGTAACTGAGGTTTTTATATATACCTTCATATGAAAAGTTATTGAATAGGACTGTTAGTGTATATTTAGGCTTCAAAACAAAAAAGTAGATATTTGTTCTCTCTGTACATTTTTGGGACTTCTGTAGGAATGTGTAGTACTTTACTAGATTGATGGTTGCAGTTTGTTTCCTTTTAGTGCTGGAAGGCACTTCGTTGGTTCAGTCACAGTGTGATGTATCCTCACATTGTGACAGAACTGAATATAATCCCACTCAGAGGGAACTGACTGTCCTGACCCTGATGTGTGATGCTCTGGATGGGACTGTGACAGATAACTTCTGATCCACAGCTTCTATACTAGGCTGCTCATCATTGGATATATCTTTCTGATCCCTAAGGGCATGCCACTTACTGTTTTTCTTGAAATAAAATACATTGAAAAATATGGATTTGCAGAATGCTGGCTTAAGGTTTGGGTTTTTTTATATTGATAGCAATATAAAATTCTGTTACCTCATCCCTTTTTTAAAAGAAGATCCTGTGGAATGCTTTATGGAGTACTTTACTGAATTCTTCGCAAAGTGTCTTAACCAACTTTCAGGTGTATATCTCCAAAGCAAGTCTTAGTCTTATCTAACCTTGTGGCACCTGTATTGTCTTCTGATTTAACTGAATAGTAAAACATCAGGGTGGGTGTGTACACTGATGTTGAAGCCACTTATAGGTGTGTTAGATATATGAACTCTGCTCAGCTAGATAGTATGCCTCCATTATTATATGGTGCCCTCAGTGGCATAATTTATGGTTTATTTGCAAGGTAAACAGTCTTATGTGTACTGCAGGTATAGCCTGTGAAATTTGGGCTTCATTTAATTACGCAACTTCAGTGTGAAGACAAGTTGCATCTTACAAAAGGTAAAATATCTTCTGTGGCTTCTCTTTTGGAAGATGGTGCTACTGGCAAGATTTTTATCTCAGTTCTATTTAAGAGACAGAAAAAATGTGGATTTTTGTGCCTGAAGTGATTCTTCTGCTTACCTGCTTGCTTGTCTGTGACTTTTTTTTTTTTTTTCATTTGGATTGTCCTGGAAAGATCAGTTCTTCCCAAGTGTGGAAAACTCAGATGAACAAAGAGGTTATGAGAGTCACTGATTTACACATAATGATAAGAAAATTGAGTTCATGTTTTTGTTGATTTGACTTTTACCTGGGGGAGGAGAAATGCTCCATGGCTTCCCCTCCCCTTGGTTAGGGGGTTTTTATGAGAAAACTCCTAAAAAGAAAAAAAAGTGCAAGTGAATTCATTGTGAGATTATCTGAATAGGAATATCTTTCAATGTGGAGTAAAAGAGTTCCACATTAACAAGAAAGTGTATTAAGATTCTCTGTCTAAAAAGGAATAGGCAAACAAATGGCCTCTCTCTGGACTGGCTGAGAGCACTGCAGGATATGGTGAGTAGGAGGCAGCTTTTTGCCTAGACTATTAAGGGTAGCAGGAAGATACAGGAAAATACTTTTTACTTTTCTTTATGGATGCTAGGCTGCTTTAGTGGTGGACACAGTCCTCTGTGGATTGTAGCTGAGAAGGGGACACTGAAGATGACAGTAATGCGGTGCTTGTTCCTCCCTTTTGAGGTCTTGAAGTGGCAGAGCCTCTGCATGCCAGCCCTAGGGGGTTCTCTTAATAGAGAGTGCTGGTGAGACATGTGTAGACGTGTATGCAAATACATGTTGGAAAGAGGGGGAAAATAGTTTGTCTAGGTTAGAGGCCTAGGAGTTGTCTTTTTTTATAAGATAGCATTATTAAGATTTCTGTATTATAGTTAGCCTAGAGCTGCTTGAAAGTCAGATGTAATAAAGTTTTCCTCCTCTGAATTTCCTTGGATTGTTGGGATGTTTACATGGGTAATTATTACCTGTCAGGGGAATGGAAATTTAAGAAATATTTTGTCTAAAGTACTAAATCTGTAGGTTTTCCTCCCACTTCTTTTTAACTTTGCCTGTAATAAAAATAAAAACAGCCTTATTGTGTAACATTCTGCCAGCTTCCTGTAGGAATGAAGTTTGACGAATTCTTTGGCTACAAGCACAAGGTGTTTTACTTTGCCATCATCACCTAGTTGCCTGCCCTACTGTAGAAAGTTGTGTAATGAGAAGAGCTAGTTAAGACTTCAGTAGAAGAATGAATACTAAGCAGTCAGGTTTACAAATGCCCAAAGAAGTGCAGTGTAGTAAGGGAAGAGTTGAAGTGAGGGGTGTGCTGCGAGTTCATTAGTATTCTTTGAATCATTGTCATTAAAACTTGGCATTATGCAATGCTAGTTCACTTGGTGCCTTGAACCACTACTTAGATTTACAACAAGATTCATTCTAAAGGAATTATCCTCTAACTTAACTGTTCAGTAGCTGCACCCTTAAGAAATTTTACCAATGATAGTACTCTGGAAAGCGCTTTGTACACTTCATGGAAAATAGAAAAATACTAAAAAAAAAGATACATGCTGGTTTGATTTCTGAGTTCAGTGCAGCAGGTAAAAAAGATTGAGATTATTCCTGTCTTCACCACTGATACTTGTTGAGAAAAATTTTGGTAGTGACCCTTTTTTGTAGTAATTGTTTGATTAAGTAAGATCCCTGGGTAGCAATGCAGTATGCGTGAGTTGTGTAAAAAGTCTATTAAAATACCAGAGGTGAGTGAGCTGTGAAGGCAAGAGAAACCCTCCTTACCTTCTTGATTTTTATTTTTTATTTATTGATTCCTGCCCTCCTCTCCACTAGTATTAAAGAACATTGACCTAGAAGGAACAAAAGGGAATCCTATGTGGAGGTTTAATTTAAAGCTAGTAAGTTTTACTCATGTTGTCAATCAGCAAAGGCTGAAAGAGGAGCTACGGTGCCAGAGCATTTTGTGGTCTTGACAGGGTAATTAAATACCTCAGGACTGTATCTTAAGGTCAAATTGAACTGCTCTAGCAGACCTGAAAACAGAAGAACATTTTTTCGCAGAAGAAAGGTAAAGGTGGGATTTTTCCTTAAATTTCTGCAGGAGTTACATAAATTATAATTATTCAGTCTTTTAGCTATGTTACCGGTTAAAGGTTTGACAGCATTTTCATTTTAATACTACACATACACATGTCTTTTCACCCCCAGGTAGAGTTTGTTCTTCACTGAAATTCAAATCTTAGACTTTGTTTTTTAACCAGCTTAAACTGGCTGCTTGTTTTTCATGTAGCTGAATAATATTGAGTGGAGGATTCAGTTCTTAATGCATATTGCTGTCACTTCCTGTAAACCACATTATGGCCACATGGATGTTTGTTCATTCACACACAGTGTCAGGCCAAACCGTAAAATGTGCTATTCTCACCTTCAGCAATCACAGTTTATTTTCTTTTTGAGCACCAAGTGACATATTGCTGCTGATTAGAGCGTCTTACAGGAGTCCATCCCTGTTCTCTGAGGGAGAGAATCCTTGGACCAGTGCAACTCACGCTAAGGCTACTGAGCAGGTTTGCAGCCAGAAAGCTTCAACAGTTCTGTAAGGTCCTTCCTGAGTTGCATAGGGGTTTCCTGACACAGAAATGGAGACGTTGGAAGGGACCAGCAGTACTGTGTAGAGTTGATGGAAGTCTGCAAGCATTGCTCAAAAGCCAGGTTTTGTGCAAGTAAAAACAGAAACAAAAAGTCAACAAAACCAACAAAAAACTGGTTGTTACTACTGAGACTGATGCTGCAACTTTGTACCCTGCCCTTCCCCTGCTATGCAAAGTCCTCTAAGAAGGTTGTGGCTTTCTGCATGGATTCAAAATGCTGTAAATGCCACGCATAGAGATCTGTCCATTGTTTTGAGGGGTTTTTTTGTTTGGGTGAGGTTTTTTAAATATTGTTATTTTATTTTGTTTTAAATCCAATATCTGTTTTCTTTGTAAGAGAGTTTTATTATTGTAAAAATATGGTTATGTTTACTTTTGAAATTATGGCAGTATTGAGACAGACCTCTGTTAAGCTAGCAGCTTCCAAGTTTTTTTGTCATATTAAATGTTGAGTCTGTTGTCTTTCGTCCGTGCAGTAATAGCCTTTCCAGAAAGGTTGTAAGATATTCCAGTGAACTGTAAGTTGCAGTGGATGTGTTTTGTGCATTTCTAGATGTGCCTGTGGAATGGTGCAAGAGATACCCAAGTGTTGTGCTTGCCAGAGTCTCTCTCAGTAGTAGCAGCTCCTCAGGTATAACCTGAGGTTTACCCATTTCCTGCGGGAGGAATTTGGAGGTCTTGTGTTTTAAGATTTTATTGCTATTTGTATTATTAATTTAGAGGGCTTAATAGTATACTATGTAGTCTTATCCTCCTTAAAGGTAACTGCTTTTTTTATTCCTAGTGAATCTGAAAGTCCTGTTCTGTCATTGTTTGGACATGAACGGGGATCAGAATCATGAATGTAAAGTGTGAGGAAAGGTCTTTTGAGACTGTAAGAATGTGAAAAGTGTGAAATGGAAAATGTTTGGAGAGTTGATCTTTCATTTTGTATACTTTATTTGTACTTAATTTCTAAGTTATTTCTAATTTTTAGCAAGGCTGTGATATTTACTGACTGCAAGTCTTAAAATGTTCTTCCATATTGGTCCTTTTAAAGGCAAAACAAAATTGCTATTCTGTGATTGTAGTGCATAATTCGCACATCATGGTTTATGTCAGTGAACTTGATTATTGCTGTTCTTTTATCAGAATTTTATGACTGTGATTTAGAACTGTTACAGTATCTTGAGCACTTCTGGGAAAACCTCTGCTTCTGTTTCCATCAGTAGCAGGATTTCCAGCTGGTTTCTGTTCGTGGCACGTACCTACATTTGCGTCTGTTCACCAAGTGGCATTTTGGGTGTCAGTTGCTTTAGACCAAGTCTTCTGAAAGCCTGTTTCTGGTGTTCCTCTGTGCTACGTGCAGCAGCATTTTATGAGGTCTTCCTCTCTGAGCAGTGTGCTGTCCTTAATTGGTTATACCCTGAGAAAGACCACTGGTCCTTATCCTCTCAGATACATAAAGACTGGTCTTCAGCCTAAATTTGTCGGGTTGGTGCATTCATGCCCTCATCAGCTAAGAGGCAACATAATGTGATCCACCATGATCCACCTCAGGCCTGTGACTCTGGCATGGATTGTAGCTGTCAGAGCTGGAACACTTGAAGATGTGGACTAAAATAGTGAAACTTCTTCTGATAATAATGCTGAAAGGCTGTTGCTTCAGTGTCTGTTTTTTCAATTCCCTACTGCACAGCAGGCTGTAAAGGCAGAACTTCTTTGGGATATGGTTGTATTTATAAGCTTAATCTAAACTTGTAAGTGAAGCTGTGTTGAGCTTTTGTATTTCCACAGAGTTGGGTGTAAGTTGCCTTTACAGAGGGAAGTTGGGACCTCCAATTTGCCCTGTCCACAGAAACATGCTACTGCAGGTTTTCACCATTAACTCAGTACAGCATGTACATGTTCAACAAGGTAGTCTGGTGTACTGGGAAAAGTGGCCTTGAAGCTGTGTTTGGAGTGGAACAATCTTTATTTGAGGGGAGACAGGAAGTAAGCATGATGAATATACAGCAGTGTTCTGTCCTGTTTCAGGCAACAACCTGTCGTTGGCTAGTGACAACTGAGACCTCATCTCTGTGGTGTGCTGCTGCATCTCCTTGCTAGAAATCAAATTAAGGAGAGTTCTTGATACTCTTCTTATCATTTGTATGAGTTACCATACAAATACTCATATAAATTTAATGCAGATACTCATACAGATACTCATACAAATTTAAGTGCAAGTTAAGAACACTTGCCTAGCACAATGGCCTCTGAGAGCATTGCTTTAAGAAAAAGCAATATGTCCTCATTTTTATTGTGTTTGCCAAGGAGGCATACATGTTCCTAATGTATTCCTTTTCTCAATACAATCTGTCTGCTTTGTAGGTAGGTTTAACCCATTTTCATATGCACATACTGGATGTTAGTTTTTTGTTGGAGTTTTTTTTTCCACTGAAACATGCATTTTAAAAGAACTGGACGCTACTCTTAAGGACAAGTAGTGCTCTAAGCAGAGGGATTGCACTTGAAGCTAGTGAACATAAATATTTACTGAAATATTGATTTTAGCATTTAAAGAGTTCAGATTTAAAGACTTGTAAGAATACATTAAGTAGAGGTGTTTAGGAAGAAATTATTTTAAATTCTCAAGGTTTTTTTGGAGAATACAAATTCTTTGTCCTCTACTAATAATAAGATAAAAGAGCTCAAAGCATGATACTGAGGTGTCTATAGGTAGTAGCAGATAGTAAGAAACTGAAACATTCACATGTAGGGAGTGTGCGTCTATGATTTTTGGTAACTTCTTTGTTTAACCTGCTAACTTTCACAGTTTTCACTTGAAAATTCTAAATCAGTTCATCTTGATGTTAGGAAATTAAATATTAAAGCAGTGAAAAGACTTGAATTTGGTGGTGTTATGTTTGCATTTCTAGAAACACGTATCTTTCTTACTAACTGCAGTGGAAAATGTCAGTAAAACTGTTTTTAAATTGATATCTCCAAAGTAGTGCTGTTCAATGTTGTACAGTGTGTGTCATCATTCCATATTTAAAACTGCAGGCTTTCAGGCTGTTTCTTGACTTGCCTTGTGTTCAGTGGCTTTGACATTGCATAACTGTAATGTTCACCTGTTGAATTAGCCGTGGAATTAAAATCTTGGCAGAGCTGTTAATTCAGTCCATATAAAAATTGTTTAAATAGACTAAATCTAGAACTATCAGCAAGTAATTACTGAATGAGCCAACTGACAGGATATAGGTAGGGAGATGAGTCTGGAGAGTCTCTGCTTTAAATGTGTATCACAAGTGAAATAACGGGACTTTGACATCAGAAATAAAGAGGGATATGTCCCATGTATATCACATATTCTAGGCAAGGTTCTTTTGCATAGGAATTGGTTATACCAGTATTACTTTGTGATATTTTAAGGAGCCAATATTGGAACACGACAGGTGTCCTTGTTTTTCTCTAGTGGTACTGACTTGCAGGAGTCACAGATTACTAGTAATGTTTTTCTGACGAAAATCCAACGTAAATTGCATCAGGTTTCTGAAGTTATGTGTTTCTTTCAGATTTCTTGCCTGGCCTGTAGTTCTGGTGCTTAGCAAGATGGTTAAATACAGTGTTCAGATATTGGTGATGGACCACTGATTTTGGTTTAATATGTGTTATTCCTGTGACTAATGTGCCCAAATTAAGTGTGTTGGGAGTAGTCACTGGGATACTTTCCATGTAGGGTAATCTGTGATTAGCACTATATTCTTAGATGTGAAAAATACCTTGTTAACATGCTTCAAGGACTTGAAGGTAATGACACTGAAACTGAATTTGTAAGAGTAGTGTATACTGGTTATAGTATTGCTTCCATTTACTTGCACTCTTGAAATTGCATTCAGTGTAGGCCTTGACTGCTATGTCAAACTATTTGAAGTGTCTTTTACCAAAAAGGGCATGGGCAATACTGGATCAGCTGTCACCGTGAAAGAACTCATACTCACTTACCAGAGGAAACTGAAAGGGTTTTGCAGAAGCTCCTTTATACCTTGACAGACACTAGTTCTGTAGCATAAGGTAAATTTGCAGTAAGTTAGCCAAATTTTTTGCAAGTTTCTTCTCTTCTGATAGACTGTGTGAGTTTGTATTCTTAGTATGTGGCAGCATGTGTCCAACAGTGTGAATTCCCCTTTGAAAGACGGTGTCTCTGTTTTGAATTCCTCTTGGAATGAATAGGAAGAAAATGATTGTGTTGCTGGTTTCATACAAAACGCTGACTGGGAATCCTCTGTCCTGCCCTCTCTTACATCCCATCTTTGTGTGAAATTCATGTCTAAGAATGTCCTGAAGATTTGTTGTGTGTTACTGGAGAATCACAGAATGTCTGAGGTTGAAGGCACCTCTTGAGAGCACGTACACCATTAGCAGGTTGCTTAGGCCTGTGTGCACTTGGATTTTGAATACCTGCAGAGTTAGACTCCACAATCTGAGTTACTTCTCCCAAGGCTTGACCACCCTTTACCATGAAAATGTGTTTCCTTATACAATGAAATCTATATGGAATTTCCAAATGACATTTTTTTCTGTTTCAGATTGTGCCCATTGACTCCTGTCTTTTCACTTGACACAGCAAAGAGCTGTGTGGATCCATTTTCTTTGTTTCCTTCATCAGATTTTTATGGCTAAGATCTTACCTCCAGATTGAGCAGTGCTAGCTCTCAGCCTTTCCTTGCATCAGAGATGCTTCAGTCCCTTAATTACTTTTACTGGATTCACTCAGGTTGGAAATACCTTACTGCAGTGGGGAGCCCAGAGCTGGAGATAGTCCTCTGCAAGTGTCTCACCAGTGCTGAGTAGACAGGAAGAATTGCCTCTCTTCATCTGCTGGTAAAGCTGCTAATTCAGCCTAGGTGGCTGGTGGTCGTCTCTGTCACAAGGGTGAATTCTCTTGGCTTACGATGACCTTTGTCAGGACACCAGAATTCTCTGATAAGCTGCTTTCTAGACAGTCAGTTCCCAGCAATGTTCTGATACACGGGATTTTTCTCTCCAGTGGGAGGATTCTGTTTTTCTTGTTATCGCACATCTTTGGGTTTTCTGCTTGCCCAATTCTCCAGTCTGCTGAAGTTCCTCAAGATGGCAGCACACCCTCTGACCTGTCAGCCGCTCCTCAAAGCTTTGTTGCACTTGAGGGGGTGCACTGCCCCATCATCCAGTGCAGGTGTTGGATCCAGTGTCGATGGAGGCCAGGGATTAGCTTCCAAGTGAACGTCATTCCACTGACTGTGACCCATTGAACTTGGCAGGTCAGCCAGTCTTCAGTCTTACCGCTGCCCCACCTAACCAATACGTGTTTAAGCACACATCGGTGTGTACTTGATGTGCACCTGGTGAAGATAATACAGGAGAATGCCAAGGCTCTGAACAGGTGATCTAAACAACATCCGCTGTTCTTCCCTTATTCACTAATGCAGTCATGTCATTCTAGAAGATCATGAGGTTAGTCAGACATGATTCTACCTTTATAAATCCATGCTGACTGCATCCAGTCACCTGTGTGTCATTCATGTGACTGAAGGAGACTTCCATGGTTATTTCCTCAATCACCTTTCCAGGGATTGAGTTGTCTGACTGACCTGTAGCTGTCCAAAGAACAAGAGAATTTCTTGCCAGCAAGATGGGTGGTACTTGCTTTTTTCCACTACTTAGACACAAGCCCTGTTCCCTATGACCTTGCAAAGTGTCTTGGATCTGGTTGAGCTGGAGTTCATTTCCCCCACAGCAGCCCTCACCCACCTTGCTGCACTTTGCACTGATGGTTGGTAAGGGGTTGATAACCCACCAGTGTTTTGGCTATTGCCGAGCAGCACTGGCACAGCGTCGGCACTGTCTCTCCAATTCCTCCCTCCAACAAGGGGCTGGGGCTGGGCAAGATCCTGGGAGGGAACACAACCAGGCCAGCTGACCCAAACTGACCAGAGCGATTCCATGCATATGATTTGAGCTCAGATATAAAACTGAGAACGGGAAGGAGGAGGAGCAGGGGTGTTCATTATTTTACAGTGTTTGCCTTCCAGAGCAGCTGCTCCACATGCTTCAGCCCTGCTTCCCAGGAAGTGGCTGAGCATTGCTTACAAATGGGAAGTAGAGATTAATATTTTTTTCCCCTTGCTTATGTGCACACAAGCTTTTGCTTTTTTCTTTGGTAAACTGCCTTACCTCAACCTACAAGTTGTTTTCTGTCTTGTTTTTCTGGGAAAGAGGGTGATCGAGCAGCTTGGTGGGCACCTGGCACCTAGCCAAGGTCAACCCCCTGCACAAAGACAACCAAGAGTTGCCTTTCAGCAACATCCGTCAGCTTCCTTAGCACTTGTGGGCACAGCCTTTCAGGCCCAATGGACTTCCCTCTGTGCACTTTAAATATTCCTCATTGTGATCCTCCACCACTGAGGGTATTGTGTTCCTTGTTTCCGAGTTTTCTACTGCTCTTGGGCCTGGGATCCCTGAAGGTCAGTCTGCTGGTAAAGACTGAGGCAAGGAAAGTACTAAGTGTCCCATCTTTTTTTTGTGTCCCCAGTCAGCAGTTTTCCTGTCCTGTTCAGCAGTGGATTTGTTTTTCCTCAGTCTTTGTTTTGCTGACAGATCATTTTGTTGCCTTTCAGGTCTCTCACCAGTTTCAAATCCAGCTGGATTTTACTTTCTCTAACTTCATCTGTGTGTGATTGGAAACCATTTCTATTACTGTTTTCGCATCCTTTACATGTTGAGTTTATGTTGGAGTTTATTTCTTGTTCATCCATGTAGGTCCCCAGACACCTTTGCTTGATTTCCAGCTTGCTAGATTTGGATTGGAGGTGATTCTTCAGTCACTGGAGGTGGCAAGCAGGGACATCAACATAGTTTCCAGACCTAAAAGCTATTTCAGCAGCTTGATTTGTAGGAACTGTGGTACTCAGGCCTGTGCTGCTGGGCTGCTGTAATCCAGGGACGTCAGGGCAGTGCGTGGGTAAGAACGGAGAATTATTATTTCATTCTCATCACAGTTGAACTTGAACCACAGATCAACAGACCTTGTGAGTTGCTTACTTGCTTCTAGCCTACTTCAGTGCCACTGGCCAGCAGGAGGCAGGGTCAAAAGCTTTGGATATTAAGCATTACCCACAGGTCACTTACTTTACTTAAAAGGTTTTTCTTTGCTTTTTATGTCTTTTTTCATACAGATCACAACTCTGTTATTTCTGCTTATGTTGTGCCTCCTCTGTTTTATTCTATCTGATGTGTTTAATTAGAATGATTTTGACAGGAGTGGGCTACTCTTTGGAAGGTCCAGTTACTGTATTGGATTGCTTAGAAAGTGGAGCTATTTGATCTGACACCATCTATAGAACTACTTCTAGAGCAAAGGCTAGGTAGTTAGGAGACTGAGAAAACAGTAGCACCACAAGGTACAGTTTAAGGGTCTTGGCAGGCCTTTGGTGGCTTCTGTTTTTACAGATATTTTTTTTGTCTTGTTTGAAAAGAGCTTGTGAGGCTTACACTCTGCAGCCTCTTCTGAGTACTGATAAGTCACTGGTTTTCATCCTTCCTTTGCTGATGGTTACTCCAGGAATTGGACATTTTCTCCAGAGGACCAGACCAAATGCATGTGGAAAGGAAAGCTTGCGTCTGACAGCTTAAAAAAGGATTAGATAGGACACTGTTCCGTGTATCTCAGTTCCAGATGGAATTTAAAATATAAAACAGTTCACGGTGTTCAGTTAACAAATGGACTTTGTTGCTGTTCCTGCCTACCATGTAGAGTTAAATTCTGGGGAGAGGGGATATGAAAAAGGTGGAAGGGTTTCTTTGGAAAACAAACATTAAATTATCTGTTCAGAACTGCTTGGTTTTGGTAATTCATGGTTTTATTGGGACTAGTCCTATTCTCCAGGCAGTCTGTCTCCATTCCTTGGCCTTGGATCTCTTTAAAGTCATCCTGCCGTCCTCCTGAGGCATGGAAGTTTATTTCTTAAAGAAGTTCCGGGCCAAATGGGCAAGTTGAGCAAGTTTGTTCATTCCTTAGCTGTATTTTTCTACCTGGTAGAAGAGCGTAGCTGTCAGTGTCCTTGTTGCTTCTTTGGCTGACTGGAGGCAAACTTTGCTCTCTGTTTTCTTGTAACGTTGAACCTAGGTCACTAGCTCTTGTGTGGCTGTCATGTGGAAAGAACAAGAAAGTGTGCCTTGGTTGCATGTTGGATAACTGCAAGTTTCTGAGGTCAGTCCTGTTCAGCCAGCACAAAGGTACCTTGCACAAATCCTCTGGGTGGACCTTGAATGATCACAGCAGTGTTCAGGGTACTGCTTGTGTAATCTCTAGTGTGCTCTCTTCTGTTTTGCTTCCACAGCAGTCTTAAGAGTCTGCTGATCTGCATGGAAATGAGACAGGAAGGATTTGGAAAGAAATGTCAAATAATTAGGTGAAAGACAGAATGACAGAATCACGTTCCAGCTGCCCAGTATTGGCTAATAATACATTGAAGGGGAGGGAGGGAAAGGAGATAAATCTGACTACTTCTTGAGGATCCTTTTTACTTTTACATTTTGCATCTATGAAAAGCCTAGATAAAGTATTTTATCCTGTTTGAGAAGCATAGATACTGTCCTAGTCATTCTTATAGTAAAAAGACTTGTACAAACTTCAGTAGGAAGTAGTGAACGTACTGTTTCATAGCATGTTTCTGAAGGTTGGAGAATCTACTTGATCATCTTAAAATATTTGAGGCAGCAGGCAAAGACTTATGTCCAAAAGGATCTGAGAAGCTCACTGTTAAATGGCATTTTCTTTTTAAGGCCCCTGTTGCAGAAATTGACAAGCTGCTGAACAGCCAAAATACAGGTTGGATTCCTACTTCTGCCATTCGTTCTTAGGCCTGTGAAAGTGATATAGCAGAGTTTATCTTGACCACGTGAATGATGGTGATTATGTGTCATTTGGCTGCAAGCTCAACACGTACCAAAGACACAACACTTGAAAAACACTTACAAACCCCTAAGTGCTTCAGACTGTCTTTCTGTGTCTTTGGCCTACCTATCATACTGAAATCTTGATTCCTTGTGTGTTTTAGTGCTTTTTAATAAGAAGTTGTGGAACATGGGGCATACATGGAACTTCTTAAATTTATCGATTTAATCTTACAGTCAGCTAACTGAGAACATTTTCTCCACCAAGACATGCTAGAATGTGTACCTAGCTTTTTCTCATTTATTTGGAAGTACTTTTTGTATGTGAGTTCATGTAGTCAGCGTCTCCTATGTGGTCTCTGTTGCATTCCTTGTGTGTTTTCAGAAGCCAGCTCCAAACTAACCTCAAAAAACCCTAAAAGCAAACAAACAAACAAACAAAAACCCTACTGAACTGGGCTTGCAAAGTAAGTTTTCTGTCTGCTCTTGGAGATATTTTAGTGTTTCAGAATAAATAACACTGTCGTATTTCAGCTGGTTTTAAAGTGTTTGGTTTTTAGGATTTTTTATGGTTTGGTTTTTGGTTTTTTTTCCGAAGGTTTCTTATGCACGACCAAGTTCAGCTTCTATCAGAGATGCAAATTTGTATGTTAGTGGACTTCAAAAAACAATGACCCAGAAAGAACTGGAACAGCTCTTTTCCCAATATGGACGCATTATTACTTCTCGTATTCTGGTTGACCAAGTCACTGGTAAGTAGGCAGTTTTGCATGGCCTCTCATTTTTGGAGTCACAGTTTTAGAAATACTTCATTGTTCAGTACAGTAGTCTTGTCCCCATAATGTATAAAAGGTGTATGTAGGCCAGAAAATGCATTTTTCTCCTGGAATTGTTCATAAATATGCATGGACGAAAATAGACTGTGTAGTGTACTGAGCCAGCTTGAGTCATTTCCACCCTGAAGGTGCAGATTTGAAGCTTGTTTGATGACTTGTAATAAATTTACAGCTGCCATAATCTTCCTTTCCAAGCTGCTGCATGAAAATAGTCTCCCAGTGCCTTAGAAAATGCTGTTAAACTTTTTTTTCTAAAAAGAAAATTTTAGCAGAAATGCACAGCTGGTTCTCTGAGGCTAGGATTACAGAAGCCCCAGACAAGCAATTGCTGTTAAGATTGTTTTCAAGGCTAACTCATTAAGTTTGGGTACACTCATGAACTTTGAGTTCCTCAGGAGCAGGTAAGTTCTGTGATTATGTGTGCCTTAAAGTACTAAGGTGTAGCAGGTTATTTCTATTATTACAGTATGTGTCTCAATCAGGTAATGGTTGTCAGTGACACTTTGTGGTTACTCGTCAGACTTGGACAATAATGCCTGTGGTTTTTTGCTGTCTCAAATGACTGCTCTTGGGGAGCTTTATCATTTTCTGCATCATTTGCTGTGATGTCTCTGCCAGAAATGGAATGAAAAGCCAAGTACATGACAGGAGTATTGAGTGTACAAAGCAACATACAAAGAAACAGGGCTCTCCGAGTTCTCCCCCTTCTGGAACACTAAGGGGTGGGATGGACGAAGTCATTTACTCACATAATTATTCCCTGAATAAGTTAGGTTTTATTTATTTACTTTCTTTGGAGGTGTACCTTTTCAAGGTCGCATGTCCTCTTGGGTGACAAACAGCTTTCAACTGTAGACAGACATAAAGTTTTTAAATTGTCTTACTTTGAAAATTTTGTACATGGCAGCGTTTCAGTCTTGGCTGATCTATAGAGGAACTTGTATGTACTCCTTTGAGTTCTACTAAGTTAAAAGAAATCTCAATATTGACACCTAATACTTACAGAGTGTTTTAATAGTGTGAATTGTTGAGAACATAGAGAAGCGTGGAAAGGAAAGGTAAAGGCCAAATACTGACTTTGTATTGCATACAAATGTAGATGTTGCAGATTTGTGGGACAGATTCCTAGTCTTTGTGAAATAAACAGCTGTTCACAGTAGGTTCCTGTATATTCTTACATAGAAATAGATGGAATTTAACAAATGGGCCAGTAAGTAAATATAATTGAACTTCTAATATGCATGGTAATTCTATTCATGTTCATAAATCCTGCTATTTGCAACATATTTTTCTGGAATATAGACTGTTGTTAAGGCTTAGGCTTTCTTCCCTCTTTCTTGCTAATTTGGAATAAGTAGGCTCAAAATGGTATGAATAATAAGGTTGTGACACAAACTGACAGATAAAAAATGCAAAGTTGAAACTGTGACATTTGCCTCTTTAAAGCTTTCTTACGCCTGTTCATTGTAACTTTGATGTTTTAAATCATCACTGTTTATGAACAGAATACATTTCTTGTCATTAATGTCTTTCTCAATTGAGGACAAGTGTCTACCTCATCTGGTTATTGATCAACCAAAATGTAAAGGGGCTCTAAATGGCAGTAGAAATATTACAATGAAACATTGATCTAACTAATGTTGACTGTTAGTAGCTTTAGTGTCAGTTGGTTCAAGTATCCACAGCTCAATGTGTTTGTCAAAGCACTTCGAATTTTTGATGTGTGATGTTCCTATGACCTTCTAGAAACACAATCAAATTCCCTTGCATGTTGTCTTTGACTTCTCTACATCAAGAAAAGTTTCTTTCAAAAGTAACACCTAATGGTGTATGGTTATATACTGAAACCAAATCTTTTACTTAGAGGTAACCACTGACTGTTAAAACATGGCCATAATTCCCGTTATTGCAATACAGTATGTGTGCATCATCATCCTCTCAGCATATTTGCTCCAAAGAGAGCTTCAGGGAATACTGCAGGAGAACAAAAGCCATTGTTTTTTGCTGCTAGAGAGTGGAGAACTAAGCTATTTACAGACTTTTTGTGAATTTAGGCACTGCAGAGTAGCGTGAACTGAGCAGAGGTTACAGTGCAACTGGTTTGGGTTCATCTCTGCCCAAAAAAATGGCTTTGTTTCCAAATTCCTCTTTGGCTCACTATGTTTAAGTTGTTTCCACTGTTTTCCCCTCAGCCCTCCAAAGTTTTTACACAAATGTGTCTTACATCAGTTAAATTAAAAAGTAAAATCAGAATTACAGTAGAAAATTCATACTCTACACAGAAGCTTAGTTCTATTAAGATCAAAATTATCATGTGTTCACAGCAATCAACCATCAACATAGCAATTGGCCACGCAAATAAAAAGTAAAATTAACATCTTATATTCTGGAGTCTGTGAATTCATTACTGTATGCTTTTTTTCACCTTGTGCAGGGACGTCAAGGGGCGTGGGGTTTATCCGGTTTGATAAGCGAATTGAAGCAGAAGAAGCTATCAAGGGCTTGAATGGCCAGAAACCTCCAGGTGCTGCAGAGCCCATCACTGTAAAGTTTGCTAACAATCCAAGCCGAAAAACCAATCAGGCCATTCTTTCCCAGCTGTACCATTCTCCAAACAGAAGGTATCCCGCACCTCTAGCTCAGCAGGCTCAACGTTTTAGGTAAGTCAAATAATGTGCAAAACTGTGCTGAAACTTGAATGTTGCCACAGGCCTGTTGGTTTGCCTCCACTCTTGTGCTTTCCTGGTTGTCTGACTTCTGTATGGGAAAGAAACACATGAATGTTGAACTTCAGCTATGCTCCCACAGTACAGCTAAAACCAAAAATGCATGCCATCCTGTTGACAGCATTTCGTGTCTTATAAGTACACTTAGTTAAACCAAGGTGACATCTTTCTTCTACTCAGTAACTAATATTTTTTTTCAAGGATTTCTTTTCATTTCATAGGTTATTCTTGATTAATACGCAAGTTGATTAAGCTAATACTGACCTAGGAGATTTAGTGGTTTTTTCTTAGCCATATGGCATGCCACAGCCAAGTTCCTCTTATCTACCCCTACATTTTTCCTTATTTCCCCATTCTGACTTTCTTTTTTTTTTTTTCCTGGCTGGTTGTCTATGTCCTCCATGCTGTACTTTTGTCTTTTCTTGTTACAACTTTTCATAATGAAGATTGTTCACATACTTTCTGCATGTGCTTTTTGGGAATTTATGTTCCCATCATGTTGAAACTATAGCCATACAGTTCCCTGTGCTATTTAGTATATTGAAAAGAACAGATGGTGAGAACAGAGTGAAACAAACACTGCATTATCTACATCCATGAGTACCTTGGATTTTTTGCTGTGATTTTGATCATTTCTTCACTCCCTCTGCCTATGAACAATGTGACTGGAATGTGTTAAATAATGATACACTCAAAGAGTATTTCTGTTTTATTTTTCGAGAACCAAAACCAGTTGGCAGCTTCTTCAAAGAGAATATACCAAATATTCAAAAGCTCTGCATTGGCTAGGCTTGCTTATAAGCCAAATATTCAAGAGTTCATGGGCTGCACTTCTGTCAGAATTCCTGAATTTTTCTGTTCTTCAGCTTTTTGGCCTTGTGTGCTGCAAGTGTCTCACAGGTGTGAGGAATAGGTGTTCTGCCATAAGAAAGGGGATAACCAATTTTATTTAATTTTTTGTGGATCTTCTTACCATTTCTTAGGTAATAAAAGGGCTACCTTACAACAGTGTTCTGAATATTGCATAAAAGTAGGCTCTATTCCATAGAGTGTAGGGGCAGAAATTGCAGGATGCATTGTATGCAATAAGATCATGTCAACGTACTCTGACAACTCTGGGCCTGCAGACTTGTTGAGTTCTTCTGACTGCCCATGTTCCAAGATGCTCCTTGGTATCTGATACAAATTCAGTTTCACTCAGGTGCTGGCTGAGGTAGCATTCGTATTTCACTGATGCTCCAGGTAGATCTATCATGATTTGTGAAAATTCTCACGGCTTTCGGAGGTTTTTTGGGTTTTGGGCGGTTTTTTAATAAGACCTATTTCTTTGCACTTAGGTAATTTCAATAGACTACACCTGTCCTGCAAGTTTAGGCTTTGTACCTTAAATTTTGACTGGTGGAGATTTATTTTTCTTTAACTGGAAGTGTATTTTTATGAATGCCTATTTGCATTTCACTGGGAAGTCATTGTTTTTTTCTGAGATATTAAGTGTAAAGCAATGCTTAAAAGCACCTTAAGAGATACTGTGATTTGCCCCACATACGAATATAATGGTAACAAAAAACATTGAGTAATACTAAGTCTGTAGTAAACAGGAGAGAGAGTAAAATCTCTCCCACTTTTATTGATGTGGAAGGAAGAAAAAGTTTAACTGACTGGCAAAAGGTAAACTGAGGTTGCAGAAAATTACATTTTTTTCTTTTTGGTCATGGCCTTCAAGCTAATGTTTCATCACTAAAACACTGTCTTAAATTTTAAATCTTCATACTGTTATAAAAGACTTCTTGTCTTTTAGGTTTTTGCTTTATATTGCTTCATCATTCAGATCTGGTGCTGACTACATAGTTGAGATGGCACCAATGCTTCAGATCGTTCATGTGTTACACATGCAAGAACTCTTCGCTGTTGACATTTCAGACTGGATTACCTGATGCAGTTGCCCCATCTCTGTTAATAGTAGACAGATGTCTGAGAACAGCTTAAACTTCACAAGTAAAAGCAACAGGATTAATACAATGCTTCCTTTTTTTTACTTAAGAGAAAACTTGAGCTGGACTTTGAAATGCAGCTCTATATAATTGTTCCTCACTTTCTTTAAGATGCATAACTTAAAGCATCTTTAAAAATTTTCCAGTGAAAATTCCTGAGAATTTTTCCAGAGTATTTTCAGGTCTTCAAGGTAACTCATGAAAAATCATTCAAGTGATACCATTACTGTATTAAGTCCTCATTTGAATGCCCTGTAACAAGGACCTGTAAGTGATGGTGTTTCTAGAACTCTTCACCTTGCTCTCCACCCCAGATGTCAATGACAGTAGACCTCATTCATCCACACTATGGTAGTCAAACATTTTCTAATTTCCTTTTCTCTGCTCTTTTAGGGGTTCAGTAGTTTCTTGTCAGTGTATTCTACAAACCCAGCTCACTGCAGAATCAATGTTTTGTAGAAAACTAAATCAAGTGTATGTTTTTTACCTAAACTCATATTTTGTTGAGTCTTGAAGAGGATCTGTGGTAAGACTTCCACTTCATATATCTGGGATTTGCCAGGAAGAAAAGAGAGCATCTTCAGGGTAAACGTTTTATGAAAGAAGCAGTTTAAGGGACTCCAGGAATAAGAGTTATAGAAGTGACATACACTGCATATTTTGGGTATTGGCTAGGTAATTTCAAAGGGTTTAGAGTTGTGGTGGCATTCTGTAGTTGTGGGAAGGTGAGGAAAGAAACACATGGAGAAATCTTATAAATAATATAGATGCATATATATGTGTGTGTGTGTATTCTAGAAATGTGTGTGAAAAATCATAGAGTTATAGAATATTCTGGGTTGGAAGGCACCCACAGGGATCCTTGAGTCCAGCACCTGGCCCTGCACAGGACCATCGCCAAGTCACACCATATGCCTGAGAGTATTGTTTGAAAAATTCCTGAACCCTGGCAGGCTTGATGACATGACTGCTTCCCTAGGAACACTGTTCCAGTGCTCAGCCACCCTCTGGGTGAAGAACCTTTTCCTAATATCCAGCCTAAACCTCCTCTGACACAACTTCAGGCCATTCCCTTGGGTCCTGTCACTGTCACCACAGAGAAGAGATCAGTGCCTGCCCCTCCTCTTCCCCTCACAAGGAAGCTGTAGAGTGTGATGAGGCCAGCCACTCCATAGACTCCCCAGGCTGAACAAGCCAGGTGACCTCAATTTCTCCTTGTACAGCTTCCCCTCCAGACCCTTCACCATTTATATGGCCCTCCTTTGGATGCTCTCTAATGGCTTTATATCTTTCTCAGACTGTGGCACCCAGACCTGCCCCCAGCACTGGAGGTGAGGCTGCCCCAGTGCAGAGCAGAGTGGGACAATCCCCTCCCTTGCCCGGCTGGCGATGCTGGGCCTGATGCACACCAGGTCACGGGTGGCCCTCCTGGCTGCCAGGGCACTGCTGACTTACATTCAACCAGGACTCCCTGAGTCACTTCCCATGGTGCTGCTTTTCAGTGTCTCATTCCCCAGGCTGTCTGTACATCCAGGGTTGCCCCATCCTAAGTGCAGAATCTGACACTTGCCGTTTTCAAATGTCATACAGTTGGTGATTGCCCAACCCTCTAATTTGTCAGGGTTTCTCTGCAGGGTCTCTATGCCTTAACGGGAGTCAACAGCTCCTCCCAATTTAGTATCATCGGCAAGCTTACTTAGTATACATTCTTCAAGTCCTCCATCCAAGTCATTTATGAAGATGCTAAAGAGCATTGAGCCTAAAACGAAGCCCTGTGGAATCCCAGTAGTGACCAGTTATCAGCCAGGTGTCACCCCATTCACTGTAACCTTTTGTGCCCAACCCGTGAGCCAGTTGCTCACCCATGACATGATGTATTTACCCAGCTGTGTGCTGCATATTTTGTCCAGAAGGATCCTGGAAGAGGCCATATCAAAAGCTTTACTGAAATCCAAAAATATTGCATGAGCTCGCTTCCCTTGATCAGCTGAGTGGGTTATCCTGTCATAAAAGGAAATTAAGTTTGACAAGTAGGACTTTCAATACTTCCCAGAATAATCTCCATAATTTTACCAGGCACTGAAGCGAGACTGATAGGCTTGTAGTTTCCAGGGTCATCCTTCTTGCCCTTCTTAAAAATTGGGATAGTGTTAGCCAGCTTCCAGTCAACTCCATATGCTCAAGATGGTTAAAAACATCATTGAGAGAATCTTCACAAAGACATCGGCCAGTTCTTCAGGTGTTCTTGGATGAATCCCATCAAGTCCCATAGGTTTGTAGGGATTCGGTTGGAACAGGAGATCCTGCGCAAGTTCAAGGTTGTTCACTGTTCTCACAGCCATGGTCCTCCAGTTCAGGGCACTGGGACCCTCTTAGCCCATCATCACTGTTAAAAATGGAGGCAAAGAAAGCATTACACTTGTCTGTCTTCTTTGTGTCCCTGTTTGTGGGGTGACCGTCCTTATTCTGTAACAGGCTGATGTTATGTTTGGACTGCTCTTTGAGATCGACATATTTAGAAACCTCTTTTTGTTGTCCCCTTTGTTTTTGGCAGGCTTCAGCTCCTGTTGAGCTTTGACCACACAAATTTTCTCCCTCTAGTGCCAAGCAACATCACTGTATTCTTTCCATGTCCACCTGACTTTGCCCGCACTGTACTTACACTTAATTTTTTTTGCATTAGTCCTGCTCAAACGAGCTTTCTGCCTCTCAACATTTTGGAATTGCCAGAAGAAGTAGGAATATGAAAAGTCTATTTTTTGGAGTTCATGTTACAACAGTTGCTACTGGTCCAAAATCTGTCTTGATAGTCACGTCACCAAACATGTCAGAAGCCTCAATAAAAGTCTTTGTCTGAACCAAGTTAGTAATGTGGAAAACTTCACTGATGTGGTACTGATTGCAATTTTATAGTAACAGTATGTGATTTAGGCTAAACTTGTTGCAGATGGCAGTGGTGCACTTCGTGAAATTAACTTCTTATGGTTGTGATTACTACACTAGAATATCTGTTTTGTATTCACTATCAGGTGTAAGGAGGTGCCACAGCTCTTTCAGTGGTGATACTTCAACGTTGCATGAGGTTCTGTAGAGTGTAATGGATGTGACAGTAATATGCTAAGTTTCCTTAAAGGGTGGAAAAGTCTGAAGACTGAACATGTTGCTAAATGTTTTGCAGGTTGGACAATCTGCTCAACATAGCTTATGGAGTAAAGAGGTAATAAAGGATTAGTTGGTTCATAACAACCAAATTATTTTGACATATTTTGCAAACTCTTACGTTTCAGTAAGACTTATGTTGGATTTTTGCATGTTGAGACTTCAGCTGAGATTCATCATTTTGATGCATTTTGCATGAAATAGACAAACCTTTTGTAGCAGTTCCATGGAATTCCTGTTCCAAATGACTTGCTAGTCCTCACTGGTTTTATGGCATGCTTTTTTCCTTTTGATTTTCTATGTTACATCATTTCAGACATACCTAGCACTGTACTCCCTACTTGTGTATAATTTTTTACATAGTATTTGTGCAGTTAGGGGACAAAAAATATTTTTTGATCTTATCTTTCTAGTCTAAGCAACATGTTCATTCTGTGAAAAGTTCTGTATCATTCTCTTTTACTTTGACATTTCTTTGCTGCAGTTTTGTGTGAACAGCTATATTATGATTCTGTTTTGCTTTCCCTCCTTCTTTAGTAGGTTTCCTCCAATGACCATTGATGGAATGACCAGTTTGGCTGGAATTAATATCCCTGGACATGCAGGAACTGGGTGGTGCATTTTTGTGTACAACTTGGCCCCTGATGCTGATGAGAGTATCCTCTGGCAAATGTTTGGACCCTTTGGAGCAGTAACCAATGTGAAGGTCATCCGTGACTTTAACACCAACAAGTGCAAAGGTTTTGGATTTGTGACTATGACAAACTACGATGAGGCAGCTATGGCAATAGCCAGCCTGAATGGATATCGCCTTGGTGACAGAGTATTGCAGGTCTCCTTCAAAACAAACAAAACGCACAAAGCCTAACAAGTTATTCTCAGTGCATTAATACATGAAAACTGTACAACAAAGGCAATTTACAAGAAGCTTTATGCATTAGTAAATGCCTTTGTTGTATGCCAGTGTGGAAATGGGGATAAAATGACTACTTAGCATCCTAAGAATATGTGAGATTTTTTTATTGCTAATATTTGAATTAGAACTTCTTAACTATCTTTTGTGTTTGAGTATTGATGAGAAGTACAGGGTTTTTACCTGTCACAATGCGTATTCTATTGCCTTCTTTGAAGAAGGTGGACCTTTTAAAATGTTTCAGTTAAAGGAAAAAGTTTTTTTCTTTATACATGACTGCCTTTAATCTATGAGTAAATACTGAGGCTTTGTGTAATACCATGATTTTTCTTTTGTCATTTCTTGCTTTGCGTTTAATTTCCATTGTAAAGCGTTGTTTTATTTTGTTGTTCAAGAAAAGTATCTGAAGTTTACATTTTATTTATAAAGTTATAAGCAGTATTTATTTCATCATCTTCATTTGGGTTGGGGAATGGGAACATATTATAAAAGCTTATTGTAAGAATACTGGAGAACTTTTCGTAAAGCAGTACCTTGCCAAAGAGATAAGAGCCTCTTTGATGTGGGTTTAAAAAAGCATCTATTTTTATAAAAAAATAAAAAATTTGGAGAAACTTTTTACTGGTCCTGGAACAAATATTTTGACTTGAATACTTTGAGAAATCTCTTCATATGACACCTAGTGAGCTTTTAAAACTTACCAGGAAATTTGCAATTGTTGGGAAAAAATTTAGAAAGATTTATGATGTAGAACTACTTTTGAGACCTTTGTATTAAGAAGTAAAGTCAATGGGATGCACTGTTGGTTTCATTTTTTGTAATCATCAGTGGAGTCATTGATCATCCTGGTTGTTAAGGGATAGGTGGCTCACTTTAATTTGTGATTTTAAAACAAATGAAAATTTAAAAAAAGAATATAAGAGCAAGCAGAAAACTTAAAATACTGAGAGATGGGGGAAAAAAATCTGTTCTTCCTAAAGAATTCCCTTCAGATAGAGCTCATGGTGTTTAGTGATGTACTTGCTATTGTTTGAAGAATTGTTTTGTCTTAAGAAAAGACACTGAACATGGTTTGCGCAGTAGCAAATCAGCAGAAGTGGCCTGAGTTGGATATGTTAGGAGGTATTTTGACAGTTATGTTCAAGGCTAACACCTGAGCTTTGTGTAATGTAAATAAGACCTTAAGCTATGAACCTTTCAGATAATTTTGATTATAGTTTGTTTTTTAAGTTACATGCCAAGTGATGTTCAATTTTGGATGTTTTTGTATAAGTTTTTTCTTTGTAAATGGCATTAACATTGTTACTTGAGGTCTGCTTTCTCTTTTTCTTTTTTTTTCTTTTTTTTTTTTGTCCTGAGGACTTGAATTTACAGTGCATCAGATCTGTTGCTATTTTTGTCTGTAGATAGTCTAGCTTCAGCTGTTTATGGTGATGCAACATTTTTTGTTTATAAATATGTTTGTGGTAAAAAAAAAAAACAAAACAAGTATAAACATATGTTTTGAGCAAATTTCCTTACATTTTTCATATGAAAACCATAAATACCTGTATGCTATTGAAGTTTAACTTTGTATGATGCTTAAATCACTATTTGGGGAAATAGAAAAAGTCTTTAACATGTATTGAAGAAATTTAAGGAAAACAAATACAGAATATTTTCTGATTAGCATCTAGCTTATAATTAAATTTTTAAAAAAAAGCTGAGGGTTTGATGCCTTCACCAGGATGCACTGACAACTATGTAGTTACGTCCTGCTTTTTGTATAAACTGAGATGCTCATATGCTTCCCCTTAGAAAAAGCAATGTTCTATGCATAACATAGTTGTACACTATCTTTGCAGTTGTTTTTGGTTCTTACTCTTTTAAATTGCAGTTATAAAATGTTCAGTATAGTACAGTACATATACTGTGAAGCGCGTGCTAAAGTGAATAAGCAAGTTTTCATGCTGACCCACTCAATGCTATTCAAAAATCAATTGGCTTCCTGAGTACTTCTTCATTCTTAGATGCATTTAGATCGTTAAAGCTAATCCTCTGCATTAAAATTTGTATATAGTATAGAAATCACAAACTTTCCAATGTGGGAGAAATAGTAGCTACATGCTTCTTTCCTATACTACTGTAGCAACTAACAGCATTGATGAGAAGGCATGTAAATTGGGCTTCACTTTACAGTGTTTATCAGAGCACTTAGTAAAATATAAGGTTGGTATTTATTTGAAGTTGTATAGTATGACTTAATTCACATTTGTTGGAATAGAGAATATATTCTGTTGGGTATTTAAGAGGTTGTACATGTTTTCTTTTGTGTTTGGATTCTTTGTACTTTTTCATGTTCAGTACATCAATAAACAAAGTTGAAGGGAAGACTGTTATGAGCTGGTCTTTTACCATGTTTTCCACTGCTTTAATGAGTAAGCAATCTGAGTGAAAGTTTCTGCAAAGCTCTTGAGCTACTTGTAATTTAGGTTAGGATCCTAGTTACCAATAAGGAGGTAAGAGAGTGGAGCTGTGTACCCAGTAGAATCTTTCCACTTTAGTTTTATTTTAACCACTCAATACCTAGGATCACATAATACATGAGAATCATTAAACACGTTCAGTAAAAATTAATTAGCTGTCTGTCTAGCAGGCTGCTATCCAGTGTAACCAGGTGAGTGCCCTGGTGTGTTTTCCAGGAGATAAGATGGAAATTTTAAGAAGTATCAGGGACTCCAAGGAGGAGATACACCAGTTGAATTGTGCTCTGGCCTTCCTGAGACAGGAGCAGAGACCAGAAAGAAATGCAAATCAAGAGTGTTGTGTACCCTCCCCCTGCCAGGCTGAAGGCAGTAGATCAGAAGCAGGGAGTGAATGGAGGCAGGTCTTTGCTCAGTGCAACAGGCCTAAGCCCTCCTTGCCCACCTCACCCTCCCAAGTGCCTCTGTACAATAGGTATGAGGCTTTGGATATGGTAGGAAAGTCAATGGATGATTAGGATGAAGATCCTGCTCCAACAGAGGAGAAGTCTGCCTCCGTGGGGGATGGGTTATGGATGTCACCAAGAAACTTCCTAGCCTGGTTCAGCCATCAGACTACTACTCCCTGGTCCTGGTCCTCCATGTGCATAGTGACGAAGCCACAACAAATAATCCAAAGACTGTAAAAAAGACTTCAAGGCCTGGGATGGTTGATGAGGTAAATAGGGGCATAGGTTATTTTTTTCCTCTACTTTTGTAGGTACAGGTAGTGACATTGAAAAAAACCAGGTGGATCCAGTCTTAATACCTGACTCTGGGGCTGGTGCCACACTGCCAAAATTTTGATTTCTTTTATGTAGTGGGTTGGCCTACATGGTACTGGCCATGATGAGTTTGGATGGGATTCACCTCTCTAAAAGGGGAAAGCAGGTCTTTGGTCAAGGGCTAATGGGGCTTATTGATAGGGCGTTAAACTAGATAGGATGGGGAAGGGGGATGTAATCAGATTTAATGGTGATAAGGTGTGGAGTGACATGCTCTCCCAGTCAGCAAGAGGTGCCCAGAGCCTGGAGCAAGTCAGCAGGAGAGCACCTGAATTACAGTATCAAGGAATTAAGGCTCCTCCAGCCAGAAAGCTTCATCAGGGGCCCAACTCAAATGCTTCTACGCTAACACATACACAGCAGGGGGAATAAACAGGAGGAAGTAGAGATACATGCAGGCCTGCAGGGCTACATTGGCATAATGGAAACAGGTGGGTTGACTCCTGTGACTCGAAGGATATGGGCTCCTTGGGAATGTCAGGCAAGGGAGATGAGGAGGCAGTGTTGCCCTCTATGTAAGTGACCAGCTGGAGTTCATGGAACAGGGGATGGATGAGGAGCTGACTGAGACTTAATGGGTCAGGATTAAAGACAGGCAAGGGACAGGTGGCTTTATAGTGGAAATCAGTTACAGTCTGTCTAACCAGGAAGACAGAGAAGATGAGACCCTTTATACAAGGACAGGAGTGGCAATGCCTTCACAAACCTTGGTTCTAGTGGGGGACTTCAGCCACAAAAGTGTCTGTTGAAAGGACAACGCAGAGATGCATAAACCTCTTGCCCTAGCAACTCCCTGAAATTCTTTGATGATAACTTCCCTCTACAAGTTGGATAGATGAGCCAAAGGGGAGAGGTGCTATGGTGGGTCTTGTTCTCCCAACAAGGAGAGGCTGGAGGGGAATGTGAAGCTCAGGGACAGACAGCCTGGGTTACAGTGTCCATGAAATGGTGGAGTTTGAGATCCTTAGGGCAGCAAGGAAGTTGCACAGCAAGCTCACTACCCTGGAGTTCAGGAGAGCAGACTTTGGCCTCTTCTTGGTAGAGTACCAGGGGATAGAGCCCTGGAGGGTAGGGGGCCCCAAGAGAGCTGGATGGTGTTCAAGGTTTGTCTCCTTGCAAAGGAAATTAGGCAAGGATGGAGGGAGCCTGCACATATGCACAGGATGCTCCTGGACAAACTTAGAATGGGTAGCTTACAGAGGGTGAAAGCAAGCAAGGGTAGCCTGGGAGGAGTACAGAGTTGTGTTTAAATCAGCCGTCATCGCTGTTCTATCACTGTTGGTTCAGCCAAATGCGGTTTCCCCAGCTATAAAAATTTGCCCTGCTCACCTTGATCCTCTCCTCTGCCTCAGGATGTGCCCATACCAGGGCTGTTTTCCTTGGGCAAGTGACAATCATCTTCAGGTTCCAACCCTAATCTTCCTATGATTTTACGAAATACAGGGAGAGAGGAGGATTTAATCTTACCATGATGTCTATTTGTTGTTTAATTACTGCATTAATTTCTAGGCTCCATTAATTTGATATAGTTTGCTGGGTTTTTTTCCCCTTCCCAGGACTTGAAGTAAATCTTTGAAAGCTAATTAACTCAACTGTCTTCTGCCCTTTTGAAGTACATGCACATCTTAATTAATTTGCTTCACTTGGTTGAATGAGAAGTTAGAATACAATTCCAAATGTGGCTTGTGCAGTATAGCTTTAAGTGTTTTCTTTCACCCTCTTTCTTTCTTTCATTTCTACTGTGAGATTTTGGTACAAAACCATGTAGCATGTGTTGTTGAGCACCACGCTACAGTGTGGCGGAATTGAGGTTACTTGGATGGTAGAGTCTATGAACAACACACATAGATAGTAGCACCTCAAGATGTCAGTCATAGCCAGTGTTGATAAACTGACTCTTTGCTTACAGAAATAGTGTGTGCTGATGGCTTTTTATATGGTTATGTGCTTTGGTGGCTGGAGTAATGAGAGGATGCAAGGCACTCTAGTTAGCAGCAAATGAGGATCCATATGTGGAGTTTATATTCCAACAGGGACATAGGTGTGTCCAGCTTTCACAGAGGGATAGCTTTTAGTTCTCAACTTAGATCAATTTGAGTACAGGGTAACTAGCCATAGTTGAATTATTTTGCTATATGAAAATGAGGACAAAATATGCTTATGTAAATGTCTTCAGTTTAAAATCAAAACTTCTTTAGCTGCAGGGAAGGCAGCAGTCAAGGAGCAACACTAAAAAATTAGCAGTTATAAGTACAGTTGCACAGAGGAAATGTCAGTGCTGAAAAATACAAATTTGATTATATGTAGCTGACTATCTTATACAAAGATAATACTTTTGTTACTATAGTAAAATTTTATGATAAAGCTAAAGGAGAAATTGTGAAGCTGCTTCATGCAATTTGGTAGAGGACTAGTTCCTTTTGTATGCAAATAGTAACAGTTCCAGGAACCTCTGTAAATACCTGTGAGGCAACTGGAGTGTTAGCTGGAGCAGTTGTGCAAGGGCTTCATTACTGCAAAACATGCTTAAGGTTTGTGTGGCCTCTTCTGCAAAAGATACGTGCAACACGATTGGTCATGACAGGTGGCCTTCCCACCTGCATCTAGGAAAGCCTTCCTTTGGCAAGAGTGTTTTCCCAGCATGAAGGAAAAAGATGCATTTTTTAAGTGGCTGGCTGTCCATTGGGGTTGTATGCAGTGTGCATTCTTTGTTTTCTCTAACACCCAGAAGTCATCAAGTGCTAACAAGTCTGGGATGCTCTTACCAGTACTGCTGAGAAGACCTGAGTGATGTTAAAAACCCTTTATATTGTCACTTCAAACACACTACATGAAGGTGACTAAGTGTGTAGGAATGGTGACTTCAGCTAAGCCTTGAAAAGCAGCAACTAATTAGGACTTACCATCAAAAGAATTATAGATGTATTTTACGACTAGAGATAGAATCTCTGGGTTTTTATCTATAACAGTTTGAGAAATGAACACAATTTGAGAGATGCTCCATTATCGGTAAAATAATAGCTTGGGATTGCGCAATTTCAACCACATCAACATCATTGATCCAGCTGTGCTTGCACACATTCTTTGACTCTGGGCTTTGTTTTCCCAGTTGTGGCATTCAGACCGCAACATTTCAGTGTGTACATCTCATAATGAAATGCAGCTTTTTTCACACTGACACTTTCCTAATTAAACTTAAATGTAGAGGCACCTTCTGCAAAACTACTGCTGTGGTGGCCGATGGTTTGGGCCAGCAGATGTGCTAGCACATCAGTGGTCATCTGGACCAAACAGCATAAAGCTGGGGGAGAGATTGGGTGTTTTGTTGGGATGAGATAGCACACTGTGATAATTTTGGGAAGGCTGCCCTTGGGGTGAGGAGCAGTTCTAATCTGAAAAGCTGGAATTGTTGCCCACATTTTCAATAACTATGGCAGAAATTGAGGAAGCCATGTAAGCTTTCAGGTGTTTTCAAAACAATATGGGCAACTGCAAAGAGGTTTTTTAACTTCATGCAGTGAAGTCTGATGGATTACCATCTCGTCTTGTAGTTACTCTCTTTTTTCAATCAACTTTCTGCTCTGAGACTTAAATGGGAACAAGGAAAACATCTTTTTTAGTGTTTATAAGGTCACTCTAAAAACCAAATATAACTGCAGAGAGTTAGTAAAACTTGATTGCTTATGTACAGGAATCACATGATACAGTACATAAAATACGTGAGTTTAGATCAATATGACATTTTAGTGACCTTGTAATACTGTAAGTGAAGTCATTACAAGTGCTGATGGAGTATTGATTATAAACACTGCATACTTTATAAAAACATAAGAGCTGAACTTTCTTTTGAAACAATTCTTGCTAAACTATTCTCTTACATGCAGTAGGAGACTCCATTAGTACAGCACTTATATTTCTGTTGCTTTGAGTGCAAGGATGTTCTTAGTTTCAAGTGTTTACTTGAATGTTAAGAGCTTCTACAGCTATTAAAACTTCTGTTAAAAGTCCTGATAAAACAGCGTGATTTTCCAGCACTTATGACAGACAATATTCTCTATTAAAAAATAATATCCCTGAAAGATGATCTACTATTTCTTGATCTCTGCCTGTCTCAAAAGTTTGGTATTAATTTTTAGAAATGCAAGGAACTCTGTAGCAACCTGTAATATTAAGAGGAAGGTGAAGATAGGTCAAAGGGAAACACTTGTTTCCTGCTACTGTCAGTGCTTTGTGCCATCATTCAAAATACAAGCTAAAGAGTGGCAAGTTTATTTTTTCTGCCTTTGATTAATATTAGCACTATATCGGATGGATCCAAAACAGTTCAGTTGTAACTTTCACTTCAAGCTGTGTGCCTTCCCTGTTCCACAGTTCGTGTTTTCTGAGGCTTTAAGACTCCAGAGACTTTCTGGTTGAATTACTCTTTTCTTGAAGTGTTGTGTTGCATATTCATTGTGAATAGATACAATATCCAATTCTATTACCACTAACCCAGATATGTTATAAATCTGAGTTCTGACTGTAAATGCAATGCTTGCAGTAAATGATGTCTATTGATGATGGGTGTTTGGTGATTTGGGTTTTTTTAAATAGGAAAAATATTTAGTAAAGTGAATTCAGACTTCCTCAGATTCCTGTTTGTTGTGCTTACACTCGACAGTCAGGCATGGCTGCCCCCCATCCCACTGCTCCAGTCTGTTGTTAACCAACCATGGTGCATTGCACATCTAAGCCACGCAAATAGATTTGTGCATGTAACATAAGAAAAGTAATGTAGGCATCTCTGTCTTTTACAGACTTCAGGGGAGACCAGAAAGGTAAAATTAGTCTTCAATTAGTTCCATTGGATTGTCTGTCCAGGAGCTAACATAAACTGATCTGCAGGTGATTAGCAACTTACTCTCAAGTGTACTCATTCCAGAATGACACTGGTTACCTTCTGTATTGAAAACAGGGTCTTCTACATTCTAAATAGCTTAATAAGACTTGCTGTAAACCTGAAGTTGATACCTTAGGATCTTATGTGGCCATCCCTCAGAAGAGCAGGGGAAAGAGGAGGGAATCCCAAAAGGATCAAGTCTGGGCCAAAAGAGAAAGCTGTCAAAGTTGTTGAAAATTCAGGTTTTGTCTGAAGCTTATGAAGACTTCTCGTTTCAAAGACTACCCTCTTTAGTCCTTGGGCTCATTATTACTTACTCAAGGAAAACAGGTGTTTAATTTCCTGCTACCAAGATAGTTTATCCAGAAAAGCAGAAACAAAGCTTAAAAAGATATGAAACCACTATAAATAAAGGCAGCAGAAGCCTGAAAAAGATCTTTCAAATTGTGATACCAAATTTCAGCAAATCTGTTAGTTGATAATGTGCTTCTTTGAAACTTGCACAAAGCATGGAAAGCAGAAAAAAATGTCAGATGTGACAAATATTCCTCCCACATTTTGATTTTTAGCTTTTTTCAAATACTCTGTTTAGCAAACAACCCTATAATCTGACAAGTCTGCCCTCTGTCAAGTATTTCTTCAGCAGAAGGGACTTTGAAGAGTTAAAGGGTAAACATGCAAAATCACAGTTGTTTGTCTGAATCCAGCAGTAGACACAGTAAGTACCAGCAGGTTTTTGGACTGGAAGCTCATTGGAGATTTTGTGTGGGTTTGGGCAAAGCAGTCTTCTCCAAGTATTCACACACTGGAGAAAGAAGTGTCAGGCTCTAGGAGAGGCATGTTCCTAACATAATCTGGCTTCACTTGCACACTAAGACAGGCAGGAAAGAGCTGTTACTTTGGGTTCAGAAAGTTGCTTTGAACTTCTCTCGTGTTTCTCCAAGAATTCATACACAATGCAATGGAAGTCACCAAAGTGGCATTAATAAATGGGATTAAGTGAGCAGCTGTGTACTTGAATATGGGAGCCTATTTAACCAGAAGAGATGCACTTCAGCTTCCTAAACAGCTCAGCCTGGTTGTGGAGGAGGGGAGACAGAGACTGTTGGAGGCATTTAATGTGAATCTTCCATCAGACATGCTCTTCTTGACCTAAATGGACCTACTTGCACACCAGCACTTTGGAAATATAGCTACATTTTTATTCATGTTGGTACTGGTCTTTGGATACTCACAAATCTTGCAGATTCTGAACTGTTCTTTCTAAATCTAGATAGCTGATCACCAGCTGGGCTCTATCAGCCCTCTTAAAAATCAGTGTTTCGTGGGAAATAAAGCAAAGTGAATTTGTGGGAGGATTTTTTTTGTTTCATCTCTCATGTATTGTCACCCTCAGCTCTGGCCTGATATTTCGTGCATAATGCTTTATGAGAACAGCATTGCCTCATGCTGAGGTATATTAATACTCATATGTCAGTATGGCCAGTGTAATGTTTTCAGACTGAAGAAGAAGGGAGCAGAAGGATACGAGAGTGCTATTTCACTTTGAACACTGGTATGTTTTTCTCTACTTTTGGCTACCTGCATGAACTTGCAAGCTAAGCATGTTTGACCAATGCTGTGTTCTTTCTTACTGTGTAGATTGAAATGCGGCATTCAGGTCAAATACGTCTGTGTTGTTAATTTCCTTCTGTCCTAAAATTACAGTATCTTGCATCTCTTCCTGATACAATCAGAAGACCATAAGTTCAAGTTATGAAAGAAACAATGTCCTGTGGTACTACTGCAGCTTCTGTAGATATGCAGAATAAAAATAGAACTCCACAAGCAATAGGAAAAAATTAATGGAATAAGATTTAGGAGGGAATGAGAGTTACACTGATGTGGAAATACTTTTTTCCCCCCCTTTTACTTTAGACTGCACATGCTTTTTCTATTGCTGCAAGATCTATGGATGCAGTTGACAAGATGCATCTGTTCAAGGTGCTGGTAGGGAGACGATCCAAAGAAAGAAGATCCAACCGCCTCATTGACTGAGGAGGGTGGAAGTAAGCAAAAAATCTCATCTAGATTCCCTGCCAGAGAGGACCTGAAAGGTATGAAAAGGTTACACTGTTCACAACTCCAGTGTAATCTATTCCATTCTGTGCATTTAAGCACAATCTTTTCATTACTGCAGAGTTAAAAGGATTTGAAGGATTGTAGCACCAAAACCCCAAGTGCTTTTAAATATGAAACAAAGAGTCATAGAACCATTAAGACTGGAAAAGACCTCTAAGGTCGTCAAGTCCAACCTTTGACCGAACAATGCCATATCATACAAGACTGTGGCACTAAGTACTATGTCCAGCTGTTTCTTGAACAATTCCAGAGATGGTGACTCCACCACTTCCCTAGGCAGCTCATTCTAGTGCTTGACAACCCTTTCAGTGTGGAAGTTCTTCCTAATATCCAATCTGAATCTCGCTTGATGCATCTAGAGGCTGTTTCTTCTTCTCATGTCACTGGTTACCTGGGAGAAGAGACTGACCCCCACCTGGCTACAACCCCTTGAGGCCTCCTTTTCTCCAGGCTACAAAAATCCAGTTCCCTTAGCTGCTTCACATAAAATCCAGACCTTTCCCCAGCTTCTTTGCCCTGCTCTGGACATGCTCCAGCACCTCAATGTCCTTCTTATAGTGAGGGGTCCAGAACTGGATGCAGGACATGAGCTGTGGCTCACCTGTGCTAAGTACAGGGTGACAGTCACCTGGTCCTGCTGGCCACACTGTTGAGGCCAGGATGCCGTTGGTTTTCTTGGCCACCTGGGCACAGCTGCCTCATGTTCAGCCACTGTTGACCAGAACCCCCAGGTCCTAATCTGCTGGGAGACTTTCCAACACGCTTTTCCCTAGTCTGTAGCACTGCATGGGGTTGTTGTGGATGAAGTGCAGGATTCACTTATTGAATCTCAAACTTCTGACAATTACTGTTGGCCCAGATCCCTCTGCAGTGCCTTTCTACAATCCAGAAGATCAACATTCCTGCCAAAGTTACTGTAACCTTCAAACTGACTGGAGGTACACTCAATCCCTATGTCCAGATCATTGATAAAGACATTAAACAGGACTGGCCCCAACACTGATCCCTGGGGAACACCTCTAATGACCAGCCACCCACTGGATGCAGCACCATTCACCATCACCCTCTGGGCCCAGCTATCCAGCCAGTTCTTTACCCAGTGAAGAGTGCAAGCCGTGCAGAATATCATGGGAAACCATATCAAAAGTTTTGCTGAAGTCAGGTAGACAACATTCACAACCTTTCCCTGATTCACCAAGCAAGTCATCTAGTGTCACCATAGGAGATCAAGTTGGTCAAACAGGATCTGACTTTCCTGAACACCTGCTGGCTGAGCCTGCTCCCTTGGTTGTTCTGCATGTGCCCCATGATGACCCTCAAGACAATTTTTTCCACAAACTTTCCAGACGCCGAGGTCAGGCTGACAGGCCTGCAATTCCCTGTATCCTTCTTTCAGCCCTTCTTGTGGATGGCCATCCCACTGCTCAACCTTCAGTCCTGGTAACAGTTGGCCAAAACTGAGGATAAATGAAGGGGAGTGGCTTTGGGACCTCTCCTACTAGCTCCCTCAGTATTCTCAGGTAAATGCCATCCTGTCCCACAGACTTGTGTGTGTAAGTCAGGTCACCACTACTTCCCTCTGGATTGCAGGGGGTCTATCCTGCTTCCCATACCTGTCTACCAACTCACGGTCTGGTTCCCCTAAGGATAACTGTTCTGATTGTTAAAGACTGAGACCAAGAAGTCATTAAGTACCTCATTATCCTCATCCTTGGTGACAATATTCCGCCATGTGTCCTATAAAGGATGGAGATATTTAGTCCTTTTTAGTTGTTAATGTATTTATAGAAACACTTTTTTATTTCACTGCAGTGATCAGATTGAGTTCTAGCTGAACCTTTGCCTTTCTAATTTTCTTTCTACATGACCTAACAATATCTTGTACTCTTCCCGAGCCACCTCTTCCTTCTTCCAAAGTTCATAAAACCTCTTTGCACCCTAAGTTCCAATGAAAGCTCCTTGCTCACCCAGACTGTTCTTGTTCAATGTTGGCTTGTCTTTCAGCACATAGGGATGGCCCACATCTGCACCCTCAAGATTTCTTTCTTAGAGTATGTCCATCATTCCTGGACCCCTTTTTTTAAGGACTGTTTCCCAAGGAACTGTCTGAACCAGTATCTTGAACAGGTCAAAGTCCACCTCTAGAAATAAAAGGTAGAGGTTTTGTTGATCCCTTTCCTTACTTCACCAATAATTGAAAACTTTATCATTTCATTGTCAGTGTGCCCAAGATGCCGCCTGACCACCACATCTGCCACCAGCCCTCCTCTGTTTGTAAACAGCAGGTCTAGTGGGTCACTGCCCCTTGTAGGCTCACTTGCCAGTTGTGTCAGGAGGTTATGTTCCACACACTCCAGGAACTCCTAGACTGCCTTCTCTCCACTGTGTTGAGTTTCCAGCAGACATCCCTCACATTAATGTCTCCCACAAAAACAAGGGCTGATGACCATGGAACACCAGACCGCTTTTTATAGAACACATCTGCCCCTTTATCCTGCTTGGGTGGTCTATAACAGACTCCCCCTGAGATGTCTGCCTTGTTGGCTTTTCCCCTGATCCTTACCCTCAGGCACCCAATCTCATCATCATCCCCCTTGAGCTTTGTACAGTTAAAATCCTCCCTTATGTACAGAGTCACCCCACCACTCCTCCTTTTCATAACATCTTTTATCCAGGCCCTAGGAAGGCAGCAGCCTTTCCTATGGGGTGGGTCCAGTCAGCATACAGTGCCCTCAGTTCCCTTGGGAAGGATGTCACCTACTACAGTTACGCTTTCTTTCTTAATATGTGTAGTTGGGATGTGCCCAGTGACTGACTTGCTCTGGGCAACCCCCCACATATATCTTCATCTCCACTATCATCTGCCTGACCATGAGCTTGCAGAGCCTCATATCTATTCCTTAAGGGCACCTGAGAAGGCCAGGGAGGCAAGGAGGGGATTCTTCTGCCACATCTTTTAGGTTCCCTCCTTTTGCCTGATGGCAAGAGGATTGGGGCTGCTTTGCCTCTTGCCTAGCCTCCATCTGCTGCATTTCCCTCAGGGATTAAACGGTCTGACTCTACCACTCTATTTCACACAACCCCTGACAGTCCTCAGCCTCTCCACTTCCTCTTTAATCTTTGATATTGATACTCCTGTATGTTAATCTTACAGAGGCAGAGATCCCTTATGAGGTAGCAAAATCCATCATGTTATATGTGTGAACAGCATTTGTATTCCTGTGTAAGCATGGCATTTTTCATGCCACTCTTCCCCCATAGTGTATTTCTGGCATGTGTGCTCTTGTAAATAACGTAGTGAATTTTTAACAGGAATAGTTTCCAAACTCAAATTCTTCACAGCTATAGCAGATCCCTAAAAGCACACATCAGGAAATCATAAACTGCCATACAATGCTAAAGATACAGAAGTAGCTACATGGAAAGGTTGAAAGAGGGCTCTTGGTCTTTTCATGCGAGAGTTAGAGTTTGTGCTGGGTATATCCTGTGTCAGGACTGGCAAGTTTAAGGAACTGTTCACCCCTTGTTCCCATCTTTCCTCAGAGACAAAGTGAAGGCAAGACAAAATCCAGGTCCAGAAGTAGCGTGGGACCATAGGTATCTCCAGCTGATGATGTAGAGTTTCCTGGGTCTGTTCAGCAGAAGGACTGACTCCATACACTGGGGCAAGCTAGTATTGGAGGATATTGGAAGCCCTGGTATAGCTTCCCTCTAGCCACAGGGTTGCTGCACTTGTGATAGCTCACTGTCTGGGGCATACCCAGAGAGGTTGTGGAGTCCCATCCCTGGAAGTGTTCAAGGCCAGGCTGGATGGGGCTATGAGTAACCTGCTCTAGGGGAAGGCTTCCTGCCCATGGTAGGGGGAATGGAACTAGATGATCTTTAAAGTTGCTTCCAACTCAAACCATTTAATGATTCTATGATTAAGTGATGAATATTTGGTTCAATTTGCGCTCAAGCAGTACTGTAAAAAGTATACAACAGTCTTTCCTCTAAATTGGAGAGAGATGGATTTGATGAGTGGATTGCTGGATGGATGATAAGAAAGTAGTTGAATGGCTGCATCCAGAGAATACTTGTCAATGTCTCAGAGACCTGATGGATAGCATAGTTATGTGCTATTCTTCATGGCTTGTGCTGCTGAAACAGGGAGCATCTTTGATAGTGTCTTCAGACTGCTGTATTAGTTTGTGTGCTGTGAGTTGCCGCTGATTTGAAAAGCCTAAGCAATGACTGCTAAAGAGCAGATGAGTGCTGAACAATTACTGAAGCAGCTGCATTCATGTGGGATAAGGCACACCATGATGTTATGGAAAATGCGCTCAAAAGCTCACTGAAGAGCAATTCCTAAGAAGTTATAGTTATGATCACACTTCAAGAGGAACAATATAAACTTTAACCATACTTATGGTATACTGTAAAATATTTTCATGAAGAGAATACAAAAGTATATACTCGTATATAAACACAAGTGTCTGAAACAGCAAAAATATAAAGCTCTCTTCTATAGTGAACTTTGATTGGAAAAGCAAGTGGAGAAGATTTCCTGAAATCTTTTCTAGACCATGCTACCCTTTTTACTGATCTGTAAAAACAGGTAGAGGAGCAGCAACTTGAAGAAGGAATGGTACCTTTGAGAAAACTTGAACCAAGATTTAGAGCATAGAGCAGCTGCCTAAAAATGCATTAATATTTCACTGGCAGAGAGCCTTCTTCATAGTGATTTTTTATCCTTTTTGTTGCTAGTAGTAATTGGCTAGAGCACAGTCACTTGCAGCTGTTAGACACACTGAGTTCCAGAGGAGATCATCAAGGTTTTGTGTTCATTAAGGTTCTCTTTGGAAACCACTGAGTCTCCAAAGTAGTTTACTTCAGAGAGTACTTTTGGCAATTGGTGATTCTACTAAAAGAAATGAGATAAACTTATACTTTTAATTTTGAGTTGAGCAGATGGGGTCTTAGTGCACAATCCAATTTGTGTGTGTGAAAATTAACCCCAAGAACCAGATTGACCTGTGTGAATTTCCTAGCTTTTATCATCTGAACATCTGAAGAAGGCATAATTTTGACTAAAAGAACCCCAAAAAACAACTAAATGCCCACCCTGCCAAGTGAACAGTTTTTTCAGAACACCATCTTTTTCCTTGTGTGCACAGAAGGATATTTGTGTATGAAGATATTTTGTGGAGTGATAGCTGTCACAATTTCTCACCTGAAATGAGACAAACATAAGCATCAGTTGATAGGTTTTTTTCCTCTCTACCGAGTTGGAAAAGAGAGCTAATAGAAAGCCATTGCTGAGTTCTAGTGTCCTGACCTCTGGTTTAGTATGTATTCAGAAAACAGGTAAACTTTCCGACTGTTCATGGAACTATGCTTTGCAGTAGCTAACTGCAAGATACCACGTAGGAAACTGAATTTCCCTTGCAGGTTGTTCATTCAAGTGACACACAAGTTCTACCTTGAAGTTCAATAGGTTACTTCATATTGAGTTATCTCTGAGGAAATATCATACATGTGAATCTATGATGACTTCTTTAGCTATTCAGGTTTAGTTTAGCTGTGACTTCTGTCAAAAGTGACAGAACACAAAAGTCAAGAAGTCTTCATGCTCTTCAAGTATTTGAAAATAATTGATTTTTAAATCATTTTTGTTTTTACACTTCTCTGGGAAAGGAATCTTAAGCCTTCAGTCTATCACTAAAGGGGTTCTGAAGGGCTCCATTTTTAGACCAGTTCTCTTCAACTTCTTCATAAACGACTTGAACACAGGAGTTGAAGTGATACTGAGTAGGTTTACCACCCACACTAAATGGGGAGGAGCTGTCAACTCCCTCAAAGACAGGGAGGCACTGAGGCCCTACAGAGCAACCTCAACAAATTAGAGGGTTGGGCAATTACCAACCGCCTGACATTTAATAAGGGACAATTAGACAGACTAAAGAATGACAGGCTGGAAAGCAGAAATAAGTGCAGTAAGGGGACCTGGGGGTCCTGGTTGATGACAAGGTGAGCATGTGTCAGCATGGCCTTGGAGCCAGGAGGGCCACCCGTGTCCTGGGGGGCATCAGGCACAGCATCGCCAGCCGGGCAAGGGAGGGGATTGTCCCGCTCTGCTCTGCACTGGGGTGGCCTCACCTCGAGTGCTGGGGACAGTTCTGGGTGCCACAATAGAAAGAAGACCTTGAGCTGTTAGAGAGTGTCCAAAGGAGGTCACCAGAGGTGGTAAAGGATCTGGAAGGGAAGCCTTATAAGGACTGTCTGAGGTCACTTGGTGTGTTTGGCCTGGAGGAGAAGAGGAGACTGAGGGGAAACCTCATTGGAGTCTACAACTTTCTCATGAGGGGAAGAGGAGAGGCATGCACTGATCTCTTCTCTGTGTTGCATTTTTTTTCTTTAATAAATACTGTAGGTTTTCTATCCAGACCTCTGGTCAAAGTATTTAAAATTCTAAAATACTTGTCTTGATGGAGAATTTATGTTAAATCTTCTCAGCATGTAAGTTCTTTAAAGCATAATATTTTAAATTTTATGAAAGATGTTTTTTCCCAGTTAAGCGCTCCTTTGCATGTCTGTTGACATAATACTTAAAAAATAATTTCAATATTAAAGGCAGACAATGTACGTGGAATGATCTTAGAGAAAATATCTCTTGTTGTTTGAGACTGAAGAATACTGAGAAGATACAGAGGAGTTCACAAAATTAATAATTTCTGATATCCTGGATTCAAATTCATAATAATTTATATGAAAATGGGGTGTTAGTGTGTGATTTTCTTTTGGCTTTTTAAAAGTGTCTTTCTTACAAAACCAGGTCTATGCTCAATTGTTATATGCACAGTAATGTGTTTTAATTCATCCCTCTTTTTTGCCTTGAAATTGTGACAGTTGTAATAGTTAAATATTTAAAAATTTAGAACGTGTAGTTTTAATAAGCTCTGAAAATATTTATTTATACTTTAAAAAGGGCTGCTGTCTCAGCAAGAAGTGGTTTGTCTTCATTAAAGAAACATTTGGAATATGATGCATAAAACGCGGAAACTGTCTGCTCACTCAGTCTATAACTGCTTATGTGTATCTGCTTGCCATACCTAACAAATACACCTATGGAGAGTATAGTGTAAATGAAGGTATGGATTATCCTTGAAACTGGTACTACCATTTGTGAGTATGTTGTATTATCTGTAAAACACAATGCAAACTTTATTGTGCTGCAAAATAGGGCATGTTATATAGGTTCCAGTTTTTGGAAGAAGTTACTTTTTCTCACCAAGATGAGGAAAGCAATGTCACTTGTTTGAAGTCTGTACAAGCACTTCACAATACACAGGGAAAAGGTACTACAGCTAATTACTTCAAAATTGCTTGCATTTCAATTTTTTCTGCTTTTTCTTTCAAGATACATACTGATCTGACAAACTGATGATCAGTAATACTGAAAAGGATCCTGGTTCTAGAGCTTGTATTCCTCTTCTGATCACAGCAGTTTACATTCCAAATCACTTAACCAGAGTGTGCATAGGAATTAATGAGCACAGGAGACTAAATGCCCAGAAGTCTTCTCCTGATGAGTCATGGGTATGGCTTCCATTTCCTGTTTCATGCACAGTTAGTTACTCAGAACATATACTCTATGCCTACAATCACTAATAACTAGCAACCAAGTAACTGACTTAAGACTGCAGAAAAATCATCTTTTGAACACCAAAATCCAAGAAATTTATTAATCTTTTTGTTCAACAAGCATACTTTGGACAAGGCACTGGTCCGAACTAGATTTGTTTTTGTAGTCATCTTTTCTGCTGGCAAGTGAACTATCACTTAAAGGTGTCAATCTCATATTCCATTAGGGTTTTCCAGGAACTGTCTCTGGACTTCTAGGATGCCTATTTTGCTCAAGCGAAATGCTGGATAGAGGGGAATTGTGAGTGCTTTGTGAACCCTTCAATAAGTAATTAAAAGTCACCTTGCCTTGATAACTTATGTCCAAGTGCATGGTGTTTTTCTGTGATTTTTCTTATTTTCTCCTCTCAGGAGGGTTGATGTATCAGAACTTATGTAATCTTCTGTCCTTGGATTAGAGAAAACCTACAATCAGGTATCAAGATGCTCGACCATCATGTGTAGCATTGCAGTCTCTGCTCCCTAGCTGCACACTGGCCCTGAGGTGAGGGGGGGAACATTTTCAAAAGAATTGCACCATATTCAGATCCATGAGAAAGTTGAGGTCCTTCATTTTTTTCTGCTATATAGATGCCTGTCTCTTAGAGTATAGCTTGGCCATTAATGGTAATATCTTACAACTGATCCCTACTTCAAGTGTGAACTCTGTCTACCTGCCATGAGTAGGTAAATTAATTTGTGTTGCTTTTGGAGACAAGAAGTGATTCTGCAGCGAGACAGAAAGGTGTGACTGCAATTTGCACCTCTACTTCGTTTCCCCAAAGGATCTGTATTTTCTTTGTAGGTATTTTAGAAAAATGATAACAGGACACCAGCCAAATGCACTGTTAACAGATCTAGCAGTGGCACTCAGAGTCAGACAGAGTCTATCATTCATGCATAAAGCTTTCTTCTTAAACATATGCATTGCAGGGGACCCGCAACCAGCTGAAAATATCTGCTCATTGTCAGCTAGGGGATGAGTCGTTTCAGTTTTTGTAGCACTTTTAAATCAGAACTGCTGTGTCATGGACGGAAGGGTTATATTTATCTTCTACAGTCTTCTGCCAGACATCTTGGTTGCCAACCAGTGCACGTCTAATACAAATAGAGAGATGCCATCAACCCTTGCTGAACAGCAGATGCAATTTTGTTATTAAGTCTCTCTCATTAATACATCAATCAGCTTTTGTTAGACTGACGTTATAGCCTCTACCTCTGTGAGGGCCTATATTTAATACGGAGATTTAAGCAGGAGCAGCTTTATTCATCATCACAACTTTTGCTCCTATGAAAGATTTCACAATTTGAACAAGGAAAATAAGCTGTGGTCGTGTTGAGGAACATATCTGTGGCTTCAGTTTGCTTTATTTGGCTATGATGGAGCAGATGCAAAAAGAGTCAGGCAGCCTTCAGTGCAGCCTTCAGTGATAGACGTTGTTAGAATGCCTAAAAACACAGGTACTTTGGCACTTAGATACTTAAAAAATCCATGCCTGTATGGATGTTGTCTCAGACTTGACAGCTGCAGTAACAATTGGGGTAATTCCTCTGGTTTTTATGTCTCCCATGCAGGTGATTGATTGGGCAGGGAGGCTGGGGGAAGCCGCTCCCACATGACATCACCCATATGAGTGGCACTGATCAGGCTGTGAGCTGGAGCCGAGCAAGCCTGCTTCATCGATGGCTTAGTTTGAGGAAGGAGGTTTCTGGTTTGTTTGTTATAAGGAATCTCCATTCTTTTACGTAATTCAAAGTCACTCCTGTAAGAATTGTTACAATTTTTCCAGCTGGCACTGTATAGAGGGAGAAGTCCTGATGGAAGGACATAATCTGATAAAGTAATGATCTCTGTTTAACAAGTACCCTAGAGGCTGTAGCTACCTACTTCTCTAGCAGCCCGTGTGCTGATTGGCATGCATGTACATAGTGCTGTTTTCACACACTTGTCCAGCTGTGCAAAGTATGTAAATTATTCAGAGTCACTCCTGGAGCAGGGAGAAAAAAAGCCTGTTCCATAATACAGCCAGTATGTCACACACATGCTATTATAGAAATGATGCTAACCAAAATATCTTTGCTGGTGTCTGCACAGGTGTGCATGTGAAGTTTAATGCCATAGAATGTTTGGGCCTTGCTGTATTAAAGCTAAGTAACCAATTGACACCTGAAAATTTGGAGCAGCTCTTGCACTTCTCAGATCACAAGTGTACACTACTTTTAAGGGCAAACTGTATCTGTTCTCTTTCAGTGTGCCTAGGCTGTTGGTGGATCCTGTGGAAGTTTATCTTTGCATGATCATTTGAAGATAATTTTTGTAATTGTACTGAATACATCTTTAAGTCTGTGACACCAAAGGATTTTCTTGACAATTTGAAACAACTGAATAATTTATTGTGCAAAACTTTAGCAGTAAATAGTGAGAAATTTTCTTGCTATGGTGTCATACCTGATTGTTGCAATGCAGGAGTATGGTATTGTCTACCAATACAGCTTTCTTCTGCTGTCTTGAAATGGCAGTGCTTCCTTGGTATGCTGCTGTCTAAGAAGATACTTATTTTCAGAGCACCTACTTCTCACATAGTTAGTTAACCTGTACAGTTGAGGGTGGAGAAGTGGGAAAAGGAATACTTACACCTGAAAAAGTTACCTGTAAGCAAGACCAATAAATCATGGCTGAAGCACTCCCTTAAAATGAAGTCCATACATTCACTAAGATGTTTTTCTATACGAAAATGAGGCTGAAGGGAATCCTATGTACCTATGTATTCTATTGTAGGTTCTCCAGATTCTTTTATTACTTTCTACAGAAATAACTTGCAATGTGTGTATGAACTTCCTGCATTTTCAATAGTTCTCTGTGCAGATTAGAGTACTTAATAAATCTATTAGGTTTACTGTAATATATTTTCAAATCTTAAGTGTTGCTTTATTTCACTATTTGAAGAAGATATACTTAAAATAATGCAGAAGCAAAAGCTTATTTTGATTTAAGAAATTATTTGGGGCATTTTAGAAAAAAAGCAGGTCTGACACTTTTGTCTTAAAATTAAAAAATCATTCCATAACAGAGCAATTTAGATACATTTAAAACAATTCAGCTTAACAATATAACATTTGTCAAGAAGCAAATCAGTTTTGTATTTACTACTTAAAGAAAAAATATTGTTTGGTGATGCAGTGAGTTGGCCTTGGCTGGACACTGGGTGTTACCAAAGCTGCTCTATCCCTCCCCTCCTCAGCTGAGCAGGGGAGAGAAAATCTAACAAAAGGCTCATGGGTCCTTATGTTCATAAGGACAGGGTGAGAACACTCACCCATTACCATCACAGGCAAAACAGACTCAGCTTGGGGAAGTGAATTTATTACAATCACATCAGAGTGAGACAACGACAAATAAATCTGAAAAACACCTTGCCCCCACCCCTTCCTTCCTTCTTTCCAGGCTTAACTTTATTCCCTACTCTTTACCTTCTGCCCCCAACAGCACAGGAGGATGGGGAATAGGGGCTGCAATCAGACATGTTGTCTCTGCTGTTCCTTCCCCCACAACGGGAGGACTACTCACTCTTTCCCTTCTCCGTTGTGAACTCCCTTTCACAGGAGACAGAACTCTACTGCAGAAAGTTGTGAGTCCTTCACAAGGGCTTTAATTCTTCATGAACTGTTCCAGTGTGTGTCTCTCTTATGGCATGCAGTCCTTCAGGAACATACTGCTCCAACATTTGCTCCCATGGGGTCACAAATACTGCCAGCAGACCTGCTCTAGCATGGGCTCCTGTCTCCATGGGGCCACAGGTCCTGCCAGGAGCCTGCTCTAGAATGGGCTTTCTGCAGAGCCACAGATTCCTTTAGATATCCAACTGTGGGCTTGTCCACAGGCTATAGATGGATATCTCCTCCACCGTGGACCACCACGAGCTGCAGGGGACAGCTGCCTCACCATGATCTGCACCAGGGGTTGGAGGGGAATCTCTGCTCCAGCGCATGGAGCACCTTCTCCTCCATTTTCACTGACCTTGGTGTCTCCAGAGCTGTTCCTCCCACATATTCTCATACCTCACTTCTCCATCTGCAATTGTTTCTATTCAATAACCTATTTTCATCTTAACTATGTTACCCCAAAAGTACTAGCACTGTCACTGATAAGTTCAAACTTGGTCAGTGACAGGTCCATTTTGGAGTTATCTGGCATTGTCTTCATCAAGCATGGGGGAAAGTTCTAGCAGCTTCTCATAGAAGCCTCCCCTCTCTACTGAAAGCTTGCCACATGAACCAAATATATTCCATCTCTTGGCACTGTGAATCACATATTTTAAAACTATCATTAAAAATTCACATTCATCACACAATCTTCACTCCCATCGACAAAAAAAATCTCCACACCAAAATCAAAATATCAACACAACACCTATTCCTTCATGCCACTTACAACAACAGAAATTCCCTATGGTCATACCACTCTCTAACATTTTGCAGCCCTTGTTTTGTCAGTTATGTCTCACAATTACTATCTTTATCTCAGGTTCCTCATTCCCAAAGTTTGGCAGCAAAAAGAACTGTGGTAGGTTGACCTTGACTGGACACCAGCTGCTCACCAAAGCCTCTCTATCACTGCCCTCTTCAGCAGGAAAAGGGGTGATGACATAAGGAGTGAGACCCTTGTGGGTCAAGATAAAGGCAGTTTATTGAAATGGCAGGGAGAGTTGCTTACATGCAAGCAAAAGAAAAGAAAAAAACCCAAACCAACAAATCTCCCAAGTATTTTATTTCGTACTTATCATCAGCAAGTAATGTCTGGCCAGTTCCACCTGGCACTTCCCCTTGGAAACATGGCTTCAGCATGAGTAGTGGCTGCTCTGGAAGACACACCTTGTAAACAGTAAATGTCTTCTGCATCCTCAGCTTTTACATCTGAGCTGATGTCATATGGTGTGGAATATCCCTTTGTTCAGTTTGAGCCGGTTGTCCTGGATATTTTGCTTCCCAAGGTTTTGCCCACCCCATCCTACTGGTGGTGGTGGAATGCTGGAGAGACAGCGCTGATGTTGTGCCACTGCTGCTCGGCAATAGCCAAAACACTGGTGTGTTATCAACCCCTTTCCCACTATCACTGCAAAGTATAGCAAGGTGAGGGCTGCTGTGGGGGAAATGAACTCCAGCTCAGCCAGACACAATACAGGTGAATATCATACTGTAGTACATACCACCTTTTTTGAAGCTGTGGTTTATTTCAGCCATTAAGTGGCTTGAAATTGAATATACATTAAGGCTTTTATGTAGGAAATACATGCGTCTATTTAAATGAACTGTGTTTTGAAGACCAGTACCCTCCTGATACAAGGCTTTTATAAAGTTGTGAGATATGTGCTGTGTTCCAGTTTTCTTACCACAGCATTTAAAATGTTTCCAGTTCTGTTGTCAGGGGCTTTGTTTTCCCTTATGCAGTTAAACAAGAAATTTTGCTAGCATTTATTAAAATCTTACCTACAGAGAGTGGCAGAGGTAAGAAAATGTACAAATTAATGTCTTAGTGAAGATCATATTCCTACTATCTTTTTCTGCTGAAAGTTCATGTTAATGCAGGAATATCTCTGAAAATCAGTGACTCTAAAAGATGAGAGAAAAAGAAACCAATACCAACAACACCTGAATCTGACCAGCTTAGGTATTGTGTTTTCTACCTTAAGTGCTGGAACCCCAGAGACACTTGTAACCCTGCGTATGATCTGGGGGTCTTAAAAATGTGGAGTGGTTTTCTGCTGTTTTTCTGGTAGTCCTTTGCAAATAAAACTTGTAATACTAAGATGGGAATGGTTGGCTCCTCTTTCACAAATTACTCGGCTTCAGAAATGTTGAGGTAGCACGTTTTCTACTCCTTCCCTGGACAGGTTTTATGGGAACCAAGAAAACATGCCAGTGTTACTGGCACAGCATTTTTCTCGGCTGTCAGCTAGAAAAACAATTTCATCATGTACCATAATTAGTATCTGAAGACATTTTCTGAGGGGATGAGATGAGTGGGTTAGGACCATGAGGGCTCTGTGGGGACCACTTCCATCCCTGGAGAACTGCTGGCAGCTCAGGGGCTTCAGACACCTCTTCTTAGTATTCAGTTTAGTCACCAAAATATTCCCACAGACAAGAAAAAAAAAGAAAATGATTTTGGCCAGGAACAGTTGCTGACTTTTCTAAATTAAACCATTACTGTAACTTACTTAACACATTAGTGAAGTATGCCTTTTGAAATGTTATAAACAGTTTGCAACCTAATCAAGAAACTTGAGCCATTTTGTCTTTTCTACATCCCATGTCAGTCTCAGTGTGGTTTGAGATGTAATCTACTGCTGTGTCTGAACTCCTGGGTTTCTGATAACTCTCAAATATGAATTCCAAGGGAGGCTAATTTCCTGCGTGTACCAACGAGGACGTGTGACACAAAAGATAAATTACATTTATGTTTAGATAGGGAAAAGGAAGAGAATAGGAGATAGCATCAGCTCTTTATACAAGCTATTGTGAAATTGCTTTTAGTCCTCTTGATCAGTTTTTTTTAAAGTAAAATATAAGACACGGAACTACAGAAAGGCATTATTTTTATCTGAAGTGGAACTCACTGGTTTTTTGCATGTGTGCTCCTGTGTTGCAAGCAATGCAGTCTTTTCATTAAATTAAACAGTGAGATTATCATAGTTATTGTGGGGTTATTTCCTGTTGTCAACAGGGGCTAAGTGTATAAAGGAAAGCCGAGAGGTTCCTTAAGGAATATGTATGCAAACTATAGTGTTAGAAATTTCTCATGCCTTTATATATTAGTAGAAAGTAATTAAAGATGAGGTTAAAGTGTCTATAGAATTAAACCCCTTTAAACTAAAATTTATATAAAAATTAACTGAAATTCTATATATGTGATGTATACATAAAAAGAAGTTTAAGCAATGTTTGGGCCCTTAATGATATTTAGAAATTAAAAGTATCTGATCAGCCTAAGTACAACATCAAAACAATATATATGATCAACTTTTGCTGATTTCATGATGAGGTAAAAGCAGTTGTGTAAGGTCATGTGGGGAAACAATCTATGTGAAAATGTTCTTCTTCCAGTACTTTAGTCATTGGAATAACTTGAGCACACTGCAAGAAGAGAAATCATACTAAATGTGGCAATTAAAAACCATTTCATCTTCTGTTTTACGGACAAATTTGTTATTTCACCAATGCAAGGATGTAAATTGGAAAAAAGTTTGTAGATGAAAATTTCTTGACCGAGAAATTTCAATTACTATGTTGGTTTAAGACTGTTGATCCTTACAATGTAATCTCTAAATGTTCTCTACAAGTGTATGAGGTAAACTGATGAATTGACAGTGCATAGTATTTTTGCTTTTAATCTCCAGGAAAGTAGTAACGTTTGTGCTTTTTCTGCAATTTCTTTTCTTAAATGCTTACGAAGTCTCAGCTGCTGCTTTAAATATGTATGGTTGGTTGGTTGGCTGTTGGTTTCGGGTTTTTTTATAAGATGCTGTTGCAGAAAACATTTCCATAGGGATGATGGACAGCTTTATATGTGTATTCATAGACTGATTAGAAGCTATACTGGAAATACAGATCAGGAAATGAGTAATGCTTTTCATTAACAATGGTGTAGGATTAGATGCAAGGAGTCTGAAAACTCCATTCCTGTTCTGTTTCCAAATGGATTTGAAATGCTTAGTGATTTTTAGTCATCAATCATGAAGCCAACAGGTTCTGTTACTGTGCTTCGCAATAGCAGAGGCAGTTGTATTGTTAGCCGTAACTATAATTATTTCTGCGTCAAGATATTTGATGCTCTTTTTCCCATACCTAGGGGATAAATAAAAATATTCCCTTTCAAAGAGGGTGCATGTGAATGCACTTTACCCCAGAATAAGTAAATAACATTCCAGTTTGTTTAATTTCTTATAATTCTTTGAAGTTATCTTTACCCAGCTTGGGAAGGATAGCTGGATGTTGAAGACAGTCTTCTCACATAAGACATATTTATTCTTTATTTGAATTGAATACTGAGAGGAGATTTTGGATCAGTATTAGTTAAAGAACCATGAGAGTTCAAGGGTAGGTGATGTGGATTTTCTTTTGAGTAAGAGGAGGGAGATCATTGCAGATCTAATTGTAGTTTAACATTTAGTCATTTTATTATTTCTTGTTACTGACATTCAAGTAATAGCTCTTGTCCTCTTGATGGTCTTGAGATTATTTGTATCGTGTTCTTGAGGAAAATATCGATGCCTTTTCTCGGGGCTACCTAGAACAGAGGTTAGACAAAATTATGAGAATCAAAAGCAGTTATTTATGCAAAGGCCTCCTAGGTACATTCAGTGCAGTCAGAGCCCACCCAAGGCTACATCCAAAATGGACAACGGGTCACAGGTTTTTCATACTTGGTAAGTTTGGTGCATTTGCATATCGGGGTTAGACACCCAATTATAACTTCAGGTAATGAAGTCATCTATCTCAAACTTGCTCCCTACAATGCTCCGCTGTTTACATATTTTGGGGTCCAAGACGGTAGCATGTCCTTGAGTTTCGGGCCTAGAGAGGAATTGTTTTTTCTAAGATGCAAGAACAGTAGCTCCAGAGTTACAAGAAAAATCAAAGCTAAAAAGTCCTAAGGCATCAATATGGGATGTCATTCTGCATTACGTGAGTTACTTAAATCATCTTTTTGCAACCTTGGTTGGTACTGCAGGATGTGGAAGAGGCAGCACTTGCAGTATAAAGCTGTAATCAAAGCTCTCTCGCAGCTACTGGGAACAAAAAAGGGTGGTGTTTACATTTTGTCCTCTGTAATCAAAAAATGTGTCTAAACCAGAAAGATTTACAAAAGTGGTGTTTGTGGAGCAGAAACAAGTGCTTCATATTGCATCCTGTTTGTGAAATACTACAAAACCTGCCACTAGAACAGAACAGGAGACATCAAGAGTATTGCCAGTGTCCTAAAATCAATGTCATTTTAAAGTATTCTGGAAGTTTTTTAAGTGGACTGGAGACAATTTTGTGAAACCTTATAGAGCAGTGTGCAAGAAACCGACATTGGCAGACCAGTCTTAAATTCATTATGTTTCCATGAACTGCGAGTAAAATTTGTGCATGTGTGCTTTTTGCTTAGTCTGTTGCAATCCCTTTGAAGAGAGAATGGCAGTCAGATATGCTGGACAACTCATTGCTTTCAGTAGGATGGTTTTATAAAGTTCCATATGTGACATCTGAAGGAAATGTCAAGCTTATCTCTTTTCAGATAACTTGTTTAATGTCTGGGAACTGAGGAAACTGTTTGTATTGTACATACACTCAGGGTGACAAGGAGACATTTTTTCTGTGTGCAATAGAAGAGAGGGGACCAGGTAGTTGATGGACTGCCAGGTAACACAGTGAATGTTCTCTCTTCTTCTTTGCTGCTTTAGACATGTGACATTCAGCTTGAATTTTATTTCTTTTAATGTTTATAGTTTTTGTAATGTTTCAGCTGCTTGATTGATATCTCTGTTTATGCCTGTATTAAAGGGAGGCTGATAAAATTCATCCTCATCTTGAACATGCAGGTTATTGCACACACCTTAAAATTTATAACAAAAGTGCACATTTGCTTTGTGTGTTTTATCTGTGTTTTGCTGAGAAACCAAGTGTCTGTAGTTTCTTTTGAAAACTCTAAGTATCTTATCTATCTGTTTGCAAAGTGTAAACCTGTCTTTGTTTCATAAAGATCACCTTGCTTATTTCCTCCAGCTCTAGTTGTGAGGTTTCCTTAGTGCCAAAGCACTCTAGTTTCACATGGTAGAATATTTCAAGCAGCCAAAAAGAGTTGGAAGGGATAGAAATTCCTATTATAAATAAATGGAAAACATGATATTTAATTTCTTCATTACACATGGAACTGTAATTATTAAAAAAAAATACAATTAGATGCCACTGAAATACAAGATTACTTCATACTTCAGTTGTGTTTGTATATGGTCAAAGCCTGTTCTTATACTGAGTTAGTCCAACATTACTGTAACCAGTGTAATCTCCATGGGACTGCTTCTGGTGTAGAATAAAGGACACTTGCACTTTTGTCAGATTGGTAAGGTATTGCTAGGAGATGGTGATAGCTACTTCTCATCTTAAAGTAGTTGTAGAAAGGAAGTCAGGTCTCATTACAGAAACTATCCACTCAAATTTCTCTCTACCATTCTCCAGAAATACACAAGGCATAGCTGGAAAAGAAGTTTGGTCAGTCTTTACTACTTTGTAAAGGCTTCATTTATGGACATGAAGTGGAAAAGATCAACGCAAGTGGAGAAATACACCAGTTGACATAGAAAACAGTCTAGTCCTCAAAGACCAGAGTATCTTTGCTACAGGGTTTTGCTTAAGTAGGGCTCTCTAGCTTAAATGCTGGCTCCTTCTATGTAGCAGAAATTAGAACACAGTGCCTTCTTTGTGGTAAAACAATTCTGTCAAAAGTCATTTCCCCAACTGATCTCCCAGTCTAACAGAAACCACCTGCAAGAGCCCCCATTCTTGGTTAGCCCTGATTCCAAGAGTTGCAGAACTTAGAAACCTAAGCCTTCTATCATTAAGACTAATAAAGGCTACGTGACCTGCTGTGGATTTGTATCTTAAAAAAGAAAAACAGTGAGCTGCCCACAGCTACCTGAAAACAGAATTATGTAACAGTACTGTTTACGATAATGTTAAGTATAGACAGAAGGCAGCAGTCTTGTAAAACAGGTAGCAGAGAGTTATAAAGCTTCAAAAGCTATGCTTCTTGATGTTAGGTCTCTGCTTAAGTTATATCATGGGCAAGTTTCATACTTGATGTTGGGGGCATTTGTTAAGAATGCCCTTTTTTGGCCACAATATTTTTAAAATTTCAGGAAAAAGAACCTGTCTGAAATGCAAAGTAATATGTTCTGCACTGCAATCTTATCCACATTGTTGTTTCACAGATCATCATTTCTACCTTTTAAAGTTCTCACATGAAGCATATTCTGGTCCAAACCTGTGTTATGTGCACACCAGATTAAATTACAGGATTCAACCGGTAACATATCAAAAGTAGAATGAAAGAAGCACTCAAACCTAGAGATCAGTATCTTAGGAAATATCTCCATTTAAAAACTGAGAAATTAGCATTTCTTATTATTTGAGTATAAACTCTTCAACCTTCAGAATTATTCATAAGTGTTTATGGTTTGCAGTATTTATACTGGGATTTTTTTAAACTGATGTACTGTAGCTGCATATTAATGGTGAAAGATTTTCTGCCTCTGCAGATTACTGAACAGTTGTAAAGGGAAGGATTGCTTGTGTATGATACGTACAGCACATCTAGCAATGAGAATTAATGCTGAAGCTTTTACATCACACCCCCAAGTCCTTCTCACCGGGCTGCTCTCTAGCCGTTCATCCCCCAGCCTGTGTTTTCACTGGGATTTGTCCCAATTCAGATGCAGCACCTTGAACTTGGTCTTGTTAAACCTCATGAGATTCCCATGGGAACCTCCAGCTTGTCCCAGTCCCTCTGGATAGCATCCCATCCTTCAGGAGTGACAACAGCACCACTCAACTTGGTGTGCACTGGATGCCATTACATCATCAATGAAGATGCTAAACAGAACTGGCCCCGGTATGAAACCCTGAGGGACACCACTCATCACTGCTCTCCCTCTGGACATTGATCTATGGAACACTACTCACTGGGTGCAACCATTCAGGCAATTCCTTATCCACCAAATGGTCCACCCATCAAATTCTTTTCCCTCCAATTTGGAGAGAAGGGTGTTGTGGGGGACCATGTCAAAAGCCTTACAGAAGTCCAGATGGATGACATCCATAGCCCTTGTCTGTCCAAAGGGAGATAAAAGAAAGGTATCTGTGAAGTTAATTTCCAAATAACCCAATACTTAGTGTTTTAGAATCAGAGCAAGTGCTTTGATAGGTCTTAGAGACCTCAAGGGAGAGGAATAGTAGAGTTTAATACATTTTTTATTTCACAAATAGTGTGTTTCTAGATTATTTTTGGTATAGCCACATATGGACTGAAGTTATGGGTAAAACAAGAACTTTTTGAATAAAAGGCACTCATTGGTAACTATTACCTAACAATAGATAACTATTGCAACTGAGTTTGTAAAGACAAGTTGTCAAATCCTACTTTAGACAGATCTGCTAAAAGTGTCAGTGCTAACAGTGATCATACAAATCTACTCATTTAGTCACTTTGTACCTCTGATTGCACATCAAAACTGGCTCAGTTTTACCATGAATATTTATGGTCTGCAATAATCTGATTAACCAAAATAAAATGTAACAGTCTGTTAGCTCCATGACCTGGTAATTTTTCATCCTTGCTGTCAATGATGCATTTTAATTGATATGAAGCAATCACAATTTATTGGAGGTTTTCCATGTTTACTCTGTGACAGAAATATAACTAGCGAAGTATATTGTAGTATGAATTACTGAAAGCAATTCATAGATTTATGTCGCCAATGCTTTTCACAATTTTTATAAATTCAAAGGAGCTTACAGACCCTTTAGAAAGTACATTCTTATGGGTTGCTATATGGCAGGTACAAACTCATTTTTGTAAATTATCACCCATTTGACACCCTTTAAATTGTCTTATGAAAACTCCAGGATTCTGAAAACCACAAACTAAAACCACACAATTGTTTGTCAATTGTTTGCAGTAATAACTTTTTTCGGTTTCTAAAGTTTCAGTTATTGCTAACTAATTGTTTGCATTAATATCTTTTTCCCTTTTCCAAAGTTTCAGTTATTATTAACTAATTCTAGAGGACATAGATATCTTAGCTGTTTGTTTGTCAACAGATATTCAGCACAGCCACCTGACTGAATTATCAAAAGCACTGAGTTTTGTCAAATGATGTTGCAGTTTTCAGGGTACTGTCCTTCAGAGATGATTGTCTTTTTTTCTCTGCTGTACCTGCAGACTGCCACTACTGTCCTTGTGCAAAGTGAGAGTACGAGCAGTTTTCAAGTAAAGAGAATAGACATGCAGAAGCAAATTTATTTATTTAACTCAATCTATATTTTCTTCAACAGAACAAAATGAGTTTAGGAAGGCAACTAGTAATGGAGATGCATTTTTCTACATTCATAAGAGAAGGGACAATTTTAAATTAAGAGTAATATGTCATTCTCAGAGAATGAGCATGAAAAGGTGAAACCAGATATACTCTATTGTGTGATTTAAATAAAAAAATCTTAGCAGGAAATAACACTTTTTATAATTATTTTATGTTTAATATAAAAACTTGGTAGCCTTAACCCTCTCTACATTTTTAGATCTTCAGCATCAGACAAAGAACTTCTTATGCTACTTTCTTTTAAATGGTTTTCTCCAAGCGATGATGAACAAATGCTTTTTAAACATTCCCTATAATCTCCATTTTATTCAGAGCACTATAGATGCAAGCAGTTTCAACTATATATCATAAACAGGACATTTTCTGATAGTTCTGTATTGTGCAGCATGTATTATTATGTCCATATGAACTTATTTTTAAAGCCAATTTTTGTTATTCTATTTCATGTGTATAATATGATTTAAATTTAAAATTAAAAATTAAAAGCTCCCTCTTGATCTTTCTTTGTCCTGGTAAAATTTCCTTGCAGTACACAAGATGAAAGTAGAAGAACAAGTAGTTCTCCTACTCACATTACTTTTTCCTAAATATAAAAGAATAGCTACTTGGTAATACACTAGTCTTTATATCCCTTTATGGGCTCTCAGAAAAGCAGCCTGAGAAAACATTCTTAGATTTATGGAATACATAAAAACTCAGGAACTTTCAAGTGTGCTGTGAATAGCAAAAGTAAGTCATAAGACTGTGGGATTCTACATTTTCTTCAGAAACTGTTATTCATCAGCACAGGACCTCCATTACAGAACAATAATCTTGCTCTAATTTTTTGTGTTTGCCTACAACTGTGTGGCATAGAAAAATGAATTAGCACAACTGGAGGTTTAAAGAGAGAGAAAAAACTCATTTTCTATTCTTTTATGAATATGCATGACAGTCAGTGGGATTGCACATTCCCATGTGCTTATCAATATGAGCAAACCTCAGCTGGTGGCAGTCCTGTGAAGGATTGTGGCCCTTACTCTCCTGAGACCACCTTTCCTCCCAGAGGATGTGTTTTGAAAGCAGACAAGAGCAGCAGTTAAAACACTGCTTCTCATGGACTCCATGTGCCGTTTACAGCATCAGGAAAACTGAAAACAAGTTTTATTCTCCCTAAGTAGTGACGGAACACCTGTCTCTGGCTGGCTGTTTGGCTGGCTGGCTGTCTCTGTCATCCTTTTTTTTTTGAGGACTTGCTAGGACAAAATCAGTGCCACTTTCAAGGAATGCTCCCTGAGTACCATGTGGAGTAGCATCCACATGTAGCAGTTGTTGCTAAGCCCTGACATGGATGACATCCCAGCTGCATGTGAAGAGGGAGTCTGAGGACAGAGCTATCTGGAAAGGGCTGCACAGCCAGGGGTGGCAGGATGGGTTAGTGTGCGCTGCCTTCCTCCTGTACAGCAAGTCTGAAGATATTTTTGTTTATGGATTTGTGAAGATGAGTGAAAAGTGCAGTGAGAATTCACAAAACAGGAAGAATATTAAAACCATAGCTTGTGTTTGATTTGTCACGTTGAACTCTTGCTTTTGATCTCTCTGGAGGTTACGACAAAGTACTCTGGTCAAACTAGCAAGGGGTCATTTTCTTCCTACTAAATTATTTTAAACTTTACAGGATTTTATGACCTTAGTCTAGCAAAGGCAAGACAGTGATTAGAACCATGACAACAAGTTAATCAAGTCCCTAAAGATAGTATTGTCTATTATGTCCCCATTAAAAAAAAACCAAACAAACAAACCAACCCAAAATTTAGCAACTACTTAGCTAAACACTTAGGGTTCTAAATGAAGCTGGAAGGGGAAAAACTCTGACAGAAGACAGATATAAACTGCCTTAACTAGAAAGATAAAAAATTTCTTTTTAAATGAGAATTCAGTCCATTAACCTCAGTGAAAAGGAATATGCATCTTGTTGAATTTTTTTTTCGTTCTGAATAAATAGAGTTCTATCATTTCTAAGGAGTTAATTTTATGTATTTAAAAAGTGCATTTATTTGACAGCACTGTGATGGTTTTTTTAATAACTTTGAGATGTTAATTTAATAACATTGAGATGTTATTTACTCCCTACTGAGAGGCCTTGAAAGAGGGCAAGAGAAAATTTTGCTATTAAAAAGCATAATATGAATCTCTTTGAGACATAATTCTGTGCATGGTATTTTAAGTGTATAAAAAATATTCAAGTTATACTATAAGAGCAAGCAAGATACATTCGAGGGTAGAGAGAAGAGGATTGCAAAAACTTCACAGTACAATATAAGGTTGTTCCACGATGGATTGACTTTGTATATAAATTTGTGTATTATGTTTGACTACACAAGAAGGAAAAAAACCTCTTGGATAAATCAGATTTCTAAAACTGATTTCACATAACATGCATCCCATCTCATACCCTGAGGTAAACTGAGTGTTATTAATTGAAATAATTGTCTGCATTAGCTCTACATTACACCCATTCATATTGCCAGCTTCTTAACATACATGATTCACTATGAATAGAAGCATGTGTTAAATTATGGTACTTGCACTCAGTGGTGCTTGTTTACATCTACACAATTTTTTGTGCTGCATAGGCAGGCCCTTAATAAAGCCATTATGTTCAAATTTGTTATCTTTGGCCTATTATGTGTTTTTTCAAGGAAGGTAAACATTTCAAATTCATCATGACCAAAGTCATAATTTTTGGCCTGCTAGAAGCAGTAAAAAATATTTTCTTTCAAATCAGTGCGCACACATGCAGAGAGAAGCAGTCACTTACTTGTAATTACACCTGTTTTGTTCCTGGCTTAAGATATTTTTATAAGTATGAATTTTCACAGTTGGCATAGAAGAAAATTGAAGTCACCGTGCTGCTAATGACAGGACTCTGTGCTGGCGGAAAGTTGAATGTGTATCTGTGGTAACTGGATGTCGAGCTGCCTGCAGCTGGACAGGATGCATTACTCATTCTTGCATTATAGGCATGAAGGAGAACCTACAAAAAGACAAAGAAAATAATATTTTTCACACGTTGAAATGGCAGCTGGTCTATGGAGGCTGACTCCAAACTCTCTGTTAAGAGCCTTTCTTGGCTACATACTGACACAAATTAAGTCAAAACAGAAAGCTTCTTCTCTAAAAATAATGTATCTACTTAGCATTAATCTCTGCTCTTTGTAATCTCCAAAAGAAGCTATAAAAGGTAGATGGTGGTAAACATTTTGAGCTTTATCTGCTAGTGTGATAAAACTTTACCAGATGAGTCAATTTTAAGACCTGATTGGAAATACCAGCTTCTCTGTATAGAGCTGGAATATTCAAGGCAAACATGAAGAAGCCTGAATACTTGCTTAACTAACTTACTCCACTGTCATGTTGTTGTGCTTAAAACACCTACCTTGTAGACAAAGGCAGTATATTCCTCATGGGGAATTTCTTAGTTTGAGACAGTAGTTTTTGGCTAAGCAAACAGAGAGCTTTAGTGCTGCCAGTGTGACTGGCTTTGACCAGCTGTGTTGGGTAACTTTTGGTGCCTTTATGCATCATACTACTTTCCAGGGGAATGTGGAAGTTTGAAGAGTGCTTTTAGACGTTCAGCTGGTCCAGTGTTGAAAGAAGCTACTTACCTGACATTACTAGGAACACATAGACAGCAAAGTGTATTCACAAATACAAGGTTATGCTGTTTTCTGATCACACTGTCCATCATAGCAGCTTCTATACAATGCCTTGACTGTCCTTAGAAGAACCTGTGATCTGGTCTATAAATTCTTTAGGTTCAGACATCTCTTGTAGTATATGTAACATTTAGTATAAGCAGGCTATTATCTCAAAGTGTCTCTGGAACTACTGCTTTCAAACAAGCAATTAAGACTGAAACACCATTTACAGAGTTAAGAAAATTCATGAATAAATGTAGAATTGGATAAATAATTATATAATGATGGAGCACAGTACCTGAATTTAAAGCTAGCAACACTATGAGTTGGTGTAGGATTTTTTAGTGATAAATGAGTTGCAGATACTTTCATATGGGTGGCTGGATTTGTGGGTTTTATCAGAAATGCTACAAGTTCCACTTCCTCTGAAATAGATATTAAAAATAGTCATAAAAAATTGAGCATCTGTTAAGGGATCCTTGGAGAATGAATAAAATTGTACACAGTAAATAAAATTTAAACTCATTAGTTTTAACATTTTAAAAAGCACAGACCTGTTTAACTCCCTTCACAATTTGCAATTTACTTGAAGCTCAAGACTGAGTTTCATGGGTATTTAAGTTAGGCATACCTCTTCTCTATTAAATTAGAATGAAATTGCCTCCTATGACTAAAGTGCAACCCAAAGGTGTCAAATAATGTAATTTGTTTTGTAAACAGATCAAACGATCTCTGTTAGATGGCGATGACTGTGAGAGAAGCAGTATTTTATTAATATTTGAATGTGTACAGCTTCCATTCATGATATTTAATCAAGGAATGGATTCAGCAGCAATATAGGGATTAAACTCTCCTGCTTTCATGTGCATAAGCAACTGCAACTTCTAACTGCAATAATTGCATTTCTGTCTTCCTGTTGTGATGTGTAACATGAAGGATCTAAAAGAAAAAAAATTGTAAGGATGTGAAGATCAGGGAGGCTCAGCAGCTGTGTGTTCTCAAGTAGTGAATTCAAAACCTAACTGATGCTAAGGATTTCCTTAGGGGGAAGAATTGTGAGCAAAGAAGAAGAGGAGCACTGCATGAGAATGCACCCTCAGGAGAGTCTAGTGAATTTCTGCAAGGTTTCTTTAAGGTTTTCACATTTCATTAATGATTGTAAAGTGTGTGTTTAAGAGCAGGATTTTGATTGCCACATCCATGCCAAATCCAGATAATACCATTCTGTCCCAAGTAAAAGATAATAGATTCTTTTACTAGTTTTCCTCTTGAAACTCTTCAGAAAAATTATGCTGTACGCTTACATGTGAAGCACAACCCATGCCTGCAAAAAGTCTAGCATTTGAATTCTGAGTAAGTATTGTAGTAACCCTATGAGATACTCTCCAGCTGACATCTGGATTACACATACAGATTCTGAACATCCTTGGGCTGAAGATAGAAGTAATCTGTGATTAGATTTCAGCCTCTTTGACAGATGTCTCTCTCCTTCTGTCTCTTGGTTGTCTCCATTAAGCACTCTGAGTCAATGCTGAACTGTGAAGACACTCCACCAGCTTGAACACAACAGTAGTCTCTGCATCGACCCTGAGGACATTTAGGTGTTCAGGAACATATGCAAGTTGAAATAGGCAACATATAAGATTTATAAGGACTTCATACAAATGTCCTCTAATTTCAGGTGAGCAAAAGAGGTGGCTAGAAGTGAGAGCTATAGGAAACTGACTTTCCATAGGTGATTTCCTTACCCATCTGCAGGATTTTTGGGATATGATCATAGATTTTAGAAGCATTGTGTCTTTCTGTGGGCTGTTACTGAATTACAACACACCTCTGTGTGTTTCAGTCAGTTCGATTTTTTTTTATCTTGGCCAATCCTTTAGCTGAATGAAAGTAATTTTTGCTAGGAGTATAATCCCTTTATCTCTTCCCCAGGAGCTGGGAAGTGCTTCTCAGTTCTCCAGTCCTGTCTGTCTGGAGCTGTGAGGGAATAATGCCATCTCTATTCTCTGAAGAAACAGAGAAAGGACATCCTTTGCCCAGCTTACAGTTATTTCCCTCTGTTGTGATTTAACCCTAGCTAGCAAATATGTACTGTGAAGCTGCTCACTCCCCTCCCTACCAATCTCCCAGGGGCAAGAGAATTGGAAAGAAAAGGTAAACCTTGTGGGTGGAGATAAGAAACATTTAACAACTGAAACAAAAATTAACTAATTAATTAACTAATTATTATTATTATTACTATAGTGATAAAAACAATAATCATAATAATAGCAGCAACAACAAAAACAACAACATTACAGAAAGGAGAGTGAGAGAGGAATAAAACCCAAGAAAGACAAGTGTTGCACAAAGCGATTTTTCACCACCCACTGCCTGATGTCCAACCCATCCCCACGCAGCAATTTGTAGCCTCTGGCCAACTCCCTTCAGTTTATACACTGGACATGATGTTCTGTGGTGTGGAATATCCCTTTGGCCAGTTCAGGTCAATTGTCCTGGCTGTGTTCCCTCTTGGCTTCTTGTGGATGTGCTCGTGGGCAGAGCATGAGACACTGAACAGTCCTTGACTCACAACCAAAATATCAGTGAGTAATCAGCATTATTCTCATACCAAATCCAAAGCACAGCACTGTACCTGGTACTAAGTAGAAAATTTTCTGTCCCAGCCAAAACTGGGAGGCACTTTCTGTGGCTAGGTTGGCTCTCGATTTAAAGTGTAATCACGGATTAAGATATCTGCTTGTTACACTCTTGAAAGTCATATGAGACAGAGGGCAGAAGAAAGATAATCATGAGGCACGGGGATAGATGATTTCATGAGTCAAGTTAGTATTTTTAGTTTGAATATGGGTTCACAAGGTTTTCACAACTTCTCAAACTGCAAAAAGGTCTCATCAGTTTAGCCAATTTGCATTTGGAAACTGGAATAAACTTTCTAAGGTTGTTATCAGGCCAGCACCCCTAAATGTCTGGCAAGGAAAAGGCAGATTGAGCCATATTGGTAACAACAACAGAATCAAAGTAGGGTTTTGGAGACAACTGTGCATAATTACATAGGAATAAATAGGAGGTTCTCATTTGGATCCTTCATTTTCAATCTTCATTCTTTCTCAGAGTGAAAATTTTCTTTTCTTGAGTAATGATACATGGGTTGCTGCCCTCTAGTGTTGAATAAATGGGGGAGGGGCAGTGGGAGAAATACACGAGGGCGATTGGTAGTGATCTCATTGGTTCCTGGCTCACTGCATTATAAAAGCAAAAGCAATCATAATAGAAATATATGTAGTCACTGCTTCATGAACAGTTGTATGAAATCCCATGGTTTTCAGGAAGAAGAGCTATACAACACAAAAGTGTTTCCTTATGGTGTTCCTATCCCAGAGTTCAGTTTCACTGGACTTTGGACAGTTCTGCGGTAAGAAGTGTCAACTTGCACCGTCATTCTTCCTCCAACATCTGGCAACATCTCAAAGCATCAAAGCATTTGAATACTGAGACTGAACTTGTGCCACCACTGATGCAACCTCAGAAATCTTGTGCTGGAAATAGCTGTAGTCCTATGGCTGCATCATGAGGACCCAAGCACTCTTGGTTTCCAGGTCCATGTAGCTTCCAGGCCAAGTAATCCAGTCCTTGTCTGGAGCTGCAACAGTTTTATTGCCAGGTTCACTATGTAGTGCTTGCTGCAATCAATTATTTTGCCTTTCAATGAAAACTGTACAGCACCTATTTAAAAAATAAATTTAATATGGCAAAATCCATGTCATAATGGAAGGGCGACTCAGCCTTGGGTCTTTACTAGATCCTTCACATGCTCATTAACTACATTGTCACATCATTCTTTACTCTAATAAGTACTCAGCCCTGTAGAACATACAGACACACATAGGATCATAAACAATGTTGAATACATGTTGCTTCTTGATGTTAAGTAAACTCTCCTGCATGGTTTTGAAATTTTATTTTAAAGATTTATTGTCCAAATATGTAATCTTTATAAGCTAATATCCAAAACGCCGACATACTACAAAGTAGTCCTCATATTCACACATAATTCTCCTCAGGCAATTAAAAAATAGAAAAACTTGGATTTATCTAATTACGTGGGGTTTATCCTCCTGTTTCAATCCAGTGGTTCTGAGCTTGTTTCTGACATTCAGAGTATTAATGAAAAATAATAATAACAAAAAAACAACCAAACAAAACCAAAAACGAACACCAAAACCCAAACTCAAATTAAACATCCACCACACGAAAATTAAGCTGCTATGCTTATTCTGGTAGATTTTTCTTGTCTGGGAGTGTTATGTACCTGGCCTGTACTGCTTTACATGTCACTTTAAAAAAAGTCTGTTTAGAAGAAAACTGCTTTAGTAGTAACATACAACTAGCCAACTGATTTTATCAAAGGGATTTTTTTGCCTTCAAACTAGTGCATGAGTAGCATGTGATTTTTCTACTTCTTATACCAATAAGAATAGAAAAAAAAGAAAGGAAGAAAAAAAAAAAAAAAACGAAAAAACCAAGCAAAACCCCACACTTCTGAATAAAAAGAACAGAACTCCATCTTGTGTGGGAAGACCTTGTGCACTTTGTGGTATTGAATCCTTCGTGCACACAACCAAACCAGGCAGCAGAGCTGAATGTGGTGTTTCTGTGCAGCGAGGAGGCCAGACAGAGTGGCTCAAGGATGCCCTCTGGAAGTGCAGCACATACAGCATCTGCTGTTTCATTTCCTCTCCTCCCCTGTGCTTCCAGACATCTATAACCACCTTCACTTTGTTGTTTTATTGCAGGCCAAGGCTTGCTGTAAATTGGCAGCTGTAAGAGCAGAAGCTTTTAGACACCATTGAGCTGATCAGATTAGGGACACAGATACTGCTGTGACCAGCTATGGAACATGAGAAAAGACAAATGGAAAAATGCTCTCTTAACAGTGATTGTAACAAACTGTTGCAGTAAATTGTGTGAATTGTCAAGACTCTGTCAAGAAACTGATCTTTATTACATGTCTCCATCCACACATCATATTTAGGGTTAGAAAAGGCTCAATTTGCTATGTGACAGGAAACAAATATCTGGGATTACTAGAGGTTTTTAAATATGCAGATTTTACCTGACCTGTTACACTGTTTGCTGCTGATGGCTCTTTAGTGGGATATTTTTATTAAGGAGATTTTCAAGTAAGCAGTATATTTCAAAGGCCATTAGCAGTCTAAAATAAGTCTAAATCCTATGTATGCCTTTCCTTGAAAATTCAATTAATTTAATGAAAGTGCCTTTGCAACTGTCAGTTACCTGAAGTGGCTCGTTTTGTAAAGTGGGCTTGTATGGGGGTAATGAATTTGATTGCCTTTAATTAGCTGGATTGGAGTTTCTTTGCCTGCAGTGGTCTAATTTGTACAGCTTGGCTTTGAAGACCATGTCAGAAGTTCAGGTTCTATGCTCCAGTGCTTTCAAGACTGTTTCATGTGTTGCTACCTTTAAATCCAAAGAGGACTAAAATTAAAAAAAAAAAAAAAAAAAGAAAAAAAAAATAAGGGTGAATTTCTCTCCAGGACTTTAAAGCTGGTTTGGAGCAGAATATGGAATGTTCATGTTTTGATATTGCTATAATTTGTAGCATTTAGCTTATTTTAAAAGCATTGCTGTCAGAGTGCAATGCAAAGGAAATAGTGCTTTCCGTGCAAAATATTCCCTGTGATAATCTTGGTCAGTCATATGCTTGATACATTGACAGTATTACTGCTAATGGTCTAGGAATTCAGAAAGCACATACCATCAATAAACCTGTAGATTTTCTATACAAGTACTCAGTGCTCTAGCTTTTCAACAAAACTACCATCATGATCTAAGGCAGTTTTTCAGTTCTTCCTAACCAGGGAAAAAAAACCCAAACCTGTAGGAGGGGAAGGAATTAATGAGTTTGTTCTCATAGACCGTAACATAGTAGTGATTCTTTCAAGCAACTGAAACCTGCAGACAAGAATGGAAAAAACCCTAAAATTTCATGTTAACCGGCATTCTGGCACAATCCTAAGCTGTTACATACTTTTATCAAGACTATTCAAGGACAACCATTTTTGGGATTTCAAGGTTAGATTTCTAGTTAATAGGACTGTTTCACACATTATTCCAATACGAGATAAGTTATGAAACACTGAATAACATCTGCTATTTCTGTATTCACCACCAGTCATATCAGACAATACAGAGAAACTTTATAATGTGTCAGCTTATCCATAGTCTTTGAACTTGGGACTGGAAGATATATGTAATACCAAAGCCAAGAATCATACAGTCATAGACTTATAGGATGGCCTGGGTTGAAAGGAACCTTTAAAGATTATCTAGCTCCAAACCCTTGGCTGTGGGCAGGACATCTTTCACTAGAAAGGGTTGCTCAGAGCTCCATCCAACCTGGTCTTGAACACTTCCAGTGATGGGGAGTCCACAAATTCCCTGGACAATCTGTTCCAGTGCCTCACCATCCTCATGGTCTAAATTTCTTCCCTAATATCTTACCTAAACCTACTCTGTTTCACTGTGAAGCCATTTCCCTTTGTCCTGTCACTACATGTTCTTGTAAAAATTTTCTCCATCTTTCTTGTAGGCTCCCTTCAGGTAGACAAGTAAATGAGAGACCAAGTTCAACATTCCCTTGCCTCTAAAATATATGTTGCCTGGGGCACTTTTGGGACACTTTTTTGACTGCAGATACTGGTGTGCCCTGAAGCAGATGAAACTGCTTTGATAGGAGGTAGCTCATGTGTTGTTTGGAATTCGCAGATCTAAAGCTTACCCCTTTCTCATGCCTAAAGCTCGTGAAAGATGAAGAGTTGCCCTTTTTGTGTGGAAGGGAAGGTTAATTCCTAAAACAACTTACACTGACAGAATAATAGGATCATTTAAGTGGGAAAAGACCCTTATGATCATCAAATCCAACCTCAGCCTAGAGCTACCAAGACCACCACTAAGCCATGTTCCTAAAGCACCATGTTGACAGGTCTTGTACATATCTCCCGGGGTGATGTCTCAACCTCTATCTTGGGCAGCCTGCTTGAAGGCTTGACAACCTGTTTACTGAAGAAGACAAAGAAAATGTCATGAAATATGCAAGAAAACTTAAAACAATTATATAACTTTTGCAAGATTTTGCTGGAATTAGAAATATCAATATAAGCTAATGTAAAATGAGAGCAATGGACAGCCTTAGAGTAGATGAGGACTGTGCTTCAACCTGGAAGCTAAAATTATGTTTAAGTTGAACTAGGGAATACATTTGTTGCTGAAAATTCTGGTACTAAAAGTGAATTTAGATTTAGTAGTAGGTACAGTAATTCGTTGGTTTACTGAGCTGAGTTTATTCTTGCAAAGAGTGCAGGTGATCAGAACATCTGAAAATATGGCACAGGGCACCAACAGGGAAGACCTCCTTCCAAGAATATGGAGGCTGAATGTAGTGCAAAGTTGTAAATGGCAAACTTCCACAGCAATCTGACCTGTACGAAAAGTCTGGAAGAGGTGTGTGTTAGCCTCATTGCTTTTGCGTCATAGGTGAAGTGGAAAGAGATAGCAACAAGGCTTAGGCTGCAGAGGGGAAAAAGATGAAACCTTTTTTTATACATATTTTCAAATTCAATAATAGGACATAGATCTCTGCTAAATGGAGAGGACCCCTTGAATTGTCACTTGAGATTCTGGTAGGTGCCCTAGAAAATGTGCATTTTTGAACAATCATACTTGTGAGTGACAGCTCTCTTAGGAACATAGAGCACAACAACAGTGAATACTGTTTTGATAAGTTTTTCTGTTCATTTCCAGCCTCTACTTGATATATTGATGTATCATTGATATTTGAGAGTCCCTGTCTTGGTGCCGACAGAAGTTTTCTTTGTAAAGCACCAGCCTGATCATGGACACTACTGCAAAAAATGTCCAACAAAACATCTCAACAGATGCAAGAAGACTGCAAGGCAGCAAAGTTTTATGTTGTTCTGAAATGAACAGTGACACTGAGGATGCTACTAGTGTGCATTGTGTATGGCAAAAAGTCAAACAGAATTAAGGAAAAAGGTCTATGCAGAAATTGGCTGACACTTTTTTCCTACTAGGAGAGAGCTGTATACTTGTTAGAGACAATTAGAAACTATTATAGACTATTACTGTCATTTCTCTTTGATGACATTACTAAACAAAATGTTATTGTCAAAAAGGCGAGTCAGTGACCAAATGCCAGAGTTTAATGAGCACATGTTCAAGCACCCTGTTGTGGAAAGCATTTTCAGCTGCACAGTTGCCATTCTCTGTAAGCCCTGGTTCCACAGAATGGAGAAATGCTGTAATTTAGAGCAGTTAAAGCTGCGGAAGGGTGCTGCTGAGCATGAATTGTTCAAACAAACACTGACGTCAGTAAAGACAACTTTGAGAACATTTGTAGTAACCAGATAAAAAGAGACATGAATGCTGTACAAACAAATTTTTCAAGGAAAACACTAGAAAGCCAATTATGGGACTGGTCAGTGTCATCGTTCCTTTTGTTGTGTATCTTCTTTTGTTCTTCCTACTCACGCATCACCTTTATGATGCTACATAGAGAACTTGAGCTTTCTCTGCTAGTAAAGTGTCTTAGAGAAGGTGTTCTGGAATTTCGGGACTATATTTGAGCGTATTAGACCTCACAGTTGTGTTTGTTGTCCCATTTTTGCAAGTGAAATGAGATTCAAGAGGTACATTCATCCATGCATTGGCACAAAACAAATACATTTGTAGCTTATTTATTTGTTGCAACTTGGCAACAACAACCACACTTTATGTAAAAATATACCGCATGGCATGGGAAGTCATCTGGAGATTATATTTATTTACAGAATTATTTAGTTTGAAAAAATTTTGGAGTGTGTTTGATAAACATAATAAGTTGGTCACATTCTGTAACTTTAACTTGCATTCTCATTTCACCCAAACAGTACTCATGGCTTCCTTTCAATATAAAAAGAAAAGAGAATGAAAAGTCTCACTTAATATAATGTTTGGGCTTAGAACTCCTTATTGAAGAAAAGGTGCTGTTTTCCATTGCAGTTCCATTTAAAGTAGCTAAGATTCACTTACATTTATTTCCTGGACCTAAATAAACATTACGTATTAAAGTCTCTAAATCTTGTTATCCACCCAACTATTTCAATTTTATTTTTCTATGATGAAAAATGTATAGTTTCATTTGCTACCACTGTCTCTATAATACTTGTTTCTTTTCCTTCCGTTCCCAACTTTTTGCCACTGTTGTGCTGATATCGGTTATAAATGGAAAAACTGAGTCTATGTCCTGCAAGCTAAAAGACCATTAAAAACCTTTCTTCTTTTAGACTGTAGGGGTGTAAAGAATATTCTTAATGTGTAAAACTAATTCAAACTTCCCTGGCTTCTGATTTTGTGGCAAATTGATATTGACTTGTTTAACAATAGCAAACAGAAATCTATTTTGTATGCATGTAGGTAGGTAGATATTCTAAAGATATGCAAAATTAAACATTTCTTTGTTAGCCAGGATTGACTAAGACAAACTTGTGTTTGCAGATGCATATTCCACCTCCTTGCAGTGGTGTCTGTTCGTGATGCTTCTAAGTCTCTCTCACTGCTATGCACAACTGAATTGAGTGTTTTCAATAGGAATGTCCTACAAACTGTGTGGGAAAGAAGCAGTTCCCTTTCCTTGTGAGCAGAGGAACTTTTACATACCAATATTTTTTTCCTTTGGATGCACAATACAGTTGCCATGCTGTGAGAGGACGTGGTGCTGGACATGTGTCTTCACTTCAGTAAGATCATGTAGAGTCCGCCTGCCCTCTCTGGTAACTTCTTTGTTAAGCTATTGGGGTTTGAATATGAACACAGTAAGTGTGTGTTATGCTCCAGTAAGCAACCTGTAAGTTGTGGTTATTAGTACTGTCACTTTTGCAAATGTATGCTCTGTAATACCTGTCTGAACTGAGATTTAGACAGTAGAAAAGTTTGATCCTTTTGGACGTTGTATCTTGGGTGCTGTAGCCCATCAAGGTTTATCCCACTGTATACCCTTCTGATGACTTTTAGGAAGTCCTAACAAATCCAAGACAAATTTTAGTCTCGCTGTGCTAATCATGCACCACTTTTCTGTTAGATGGTAGTTTTGTGAGACATTAGATACACAAATTGGGATACTTGTTGGACTCTTAAGTCCTTGCATGGACATAATATCATACATTGCTTGCCTTATCCAACTGTAGCTTCTTAGTGTCCTTTTAATTGGTGATACCTTATGCATAAAAGTACTGGCTGTGTCCCAATAAGTAGTGTTTGATTTTGGAACCAGAGAGATGTTTATGATTAGGCATGAAAGTTTGGCACTTACAAGGCAAGGACTGCATTGGTGGCTGTAGTACAGCTTTGAAATCCTGTACCTTACTCCTGCATTGCTTTCAGTCTGCTGATTTTAGTTAGATGTGATGTTGTGCCTAAAACTATGTAATAAAGACAAGTGATAAGCCAGAAAATTTCGTTGTGATTTTTCTTAGATTGACTTGGTGACTGCTACTGCCTTCAACCAATTACACAGATGCAAACAATCCTATTTTTGACGCCAAAATAAACGCAAATTAATAACTTGTCTTACCATTCTTTTTCCACTCAACACTAAAAATTCCACATCTTGTAGCAGAAAGATGTCAGGTACTTGCTGCAAAACACTGGAGGTAAATCAACAGACAATGGAAAGGCGTTAAGTTTATGAAGAGCAGCTGAATAATTATATCTGTAACACTGAATAAATATTTCTTTACTTAATGGAAAACCAGAGTATTATCACTTCTGCTAGATTCTCCCATATCTCAAGAATATTGAGTAATTTGAAAATGTTTTTATTTAGACTGAGTTTACATGCTAACTTACCTATATTTTATATCATATACTCAAGCAAATAAAAGCTTCTACTCACGTCTCAGTATGTGCGGAAGTAATCACTATTTGCATTGGAGCTGAATATAAACTGGCTGTTGTCTTTCAGCAAGCAGGCCAGTAGAAATATTTTGAAAATGCATTTAAAGAAAATAAACCCTTTGTCCTAAACCTGACTTCTGTTTTTTTGGAACAAACTTGTTTTGTATTTAATCAGCTATGTAGGGGCTTCAGGGTCCCTTGTTGGGAATAACAGACAGGGATGATTGCAGCTCTTCTGTTGTATTCCTCCAGGTCTCATAAAAAAAGTACATACCTTTTTTTCTCTGTGACATTTCTTCTCAATGATCTGATTATAAATCTACAACATTTTTGAAAAATAAAGAAAAATGAGCATTTCATATTATAATACAATACATAATTACCATATTATAGAATATGGGAGGAAGAAAAGTGTGAAAGCTCCTCTGAGATGCAAGAAGTAATCCTGAATTAATCCTTTGCAAAAATAATGATGTTATCATAAAAAAAGACACAGGTGAGACCCTTACAAAACAAAGTAGTATGCGATATATGGAAACCTAATGGATTCTATGTATATTTTAATACTTCTTTCCAGCTTGATGATCTATAATTTGAAGAAAAGAATGGCTTCTTCTGAGTAGATACACCAGTAATATATGTGAGAAACGGAATAGGTCAACAAAAGTAGTTTGTGTTGTCTCATGTTCTTGTGGTACAAGATCTATAGGTGAATCAAACAGATTATTCTGCAGAAAAAATAAAGGTTCAGGCAATCCTCTGTGATTTAATCTGAAATACTATTTTGAAATGTCCGTTCCTAATAATTAGTTGATCAGTTTTCTGCTGGAATTGACAACACAGATTTTAAATCAGTTTCAGATGACGTGGCCTGGGAAATTGGTTCCGCTGAGCTATCTTATGTTTACCAGTTAAAGTGACCCTGCTAAACATAAAGAAATTAGGTATGGAATTTACAGGTTCTCATTTCACCTTCTCAACCAATTTGCCACTGTTTGTTTCTAAAGCCACCCTACCTATCTTGTCCCACAGTTAAAACATTCTGCCCTCCTCCTTCAGGACATTGTGTCACACCATCTGAAAACAGTGGCTCCCAGGTACAGGATACAGCAGAACAGGGTTTCAGTGGAGGGAAGGGTAATTCTGACAATGCAGAACATGTCTCATCAGCTAGTATTTGTCCATTTCTAGAACATAATTGGTGCATGAAGAAAGTCATCAGAAACCCATAACTAGGATAACTTCCAGGTGCCTTCTGTAAATGCCCGTGTTTCTCCTTTCTGCTTGCCAAATCCATGTGGTTTAGAATTGTTTGTGTCCATACACTGTCTTTGATAATACGACAGAGTCTTCAAGTTCAATTAATAGAAACTTTAAAAACTTTTGTCTTTTTTATTTGTGATCTAGGAGCTAAATTCTGTTTCAGTACTTTGTATATATCAGATTAACCTCCTAATACTCACTGAAGCTGCATTAGATTTATGGCATCATTACTGAAAGATGATTTGGTCTCTGGCCAGCAAGAACAGGATGTGTCATGAAACAAAGCCAGTAGGATGATCTCCTAGAAACATTCTCTGGTTAAAGGAAGAATTCAGCATAAATTCAGAAGGAGCCAAATGCTAAGTGAAGTTTAAGGTTTTCTATTTTGAATTTGGGTCATATTTGTATATCTAATTTTCAAATAGTACATTACTGAGAAAGTAATATGCACAGAAATTTACAAATAAATTGTTCTGTCATTTGTATGTGGCTATACTTCATGCTAAGTGGGTTGGACAGATGTATTTTCTATCTATTTTCTGGACAGTGGATACCTGTTTAAGAGAGAGATAGGTGACATCTTCAGGAACACTGCTGAGATGGAAAAAGATAGCCAAGGTGTCAGCTGATGATAGTAATGTCTTCTTTTGCAAAGTTCATTATGACAACTCTGTAAGTAATTTAGGACTTCCCCTACCTTGCTTTTATATAGAAAATAAATGTCACAGGGTGGATCTGTGACCAATTTTCTTGTAATGTAGCCTGGCTATTGGGTTTTCTTACTGAATCTGCAAACTGTTTTCCTTGATTTTGTGAATCTAAACCAAGAAAAATATAATTACATCAGTGTCTTGTGTCCTGTCAAATGTTCATACAATGCCCATGCTAACTTCCTTCTGAAGCAGTGTTAATATATGTAAGCATACACCCACAGAATCAAAAAGTCATGCATGCCTTCTCTACGTCTCTCTAGGTGATGTATATAACACTTTTCTTCAGTGACCTTCTGCTGCCACCTGCCTCTGAAAAATTTTTATAAAATCTGCACTTGAAGAATTAAGCTCAGAATTCCCTGCAATGTGTGCAGAGTTGGCACTAGAGATCTACTAGTCAATCTTTTAATCAACAAAAAAATAAATGTTGCATCTTTAAAGTACAGAATTCCTACCTGTATCATAGATGAAATACGATATGACAGAAAGACTATCCAGGTGTGAGTTTTGCATGGTTATTTTTCTGTGAATTTGTGTAAGCTCTGAAGTGTTTAAAAGATGAAGTTAATGTTTCCATTGTAATGGAGGCTGCAATATTTATGAAAGGCTGATTAATCTAGACTTTCATGTGTGAAGCATGTGTGAAGTACTTCTAGTCTAACTTTTCCTTGTACACAGACAGAAAAATTGTGCACAAGTGGTGAAGGAGTAACACTAATGAGTTAACACAGGGCAGTGTGCCACCTGTCTGCCTCTGGTGTTCAAGTCCCCCGCACTGTGGAAGCCAAGGTATTCTTTGTCACTCACTAATTCACTCTTGCCACATTTATTCTGCACTTCAGAGTGCAAAGAAATGATATGTATATGATTCATTATGGGTACAATCGCAGTTACAGATGTGTTAGTTCAGGAATAAGACTGTTTTACAAAAAGTTAGTGCATTTGAATTCCTCTGTGATAGATGGTTGTGTAAGGACAACAGAGATCATGTGAAAAGGTTTTCGTAGTTACGTCAAAAAATGCCCCAGTACAGAAACACTGAGAGTCAACACTTCTGAAGTGATAATGAGAATCAGAATCAGATGTGCACATACACACACACATACATGCAAGCTCTCAGAGAATGAATTGTTGACCTGTCTATGAGTTAACATGCCTGAGAGTTGCTGCCAAAGCTTCTTCAAGGTCAAGTCACTACACTGGATAGAAATGCAAGATATAGTCTGAGAAAGCTCAGCTCTTGCAATCTTGGTTAGAATGGCAGAACCACTAGATTTGTCATAATATTGAAGTGCACAGATCTATTTCTCACCAAGCTCTGAACATGTTTTACCTGAAGGCATCCTAAATAACAAACCTAAGAGTTTTCTGGAAGTAGTTTGGTGAGTTTGGTGATGAATTCTTTTCCTTCTGCTCTGTACATCATCTGGAGGAACCTGGTTACACTTTTTTGTTGTTTGGTTGGTTGGTTTATTTCATTGGTTTTCTTTTGCTGCTGGGTAGGCTAGTTGGCAGCAAGTAATAAGGCTTTGTAGTTTGATAATTTGAGTGACTTTCAATTATAACCCAAACACTTAATGCCTGTTTATAAACGGTCCTGGATGAGTGTAAGTTCAACATAAGTATAATATATGTGTGACATATTAATGTGCGAAGTACATATGGATGTCCCAGAAAAATTACCCGTAAGCTTTGTTAGTATCAAATTTCAGGACAGGCTAATAAAGACAAAAAAAAAAGAAAAAAAGAAAAAAAAGAAAGGATGTTTTATATGAGTGCAGAGCATTACAGTAATGAAAAATAAAAATGGCTTTAATGTGAATAAGACAATCCCTGCCTTGGTGTAGATTCTAGCTACAGTGTGACTGTCAAAATCTACAAACTTTCAAAATATACTTTCCCATCATTGCTTTTATATTCTCACGTCTGAGAAATACATATGCCTGAAACCCTTAACACACATTAAAAAGTGCACATTTTAACAGTCGAGTCTTCTTCTGAGTTGCATGAAAAAGTAGCTAAATGCCTTAGAAATGTGCCACCTAGCATGGCACGAAGCTGTGGTGAAATCTTTAAGGGAACTGCATAGTCAGCTTAGCAATATTAGTAACTTTTGGATGACAGCATAGCAGAGCCCATTGCTGCAGATCAGCCATTGCACAGCCTAATGCACCTTTCATTACAGTTTATATTTTGCTGTATTACCGTGATGAAGGCCTATCATTGATGGGTCTATGTACTAAATTTTTGTCTCCCCACAATTTTCTTTACATTTTCTAATCACAGTGCAAATATTTTTATTCTGTCTTTCCCATCTCAGTTACTGACATGTCTTCCTGTCCTACCTCCTTCACTCCAACCACCCTTGAGACCCCTTCAAAGTCCTTTAAACTGAAATGCCTGCAGTCATCTTTACCCACTGCCTACTTGTGTTGGCTCCTTCTATGTGAGATTTATTACTTCATCCTGTTCAGGTTGTTGTTCACAGCACTTGCTCCTCTCATACATTTGCCTCCTCTTTCTTTGTTTTACCATGTTTCTCTGCATCTGACAATTCAGGATGACCCTTACCTTATTGGCCTGCAAAGCCATGTCTTGCTCAGGCATCTTTGTTCTGCATCATATATTGATTCCTTCAATGAATAAAAAATCCTTTTTTGCAGGTATTTTGATGTGAAAGGAAAATAGCATTCTCACTTGTGGTGCAAGGTCAGTTGGTTAAAGGAAACGCTGGCAGATGTTCTACCTGGCCCACTTTTTAGCAGCTGCTACTTCAGACAGAACGGGTAGGTGCTTTCATATGAGTGCAACAGATGATTGAATAAGTCTGACCTTAATAAAATGATTGAATTTTTGGTGATTGAATAAGTCAACCCAGGCCACTAGGTTCATATATTTGCCAGCACTTGGTCTGTTAGCAATTGTCTTCTGGATTTGAAGAACTCATGCAATGATCTTTGCAGAACAATATGTAACTACTTTTCCTCCCACTTTGAAAGAGGGTAAATTCCTGCAATAAATTCACTCAGTGTCCTGTTCTTCCACTGATACCTTGGCAGACATCCATTTGGCAGTTAGTCTAGAGGATGCTGATTTTTTATTGAAAAAGGGGATGATCAGGAACTCAGTGACTTATTTCCTTTTCTCCCTCTCCCTGTCTATATGTTTCTTTGCTTTTTTAAGCTGTGTGTTATTGGGGTGGCAGGGAGAAAGGAAGAACATGAGTTTTAACCTTTTTTTCTGACATGTATCAATCAAGGTGCACCTAGATTTTCACGAGAGACCCTCAGCCTTTGACTCTGTCAACTTTGACTTTCTCAGCTGCTCTTGTTTGTTTCCATGACAAAACCACTGTAAAAGTATCAGTACAACCTCATATTTTCACTTAGGAAGACTTTACAAAATCTTTTGTTACAAGTATGGTTGAGATGGTTTCCCGAGAGATGTTATTTATATTTTATTAGTGGAGTTTCAATCTACTCTATTTAGAGGTTCTGGGACATTTTTGTTGTGTGTGTGGCTTTTTGCATCCCAGGAAAAAACACACATATTTAAAGTTTGTTCAGAAAAGTATGCTTTTGTCAATTTTATGCCCAAGAAAGCAGTGATGTTTGGAGTGGTTGAGAATAGGATGCAAATAGAAAGATTTTCTTTGCAGAAAGTCCCTGTAAAGAGAAACAGAAAATGGTAGTTTCAGGGGGTTTATATATGATATCTTCCATAGTTTAATAGAAAGAAAAGTATCTCTTTCCTGCTTAAAAGCTATGGAGGATGGACACTTAAAAATACAAACTAAGTTCTCCATTTAAAATCTGTATTGCCTAAAATATATTATCCAGACATGCCTTTAATTTCATTCTCATTGACATTCTACAGGGTTTTTTTTTGTCCTCTCTGCCAATACCAGTGGATATGTCCAGTCCAAACCATGAAATAGCGAGGAAAGGAAGGAATTTCTTATAAAAGCAACATGGGAAAGCTTTGTCTCCTGTGATCATTCATTTGTATCAGTCATGCAGAGTGCTATTGAAATTTGTGGGATGAAAGCAAGGGTCCTATCAAGGGAGTATGTGAAAGAGTTGTTTTCATGGATGGCCTATTCCTACCAGACACCTTCCATTTAGATGTAATGATATGAACATTGATAGCTCTTTGCCAGAAACCCACAAATGTCTGTCATTTGACTTTCATTAATAGCATTAAGTGTTTTCAAGACTGATACAGCCCCTTCTGGGCTATATCACTGATTTTCTACATAGATAGCTGTATGAGCCAGTAGCAGCAGCCACTAAGTCTGATTATTTTCATCCCATTTTCTTCACTTCCGTCTGAGATGGACTGCCTCGGATCTTCTTATAACCACGGGATTATCTTCCCTTAGGTCTCTGAGACATGTTTCAGGTTTGACATTGAGCTCATATTTTGCTACACCTAGAGAAGAAAAATTAATATGGGAAGCCTGATTCCCTGTACTGCTCTTTGAGCATGCCGTTAGTGGGATTAATACAAACTTTACTTTACACTTTCAGTCTTACTTTATCTTTGCAATACACTACAACCTAGATAATGGCTGTGTCAAAGCAAATTAATATCCCAGATATTTTCTGATTTTGAACTTGTACAAAGTGTATTTGGTGAGAGAACATAAGTGTATTAAGGAATAATATCTATGTCTGTAGAGCAGGATGGGTGGTTCCCATAGCAGCAACCAATCCATTAAATAGGGAGTAACAAAATGATTCAAAGACTGATTTAGGTCAGGGAATAACACTTCATAAAAAGAAAGACTTCTCTGTGACTTGTTGTTTTGCTTTTGTGAAATCAGTTACAATGCATATTGAGAAAATGCCTATTTGCCACAAAAATTGTGTTAGGACTCAAGAGCCCTTGAACACAGTGAAGAACAACTTACAACACTCTTGCCAGCTTCAGTGTCAGCTGTAGAAAAGTGTAGCTAGTGATGTAGATGTCTTGCTTGTTTTATGTTGTTTATGGATTCCTTCCTCTCTGACTGAAGAAAAAAACATTCCCAAGATGTTACATGAGCGCTGCCCTCTGCTAGAAGTCGGATGAGCTCACACTGAAATGTTTGTCTGCCCTGAACTGTGGGAGTGCCTGCTTGCCTCTTGGAAATCTCAGTGGTATTTTTGGTAGGTATCTACATATGCATGTGTGTGCGTATGTAGATAAATTTTTAAGGAGATTCTAAAGAAATTAAGTTGAATCACATTGAAATCAAAATGTCTCCAATTAAATAACCTCACCTCTCATCTCTTTATTAAGCCTAGGAATGTGAGTGGTGAGGAGTTGTTAATCATCTTCAATCTCACTGTGGTTTGGAGTGTGGGGGTTAATTCTGTGCACTTGTGAATCAGCAGGAGGTTGTCCAGTAAAAAAGTCTTCAGTTCCTGAGCATTTGGCTGTGATGTGACAGCCACTGCATCACAACATTGAGGTCTGTTGCCCAAAGTTAAAAGTAGAGGTAAATAAATGGGATTGCTGAAGCCTCAACAATGAAGTGTTACTGGTTGAAGAATTAGGTAACCTCCTTTACAGGGACAAAATATTGTCAGTACATTTAGATTGTGGAAGGGAAGATTAATGAATGTCTTGGTCAGTCTTTTAATTTAGTATTTAGATGGGGAATAGAAACTTAATAAGAAAGGCTTCTCACTATAGTAAAAATCAAAACTATAGCTGTAGTTGAGGGAAGCATAAGCTAAATAAACTGATTAAAACAGTACACACAGTTTGGGAAATGATGAAATTGGCCACAGGAATAATTCACAAATTCCTCCATCAGATGCTCTATCATGCTAAGTTTTGCATAAACACTGTAGACTCCTCTAGAGCATATACTTTAAGTTAAGACCTTGCTACAGAAATCAAGATGATAGGCCTCAAAATCTCAGTCTGCTATCTACAAGTAGGGTTAAACCCTTCTCAGCCCACTTCCCCAGGGCCTGCTTGTTCACACTGCTCTACAAACCAAAAACAACCAGCACTGCACAGATGAACACATCCCTCATCATGCCTGGAAAATCCTGTTGTGGAGAGGTTTCTTGATCTGCTTCAGCTTCCTTGCCAACTTAACCTCAGCTCAAGGTGAAACACAGCCATTGTGGTGCTATTTTTCTTTTTATTTAAGCTAGAAACATCTGCTTATTTTTGATTTGGCAGTTACTGACTTGGGTCACAATGACTCAAGATCTGATGACTATCAGCACTGATTTTATGCATGATTGACCTGGTCTGGTATGAAACCACTGACGTAGTGTGCAAGCTGTGTGTCTTATTATATCTTATTAACTGCTTCCACAACCATGAGGGCCACATGTTGCTTGCTCTTAGTAATTATCACTCATTTTTGTATCATGATGTGACCGTGGTGTACTTTTCCATGTGCACACATAACAACAATAAAGTGAAGGCTTATCCCCTAGGTAATATATTTTCACAAGAACAGTATTCCTTAATACTATTCTCTTTAGTAGCCTGACTCAAAAATTCAACTTAGAGCAGAGCATCGTATTTGAGAATACCCCTAGTTCAGTTATTCCCCTGTCCCTAGAAACTGCACTCCACAACACTTATTTCTGAATGCTTTGGTAATGTGGTGAACTTTGTGGTGTGATAAAATGACCTGGGCTTCCAAGCTGTTGATATCGTCTTCCTGGTCACAGACTGATTTCTCCACAGACATGATTTTGAGAAATGGTGCCTTCTTTGAGCATCTGTGATGATGACTGAAATATGAGATTACCATATGAAATTTCAGCCTGTACTTTTCACCCAGTGATCAGTTCTGGTGCTGAGGTTATATTTTTTTTTTTTTACTCCCTCATTTATGTTTACCAGGTCCTGTCTCTATTAATTTGTACTGTATTTAACAAAACCAGCCTGGGGAACATAATCTCTTCCTTGATCAACTCAGTATTTGTTCCCTATCCCCCTTTAAAAAAGTGGGGGGTTTGCAGCAACTTGAATTAGAAAGGTTTGGGATTAGTATCCTTTGCCTATGATGGGGAGATTTGTTTGGCAAGAGCTCTCACTGCTCTCGTTGTGTCCCATAGCATTTGCCTCAAACATCTTCCTTGTCCTTGCCAACCCAAGTCACTCTCTCAAAACTGTTCATATAGTTATTAAGGCAAGAGGTGACATTGAGCTACTGGATCAGTGAACACTAGAGATATTTTTTGGGGGGATGATTTTACTGGGATTAGCCTACAGGGATTAAATCTTGTTTGTTCTTGACACTCACAAGCCATGTCCCTGCCATTGCTTTGTCTACTGTGTATGAACAATAATTTATGTCTTTACCTAGAGCTGGTCAGTACTTTTCTCCTTATCCTGTTATTTTGCTGATTACCCTTTCCTTTGTTATGATAGGTGACAGAAAGAACATTGCAAAAATTTGTTTCAGCTCTGTGAGCCGAGTTGCTGCAAGGTATTAGGTGTTTATCAGCTGACTACACTTATTGTTTTGGTAATTGAAGAGCCACCCCTAATTCTGACAGTGAATAATTCTGGTCTTCGTCTTTTAATATGCTATTTGTTTGCCCCTTCCCCATTTCTTGGAAAGGAAAATAAAATCTTGACTAGCTCCCTGTAGAGCAGGAAGAATCAAGAGCAGTTTACTGAAATTCCTGAAGAACTTGTAAGCAAACTCCCTTTACAGAGGTTTTCAGTCATGACCCTGGAGGTGAGGGGATGGACTGGAAACCTTCCAGGAATGTCTTACAAACCAAGGCAAAAGAAACGTTGATTTTTTCTTGTATATAGGTAGGTCATGCAAGCATGAGATTTCCTCACTGTGAAGAAAATTACCTGTCCACAAAAGCAGTATTCTGATATTTGAAACTGAAGAATAGTCAGGGATTTAAAGCTTTATCATGAAGATCATTTGCTCTGTGCTGCTAAGCTTGAAAGACACTTAATAAAACTCAAGTTTATAAAGCAGTCTTCAGCTGGTGATGTTTTAGACAATCAAAATTTCATTTCAGATGCAGCTTGTACATTTGTTAGGCAAATTGCATGTGTGTTATGTTGAGTGCTGGCATTCGTGACACTCTGTCTCTTGTCTTGTGTCTCTGCATCAATGATGCAAAACAACCACACCTAGATGAAAAGCCAAAAAAACCCCAGTTTGCACTCTTGTGGGAATTAAGTGTCCTGCAGTTTCAAGTCCTTTCTAAATTTGTACAAAACTGATACAATTCCAAACCTATGTTTGAATTTTTTCATTTCTTTCATGTTTTGATGATGTATTTTTCAGTATGTTGATACCTGCAAAGTTAAGAAGAACCATTAGTTATAGTTTCCCAATATAGTAAGTTCCTGCAAGTGGGTGTGCAGTTGAGCAGAGGCAAAATGTTTTACTAATATTGAGCAACCTGTCATTATACTTACTTTGAGCAGTTTTAGCATTTATTAAGATTTCTTATTGCATAAATGAAATAGTGAGTTCAGTGTTAACTGGACTGATTGGCGTAACTGAAAATTGTTCCTGCCATTGTGCTTTGGAGAAGGTGACAGTGAGGTTGACAGTGGGATCAAGGACACCCTCAGAAAATTTGCTGGTGACACCAACTTGTGTGGTGCAGTTGACGTCCTGGGGGGAAGGGCTACAATCCAGAAGGACCTGGGCTGCTGCAAACCTCACGAAGTACAACAAGAGGAAGTGCAAAGTCCTACATCTGGATCTGGGCAATCCCAAGTACACCTAGAGTTTGTGTGGAGAAATGATTGAAGCAACCCTGTTGAGAAAGATTTGGGGTAGTGGTTGACAACAAACTTGAGCCAGCAGTGTGTGCTCACAGCCCAGAAAGCCAATGGAATCCTGGGCTGCATCCAAAGCAGTGTGACCAGCAGGGTGAAGGAAGGTATTCTGCCTCTTCCCTCTGCTTTGTGAGACCCCTCCTGGACCACTGTGTACAGTTCAGGTGCCCTAACATAAGAAGGACATGGACACAGTTGGGACAAGTCCAGAGGAGGCCACAAAGTTGATAAGATGAGCATGTCCCCTATCAAGACAGGCTGAGAGTGTTGTGACTGCCTGGAGAAGAGAAGATTGTGTGAAGACCTCATAACAACCTTCCAATATCTGCAAAGAGCCTGCAAGAAGAGCTGGAGAGGAACTTTTTGTCAAGAATTTTAGTGATAGGACAAGGATTAATGGGTACAAACTGAAAGAGGTGAACCTTAGGTTAGATATTAGGAAGAAATTCTTTACTGTGAGGGTGTTGAGGCACTAGAACTGGTGGCAGAGAAGTTGTGGATACCTCATCCCTGGAAGTGTTCAAGGCCGAGTTGGATGGGGTATTGAGTAATCTGATTTGATGAAAAATGTCCCTGCCCACAGCAGAGGGGTTAGAATCAGATGGTCTGTAAGGTCCCTTCCGACCCAAACCATTCTGGGATTCTATTTTATGATTCTAAAGTACAGTTTGATAGCCTTGACTTTTCCCAGTAAAAATTTAAGAGAAATACAGTTTCAATATTTGTGATTGTTGTTATTGTTTCTTCTAGTGCTAAGAAAAATTATTTTGGTCATAACTTGGTATAGTTCAGAATAAATGGAATTGATAGGAATTCTTTCCTACCAAGAAACACAGCCAGCATTTCCAGATTCATATTTGTGAAGTTGTTTTGTAGCTGGAAGCACAATGAGTATTTCTGGGTTGTGTTTTGTGATTTCAGATGCATTTGAGTTATCTGAGTTTAATCACTGCATCAGACCTTGGACAAATCTGAAACCATAATAAAGATCTATCATGGTTTGAATAATACTTTTGACTTCAGTCCAAGACTTCAGTTTTGCATTTTGGATTTTTTTAAATCTTGCTTCTCCTGTGATACCCAAGGAAAGTTACATCTCTCTGACTTTTGTGGCCCCAGCAGGAAAATGGGGACAACTCTCTACTTTGCAAAGACATCATAATGTTTAGAACTGTAGGATCTGAGGACAATTTAGGCCAATGGGGACTTCAGAAAGTCTTCAGTCTAGTTTGCAGGTGCATTGCAGCAAAGCCAGAGTTTTGTGGCTGTAAGTGCAGCTCTAGTCCTTCCTGATTGTTCCCCTTATGCATGCATATTTGTGCACACACTGACTGGGATGAGAACCTTCCACCTGTGATACCCGTCCTGAGGTCTATTGCTCCTCTTGCCCTCTACCCTATGTTTTCCAAGTGAATTGGTCTGTGATTTTTCATGTTTCATGGCCAGACTTTTTCACATGCCAATTACTTCCCTTAGCCTATAGTGGTTTTGCAGGGAGGTTCAGTTTCATTGTCTGCATGTCAGCATTGTTGTGTTGGTTTGAGCTCTGGAGAAAATATGCTTAACTAGTGGAACTTCTATTTTTTGTCAGTTGCTAGTGTCTCTGGAGCCTCTTCTGCCTAGCCCTGGGCAGCCTGCAGTTTCCTAAGCTCAGCGGTGCAGCCCAAGTACTTCATGCTTACTCCTATGATATGGCCAAACATGACACAAATTGAGTGATGTTTTGTAACAATTCTCTTCAGCAGACCAAGAAGAGGGATGAAGTTGATATGTTCATATAACACTTTAGAAGAGAGCAGTTTATCAGTGTCACTGAGCCTTGAGAAAAATTAACAGGACTGCAGTAGTAGAGGTAACAGTGAAGTGACAGGATGAATCATGGACACAGCTCTCTGCATGGGTGTGTCTCTTTTAAATGAAAGGGATTGTGCCCCAGGGATTGCTTTGTGCCAGAAGAGCAGCTGATGCCAGACAGGGCTGCAGCACCAGGCACACCTGGCCCCCAGCTCACACCTGGTCCTGGGGCTGCATTGCTTGTACTTGGCAATTTCCTGCACCACACAGCTAGGTTAAATTGCTGTTCCTTTCTGGGAAAACCAGCTGTGTCAATTTCAGCTCCTTTCAGAATACAAGCTAAAAATACCCTAAAAACTAGCATTTGAAGGGACAATGTACTTAGGGGAAAAGAGTGTTTTCAGATTTCTGAAAGGAAAATTGATAGTAGAGCAATGTACATAAAAATAAAAGTGTCATTTAGTAAGTTTGATATGCTTTTGTGGTTTGCTGTGGTGGTTTGTGGTTGGTTTGGGGTTTTTTTTGGGGGGGTGGTAATTGGGTTTTTCAGTAAAACTACTAAAAAGTAGAGCTAACAAAGCTGATTTACAATACTTATTTTTAACCCAAAATGTAATCTTCCCACTTCAGGTTTCGTGACTGTCACAAAGGATAGAAAGAAACAGTCTATTTGATTGCTTTATCTCAGAATAACTAAGAAAAAACTGGAATAAAAACTAGTAAGTGCATACCAGCAAACACCTTTTGTTCAGATGAAGGGCTACCTAGGAAAAAAGCTGTTGAGAATTTTATTTTGTTATTACAGTTATTTCTCTGTTTCAGGTAGGAAGACATCTTTTTAGTGCAATTGTAACAAAATGTTATTGAAAATTTTTATTACTGATCAATGTTTGCTTTTTCACTTTATCTTTTATACTATAAAACATATGTAGTTGGCAACTTTTGGGATTCTCTCCAAATGGTGAATATGAAAATGGAAAACCCCTTCATTTTGTTGGCTCATTATTTCATTATTATTGCAACGGTGTGTTTGTACACTGACACGACAGTAAAGCACACAGAACAGTTTAGAGTCAGAGGATGAATGTTGGAGAATCAGGGCAGAGAGAATTTATGTCCCATAGAGAAAATGAGCATTCTCACTGCTCTCGTCCACACAAAAAATGCAGCTCCCTTGAGTAGAATGAAGATGTTTCCTTGGGTCTGGTTCAGGTCTCACAGTGACAGAAGAAACAAAAACAAACAGATGATGTTATACTATTTCCACACACTGCTCTGTACCTGTGGTTTGCTCACCATAGAGACTGCAAATCTCTAATTAATTTGTGTTCTCAGTGACATGACATAGACAGTCGAAATCTGTCTGGCTAAACAGAAATACCATTACAACCATAATGCAGTTATCCTGCAAGAAATTAACACAAAAAGTATTAATTTGGTGTGCTTCTGGATTCCTGGCAGTGATAAGCTAGTGTATACCTTTAGTACCATGACAATCAATCTAAATTGCACCAGCCTGGTTTCTTTGATTATGTGTTGGAAAAATACTGAATAAAATGAAGATCAGCCTCTCTTAGCTTTTCAAGAAATTTCTCTTTAATTTGCCTGTACTGAATTAATGCTGTCAGTTGAGGTTTTCATTCATCTTTCTTTTTTATTTCTTCCACTTTTTTTTTTATCACATTGCACCTCTTCAGTAAAAGAACCATATGACTTATTGAAAAATGAAGTTTTATATATTGTGAATGACCACAGTACACATGGAGCTACTTGCACTGCAGATAGTTAAAAGTTAGTGCTTGCAGCCTTCAGTTAATAATTCAGAGACTGTAGCTGTGTTAAGAGCTGTACAATCCTGTTAAAATCCATATTATCCAAACTACGTGTTCTCTATTATTTTCAAGCAAATAAACATGAGTGAGTGCATAGTTTTTCTGATGCATGCTCTTTGATGGCAAAGGGCATTTGGTCCTGGTTCCAGTGACTTCAAAGAGAGGTTTGTCACATATTGATAATTCAATCACACTGTGGTAATCTATTCCTAGAAAGAAGTTTTGTGGATAGCCATTGGGGTGGGAATTTTGCCTTCTTACAGCATATTTTATTTTTACAGGAAAGTGATTTTTCTTCTTGGTTCCTGCTACAAGGTAATAAGATACCTGGTCTGCTATTCAGTTATTTTGCATCTAAGAATACCTGTCATAAGCCTCTTCAAACAATTTTTCTATTTTCCTGAAAAGCATAAATATGGTCTTCAGTTCTGTCAACAAATGAAAATAAATGTCTGGAGCTGTTTTACAGATAACTTCTCACACATTTACTCTAGCCCTGTATTTTTAATATTCTCGGAGGTATATCAAACTTCCACACTTTGCAGCCAGTATAATTGAGAAAAGTCACTCTTTCATACATTATGAATAAGAGGGTGACAACAAACCTTAGAAACCTCCTACCTGCCCTTCTATTGCCTCATGTGTAATATAAGAAATTAGCAGTTTGATTGTTATGGATCAGAAAAGATCACCAGGCAGAAAGGAATATATAGAAGTTTGTGCAGTATTTCTAGTAAAACATATGAGGACAATGTGAAGAGTTTACCTTTGACCCCACAGAGATGATTCTAGTTTCCTTCTCCATGTATACAATGGATCCTTAGATGTCAAAAATTGAGCCTATGTTTCACAGTAGATTTTTCATGCTATTAAATTTGTAGAAAGGTGAAAACTGGTGATTGTTAAATTATGTTAACAAGAATGATCACATATAGGACTAGAAAGGAAGGGGTCTGAAAATCATGGACATATTTTGATTACTGCTGTGCTATTTCTGTTCTTGATTCTGGATATGTAACTTTCTTCTTCTTTACAACTGATAGGACAGTGCATCACTGCTGATAACCAAGGCTTTCCTTTATTAGTGTTGCATCCTTAGAGAGTTTTCCTGGGTTTTAGCTCTCATGAGCACTTTTTATCCCCTTCTAGGATATTCATTGTTTCATATATTTGCTCACATCATAGCATGCAATCTAATTAACAAGAAATCATTAATTGTAAATCTTTGATAATCTTAAAATAACCCAACAAAACAAACAAAAACCCAAAACCCAAAAACCAACCAACCAACCAACCAACCAACCAAAAAAATCCCACCAAACCAAAAGAATGTACAAAAAATCCACAAACCCAAATCACCACCAACAAAGAAACCAATGAAACAGTCAATGTAAGAATTATCAGAATATTTTTGTAGATTTCCCAAAATTGTATAAGACCTTAGCTATTTGTCATGTGATCAAAACTTCTTGGACATTCTATATCATTCTACATTTCTCTGTGTCTCACTTTACTTTTATATTTATATGCTAGAAAGGTGGGAAATACAATCCAAATGACACCTAGGCTAGTTACTGGGCAGAGATGATGGAACATTTTACTTTTGGCAAAGACTGAATTTTTTATGACTAAAATGAATAAATTTTTTTGAACGAATGACAATGAAATGGTATGAAATAGAAGACGGATCAGTTCTAAAGGATGAATTAATGGACCCAACCTGAAAGGGAACAACTCTTTTTTTATGTGTTATTCACAGCAATTTAATATGGTAGATAACTGTGACAGGATGTGTGAAGTTGAGACTCTCTGACTAGTGTTTTCAAATCTATGCAATTATTTGACTGTTCAATTCCCATTAGAATTTGATGGGAGTTTTGCTTCAGACACCTTTTTATATTCTCCCCTACAGGTATCAAAAGCAAGACTACATACAAAATAAAAACCTCTTTGTTACACTAACTTTTCACCCTGCCTCACCTCTTTAGTAGATGTGTATCTGTAGGGTCTCCGAGAGAACCTGTACAGTTTTAAACTTTTATTTAACTCCTGCTAAGCAGGTGACCCAAGGACATGCAAAAGATTGTGAATATTGCCGCAAAAAGGCAGACATGCACTTTAACACAGGCCTATCCTATATACAGTCAGTGATTCGTGAGATGCGTGCTCCAATTCTTTAGTGTCCTGAGCTTTTCTTCCACATCGTGGTTCCTTTTATTTGCAGTATTTGCCTCCCAGGTTTTATATGTGAGAAAAGACTTAATCACTTTCTGTGTAGCCTCTCTAGGCAAATGGGTTAGTCAAGGCTTTTCCTGTTAAGCTATCTTTGGGAGTGCTGGCCAAGGAGCTTTATTGGGATTTTCCTCAACTTCCTCTCTGACCATATATCCTTTCCTAGTTTGTTTAATTAGGAAATCATCAAATCAGCCTCCTACTCTGTGACCTCTGGCTCTGCCTTCCTGTTGGATACAGAATTTCTGCGCCACATCTGTCACACATCCAGGTTTGCCAGTGCTGCTGTGGCCCCACTGTCAGGTCCCCTGTTCCCTTACAGGACCTTCCCCCAGCAGAACAACAACAGCAGTCACTGACTCTGCCTGTTGTCAGAGTTTCAAAGCAAACACCTGATCTGTGGCCAGAGGGAATGGGTTGTTTCTGGAATGATGCTTTTTTAGAATAACAACCTCCAAAGTGTGCTGTCAGTCACCAGTTGCCCCCTTTTTTTAATCCCTGATAGAGATAGCAACTACAGTATTAGTATAGTAGTACTAGCATAATACTCCCAAGTAATATTTTGCCAGCATGTAATATCTCTGCAGTTTGGAATGGCTACTACACATAATTCAAATTTATCTGTGGACATTTTACTTGCTTCAGTAAAGTGTTGTGCTGCAAAGTTTGGATTCAGGTCATAATTTCTTGAATTTAAGGAGCCTAAAAACTTATTTCTTCCTGAAGATGTTCCTTATTCTACTTGGAGAGACATGAAAATAGCTTTTAAACATCCAAGTATATGTGTGGACTGTTTGTGTCCATGATAGGGGTATTGGTCACAAATGCTTAGTAGAGAGGAATTTAATTGTAGAGATAATCTCAGAACTACAAAAACTGTTGAATCTTGAATAATGTATAGGCTGAGGTCCAATGAACATAATTTTTCATGGTACTATGTAAAGTGTGGGTAATATACATACAGAGGCTAACTGCTTCTGCCAATATTCAAATTTACAATGAATCACAGCAGATTACAATTTTCAGATTTTAAGTCTTAGAATGATAATATAAATTTGAATCTACAGAATTATATTACCGTGGCTGTTATAGCATAAGCACAATGAATATGTTTATATAAATATTTGTATGGATATAATTAAAAGTGTTTTTTCAGTAAAGCTTCTGTAAAGCAGCAGCTCCAACTTTTTAAACATCATCTTCTTTTCAGCAAACTGATTCCATCACACCAGAGTAGCCTATACAGAATGTTAAAATTAGCAATGTGATGCTGTCCAAGTGAGCATAGTTATCTTGAAAAGCTGAAAGTTGCATAATAGGGTGTATTTGGTTCAAATGCAGTTCTTTTGTATTCTCTCATGCTTCACCTCAGCGTATTCCTACTCAACAGGATATCTAAATTCACCAGGAAAAGAAAACAAGTTAGTGGCACTTATAGTCTCTTCCCCTGAAAAACAAATAACCCCCTGCTTTCTCAAAAGGTGATTAGTGGAAGCTATTCCTGTAGAAATACTCATCAGCCAATCCTTTCTATTTCTCGTGCCTTCTCTGGCAGGATTTAGGCTTGTACTTTTTCTGCTGAGAATCCCAAAGAATTATATGGTGCTCACCTTGCTGCCAAACCCATTTTGCCAAAAATCTCTCAGAAGTTCATGTTATCTGAGGTGCATAAAAGTATTGGAGCTACCTTTGTAGGACTCCTACTCTATCCCAGAGAAGTCTGTAGCATATCAGTAGACATCAAAGAAATGTGCTATTGGACCCTAGGAAGGTCCAATAAAATTAACAGCCCAGTACCACCTTCAACATTGTAGTACTTCTTATAGAAATTGAGAATTCTTAGAGCAGAGTTGTAGTTTAAAATGGCTTTTTACTAGACCTCTATTTACATATTCTTTAAACACAGTTTATGTACATTTATTAAAATTAGATCTTGAAATGAAAATGGAATGAATTATGTTTATGTATTTAGCATCACCTATACAATATGCATAAGATGTGCTTGATAAGGCTGTTCATTTTGATAGAAAATGAATATTTATTAAATAAAGCATTAATATAGTTATATCTAGAAGACTTGAAAAATTGAAAAGTCAGACTATTTACAGCCTGTGTTATAGTAATTGGTGTCTGCTGTGTCTCTTTTCCCTATTTAATTTAATTAATAATATATCAGAACGCTAATGGCACTCTAAAAGTGCTGCATTAACTATGTGCTTTAAGAACCATTTCCTGCTAGACTTGAATCAAATCACATCTGTTCCAGGAAGGTTTGAGTGCTCTTGGTCTTTCACCATTTCTGCAATGGCTACCTTTCTATTTCCTTTATGATACAGACATGAAGCCTAACAAAGGCATTCTTTATTGATTCTTTGTCCTATTTAGCCCTGTGTTTCCCTGAACAAACACAAAATTTACAGCAGTTGCTCACATCACACAAAAATGAGGATGCAAATCTAAAGACCTACTTCCCACTCTGCTCAAATGATCCACTCAAGACATCACTTTGTTTTCTATGGTTTTGGTGATTTCTTTTCCCCACCTCACCACTGGTGCAGCTGAGTCACTCCCTCCCTGACACCTGCATAGTGCTCAAGTACCCTGAAGGTAACAGCCCCACCCTAAGAACCCTGTGTGTTACTTTTTCTGCTCTAGTACTCTGTGTTAGGTAGAGCTGCAAGATAGCAGGTGAAATTTTCAAAGGCAGGTCTGCAATGAAAAATAAACATGGTGTTGGCTTGGTTGGTCTGTGGCGCTGGGCTCAGCAGACACTCACTCCACCTGCAGCAGAAAGAAATGCTGTGCTGGTGATGGAGTTCTCTCCCTCCAGTTCTGGATAAAATTATTACTTGGAAGCAAACTTTTTTTCTCCTTTCAGACTTCAGACTGCTCTTTAGGGACCCAAACTGAGTGACAGAGAGCTAAATACCACTGAAGATGGCTGAGACATCCTCATTTATCTGCCTAAACATTGACGTGAATTCAGAGTGGCCGGGAATCTCAAGGGAAAAATATGTTTTTCTGGTGTACTTCTGTTAAAATTAGGTTTTCCAATCTTTGGAGTTGCCTGCTTTGGTTGGAATTAGACATATTGATGGTTTAAATTCCTGCTTTTTTTATAGCATGCAATGAAGCAATAGAGAAACCCCAGTATTTCAGCAGCTACAGACCAAAGACAAGCCATTAACCTGTACAGCACCTAATAATTTTTGGTGTTTTTCAGCTGATGACTTGTACAAAAAAGTAGCTAGTCTCTATTTGTTCTTTTTCTCTGCAATCTGCTCAAGGGAGTGAAGGATCACCTAGTAGTTCCAGTAAAAGGATAAATTTTTATCTCTACATTTACATTTATAGTGCTGCAGGTTGTTTTTTGCTGTGCTGCAAGACTCTTGCTTTATATTTTCAATCATGAAGCATATAAACACCACAAATATGGCTATTTGCAATGGAAGATTATTGCAATTGGGCTTTAGGGAGGATGTGGTTTTGATGGGGGTTTGTTTGTTTGTTTGTGGTTTTTTTCTGATTGATTCTAACCTGCCTAATGAGAAGATTTTTGTTTTCTTTAAAGGCACCAACTGTAAGTGATTTTTTTTTGTGTGTCAGAGTGCTGCTCCTTCATCTCCTCTTTATGCTTTATGATGTTTTCAGAGATTGAATTATGTACCCCAGTTTTCTCAAACTGCTTGATTGCTGATAATTATTTAACAGAACAGACTTTTTTTGTGCTGCTATGAATTCTGTAAGTATAATAATTTCTGTCACAGCGCTGGATCCCTAATGGAATAATAATGACACCTTGTAGCAGAAAAAACATGAAGAAGGGGTTACTATGTGATATGCTACTCATCAAGATTTTGTGGAGTCCTCAGCCAGTTGAAGTTCAAGGTAAATCTACAATAACTTTCAATTTCGCCAATATTTCACCTTTGGATTCATTTTTACCTAATCAGAGGTGTTTAGAGACATGTAAATGTATATTCACAATAAAGAGGTCAAAGTATACAAGCTAATTATCAACACATAATGGCAGATATAATGACAGCTGAGCAATTTTAATTTGGTCCTGTTTCTGTTTTATATAAAGATACTGTTAATTTTTTAACCATAGTTTGTAAAGGGCTCAGAAAGCCTTTTCAATCCACAGGGACTAGGACTTGGCTCTTCTGTCCCTGATCAGACCAAAATGAAGCCTTATTTTCCTGGTTCAGCTTCTTGCTAACTCCTGTTGAACTTGGTTTCCCAGCCATTTATCCCAATTTTTTCTTTTTGGCACTTTTGCACAAGTCCAGGTATTATGTTCTCTTTCTTGCCTAGAGGAGTTGAGGGCCACATTCTGACAGGGTGGTCATTCCAAGCGGTAACAAGTTCTCTGCTCTTGTCTCAGGATTGGATGTGGATCCATTGTGGTTCTGCAAGCATGGGACTGTGATCATGAGGAAGATGTAAAGATTGGGGCATTCATGAAGTAAACAGCTACACCCACTGCTGGACATGTCTCAGTTGAACAAGTGGGAACTGCTATTTTTTCAATGGTATGGTGGCAATAAAGAGCATATTCCTGTCAAAAAAGTTAACTCCCTGGCAAAATTGTGCATCTTTTCTTCGATGTATAAGAAGATAATGCTCTCTGTTCAAAGATGAGTCATTAAGATATTTTCATTTGTTCTTTCTTTTTAATTGAAACACTTGCTTTTTTCCTTTACCTTTTTCCCAGAAGCATATGAAACAGTTAAACTTTCAAAACCCATTGAGCCTGAAGGAAATCCCCAGCATGGAAGACTCCAGGCCAAGATATAAAACAATCTTAAAATGAGAATTTCTGGTGTCAAGCATGTGTAGTTGTGACCAATACACCAATTCATTATGCAAATTTCATATACTCATACAGTTAAAGAAAGTTTGTATGTATACATATATGCATAGATATTTGTTCAAAACCAGAAATTCATATTGTAAACAGAAATTTCTAGGTCTTTCAGAAAATATAGCACACAGATTCATATTCCTGTAAGGAAAGTTACAGAGATGAAGTAGGAATCAAAGTTTAAATGTCTAGCCAAATAAGGAACACAAGAAAAATACTTTCTAAAGGTCTAATTTATCAATATGGATGATCCTAAAACATACTTTTACTTATGTGTTACCTATGAAAAGGAAAATTGTGTTGACAGAAAATACTGTTACAACTTTGCTTGAAAAGACTGACATTTTTCTAAGAACCTCCCTTACTGTTAATTGCTATTGCCATTTTTCCCTAGACTATTCTCACTCACAGCCCACATAAAATGTCTGAAGATAATTTCAAAATCATCATTGTTGAAAATTTAAAACACTTAAAAGAACAAAAAAAAAGAAACAGTTTGTCAGTATTAGAGGTGTGGGCTGGAAACCTGCCAGAGAGAAACTAGAGAGGGACAGTAAAAAGCTGCTTTTAGGGCTCTGAAATATGCCAAGTGGACATCATGTAGGCTTTCTCTGCATGCAGTCATTTTCTTTTCTTAATTGCCCAATCAGGAGTCCACCCTGTACAGGAAGCTTAAGTCACATTTTTCAAATTCATCATCTCCCGCAGTGTATTCTTAAACTTTATTAAGGCAACTCCATAAAAATCCCACCCTGTCATATTTCAAAGTATAGAACCTTGCTAGTACTTCATACCAGGAACTGAGGGGTTCTTCTTTCTATTCTGCTACCATTTTCACTAGGGAAGAGAGATGCTTCTCTTTGGTTTGACACATACACCTCTTCATTTTGCTCAGTGTAGAAGATTAATGTAGATGCAGTTTACATGAGTAAGAGTCTCACAATTTGAGCTACGCTGTGAAGCCAAATGAATTTCTAATGCAATAGGAATTTCTGTGTAGAGTCTGAGGTCTCTTTGTACCAGACATTCATAAGAGAACTATCAGTGCCTTTATACACATGAAGATAGTATCCCCCACTCAGTTACTTGTGGGTAGGGAATACAGGATAAATAAAAGGTGAGAAAATATGCTGTTCAGCTTTACTGAAAAGGGTAAGGGATGAACAGGACAACAGAAGACTTGTTGCACTTTCGTTGTTATGACACTTTTCCTGACGATTTGTATAGTGATTTAGGATGACCACATTAGAATTGCTCCTATTAAGTACATAAACATGACATCACTTTGTTTCAGAGAAGTACAAGTAGGGAAGTTAATAGAAGCTCAAAAATGTACCAAACTGAATAATCTAGAGGAGGAGAGAAATTTGGAGGAAAATGGTTGCAATCTAACATTCAGCTTCTGCACCTCTATTTTGGGAGAAATCAGACCATAGCGCCACCTCAGGTTTTGGGGTGACCAAGCACGGCTCAGACTGGGTTGAGGTTTTTTGTTACCACTTCCTTATTCCCAGCACTGGATGGACTTCTTCAGCTTTTCAGCTCTGTTTGTGCTCTTGAAAGCTTGAACCTTAGAGGACATACTATTTATCTTTCTCAAGTGTAGCTGAAGGAAAGAGTGCTCTTTCCTTTCCCCGTTGTGACATTTCAGAAGTTCCTTGCTTGATGTCCTCTCAACAGTACAACTGATTTCTGTAGCACTCTGAGTGGATGGAGTGACAAACCCTGTTTGGAAAGGGTTCATATCAGGTGGGATATGTCTTGGCTGAGGAGATGGGCTGGGGGTGGGCTTTAATCCTATGTCTTCTGTCTTATAAACCACCATTTCAGAGCCTGTTCGCTGTGCACAGCATTAAATTCTTTGAGGAATGTTTTGCCAAAATTGCGCTATTTTTTGTCAACAAGATCAGTGTGGTCAAAATGGTCTTGGTAGACAGGAGTTGCAATACAAAGTGGATAGCTTATCCAATTGATATGATTTTTCATACTTCATAGGTATTATCAACACGGTCATTCAGTTTTCTGTATCTCACATGCTCACGTTTCCAACCTTCTGTCCAGGACAATTCTTTGAAGGCAATCTGTGAAGACTCAGGTAGTGCTTGGCTCAGCTGGAACTTGTGAAAAGCAGACTACCTTGACTGGGCATTAGTCCCTTGAGGTGACTTACCACCTGGACTTTGAGTACAGCATTAACTCTTTGGTTGCATTTCAGAGCAGAAGTGGTGCTTCAGAATGATGGTGTTTGATGCAAATAAGAAAAATCAGCACCCAAAACAAGATGAGGGTGGCCGTATGGAACAGAACACTATGGGAATCTGTGGGCCAGAAGAGAAGTGCATGTATTTAGCAGGGACTGAATAAAGTATAAGGAAAGAAATGTGACATCAAATTTTTGTAACATGAGAACTCCAGGGAAGCTGGGTGTCTCAAAATATCTAATGATAACTACTATTCAAAAAAGTTTTCATGAAAAACATAATTTTAAAATGAAGTGCTGTGTATTTTATTTTTCGGCAAAATTCAATTTTATCAGATATGGCTTTCGGGGAAGATAATTTTTTTCAAATTGTCTATATTTTTCTCTTTTTAAACCTGATTCCCCTCTCCCCCCTCCAAACAGAGCAATATTTATTTAAATCTCCATGAGGTATGAAAATTTTTGCTCTGTAACAATGCAGGGAAAAAAGAAGCTATCAAAGAAAAAGAGATTAACTTTAAAGACCGTGACATAAAACTAAGGATTATAAATGATGATGCCCTGCTTTGAGTTCAACATGTACTTAATCCTTTCAGGAGCAAGAAGTCTTTGCTGAATTGAAATCTATAAGTCGATTTCTATCTTTTTCAGGACTTTATTCCCTAGCAACACTTCTTAGCTCTGAACGAAGTGTCTAATTAGTTGAGCTCATGTGAGAGATACAATTTTTTATACTGTAACACTATTAAGTGTGATTTTGGAGAAGTTTTTTTCTTAGTGAGGAGCTATGTCTGTTATGGGACATTGCACAAATACTGCATAAATACAGGATATGTTTCAGCCAACAGAAGGCAAGATTTTTATTGTAAAACAAAAAGTGTCAAAAGGCTATGTAGTGATTCTACCTAAGAAAAGAGAAGAAAGGACAATTTTGACCCACTGCACTCAGTTGCCAAGTAGGTGATAAAATTACTTGAAAGAGCGCAGAGCCATCAGTGTAAAGATTCTTCCTTTTTCAAGAAGTGTTTCATGTTCCATGACTTGCTTTGTCAAAATAAAGATAAGCATTAAAGGACATTTCAAAATTATTTCCAAATCACATTTACAGTGCTCAAAGGGAAGTAATGAAGACAGTTCTAGTCTGTCTTCATCATCATGTCTGGCTTCTGAGGAATGAAGGTGTCCACGAGGCTCACATTGAGCTAAGCCCACAGGAAGCCTTGGTGGTTGCATTGTATTTCGGCTGAACCACATGTGAGAAGGTGTGAGCATGTGAGACAGAAAAAAACTGCCTGTGAGGGGTGGAGGTCCATGATACTCCAGTCTCTATTGCTGGTGCTATACAATATGAAATGTTAAGAGAATGCAGTCATTTGCTACAGCCAGGGCTCTGCTATGTGTGTTTGTTTGTGAATGTGTATGTTTGTGTAATCAGAACTAAATGATATTAAATGAAGTTTTCTTGCCCTCCTGAGGACTCTGTATTAAACACTTCCAGACGGCTCAGTGCTGGAGACAGAAGAAAGTGTAACCATAGTGATGGAATGGAAATTATTTCTTTGTTCCTAGGCTGCAGTATCCTACAGACACTGCCGTTTTCAAGGTCAAATATATATTAGAAAGAGATAAAAATTGAAGAAAAATATGCTGGCTTAGCTACAAAAGCTAATTTATTTCATGCATTATAAATTGTGTTAAAAATTACTAAATGAGATTTCTCAGCAAGAACTAAATGTGTGGTTTCACAAAACTAATTTCCAAAGATGAACACGATTACAGAATTTAGCTTTAAAAGCTTTTCAGGCCATCAGAGAAAACAGCAAAGCTATCAATTACCAGATTTCTATGGTGCTTCTGTCAGAAATATAATGGCAATTTTAGCATTCTCCTCAGCATTTACTAAATTTAAAATGTCTGCTAACAGATCAATTAATTGGAACATAATTTAATGAAACATGATCCATCAAGGAATGCTAATCAGTCTTTAGGACAAAAACATTCTGGCATGTCTTTCCAAATGGCAGAAATAGTAGGGCTCTGACATGGTGAGATGACAGTTGTAATTTTAAGGATTTAAGGTTAAGATTGAACATTCTTCTGAACAAGTAGAACTCATGCTTGTCAAGGTATTGCCCAATACTGAGCTCTGACACGTAGTGTTGCTATGCTCTTCTGAAAATATCTTGTAGCAGGTAGCCCTGCTACCCCTTCAGTTAATCTGTTTCCTTGCTCTGTGCCTTTTCCAAAAATGGATGAATATGCACAAAATGATGTTCCCATTATAATGCTCAAAGTCAGTGTTAAAGATGCTGAAGATCAGAAGTTTTACTTCTGCAGATCTGCAGGTCTTCAGAGTCTCTCCCCTCTGTCCTGAGGAAGTACACAAAGCAGACTTTCCATTACTTGTGTTTCATTGCAGTGCAAGGCTTGGCAGCAGGCAAGGTGGAATTTCTTGTAGAGGGAGCAACACCTTAGATGCTTCCTGGCAAACTGATCTTGTGGTGAGTTTGAGGGAATGCAGATGTGGCAGTTAAAATCTAGCTTTTTGTTTGCAAATGAAGACTAGAGAATTCTTCTTTATGACTCACAATTTTACTCAGAGTGATTCATTGCAGAAAGCCCATTCTCCTCCACCTCCATAGTACAGATGTGGGCCAAAGCTGCTATGTCTGCTGTGGTGTGCCAAGAGACAGTCAAGTGAAAGGAGCAGAGGAGGCTTGCAGAAGACACAAGGAGATCCCAGAATGAGTAATCAATCAAATAAGTTTTGTGAGTCTCTTCAGTCAAACATGCCTTCTTTCTTTGAACTCATCCCCTTGCTGCTATTTCAGCATCATGGTGAGGAAAGCTCCTTTGCATTAGCCAGGGTAAAATTAGAGGAACAAATCTAAGCAAATAATCCAGCTCCCAACAAAAAATGATAAAGAGTAGGAGGCCATGGTCACAGAGGCATTGAGGCTTGTTTCCTTGTGACAGCCATTATTGGAACAGTGTTATAAGCACTGCTGTCTGCCCTAAGCAGATGTAGGAGTCTGATGTGAGTGCAAATGAATAAGGTGAACTTGTATTTTTATAATTCAGGGATTTTAAACATTCAGTCAGAGCATTGGGTCATTTATTTTCTCAATTACACTGACATAACTCTAATGTGAACCTGAAGGACTCCAATACACCCATTAGGAGAGAAAAAACTGCTATAGTATCCTAGGGGGGAGGGTCTGGATTTCTTAGTTCTTTAACTAAAGCAAAGTTTTCATGTTACCAAACTTCTTAGTGATTTTTGTTTCTTGTCAGGGAAAGGCATTTACAACGTAGGTTTGACCAGCAAGACAACATTTACCAACAGAGAATGACAGGAACATGAAGGCTGAGATGACTGAGGCAGGGAAGAAGGGTTGGCTAAGTTAAAAAAACAAACAAGCAAAAAAAACCCCAGCTGATGCTTGTTCTTCCTACCATACTCAGGGTATGGACTTCAACCACAGGAGCTGTCAGGAATGTCAGGGATGCTGCCAAGGATGGTGCTGCCTCCATGACTCTGGAAATGGAAACAAACTGATCTGTACAAAAAAATATTCACCCTTCTCTTTGGAGTGATGGTGATTTTTCATGTTCTGGACCTCTGTTTGGATATTTGAAGGTCTTTGGAAACAGCTGAGTTTAAGCGGAAATCACTCACACTGAGTTGGGTAACTGAGACTTTATCTGTTTTCTGCAGAGAGCATTAGTCAATATCACAACCTGACTCTGTGCTACTGGTTTTTGTGGGCATTTTGTGCTTCAATTTATGCCAAGCTTACATCTTCTCTTAATAAGCTTTCCTCTTCAAATCATTAGAGTCTAAACACTTGTGAGGAGGAAAGGGTACAGAGCACTGAAAGAGCTGCAATAATATTATCTACATCTGAAACAGCTCCCCTTATTAATCTCCAGATAAAGTCTGGGATGCAATCATATGATTTTGTGACCTTTTCTCACCTGGAGCGGTATTGTCTCCCTGCAATGTGTATTGTCTGTGCTGTCAGAAAGACCTATTTGGTCTTCTTAGTACTTTGAGTAATTCCCAACGCTTTTCTGATGACTGCTTCTTGTACAAGGTGTAGGAATGGCATCCAGAGACCCAATTTCCTCTGTATCACAAAAATTAATCACAAAAATTATGTTCTTCTCAAGATAAGTTCCCCCCTTCATATAGTGACTGTTTTAAACAGGTCAGATGAACTGAGCTTCCAAAGAACTACTTCACTCCACTGACCACGAAGAACATCTAAACATTGACCAAATGTAAACATTTCCTTTTTAACGGCTGCTGAAATTAATCCCTTTCTGCTGAGTGCCCTGCAGAGACAATACAGGCCCATTTCCTCATGGCATAGTCAGATAACCACAGTTCAGTTCTGGAGAAGAGTTTGATTTGATTTTTTAGTTCTGAAACTGCCACCTGATCTTTTTGATATTGATTTCCTAAATAAAAGTCAGCTTTTCTCCCTCTGCATACTTCACTAAAATTCAACATGCTTTATTTAAAATTATTTTAGAAGTACAAGAAACTGATATTTTAAATTATACTTATTTTCTAAAAATGAAGTAAATTAATTTTGAAATAGATATGACTCTCCTTGCATCTAAACATCTTTTACATTGGAGAGGTTACACCATAGATGCACTTTTGGTTGGAAGACAATGTGGATGTGAAGCATGGTGATGACTTCATAAGAGCAGCACAAGAGCAGACCAGCCATTTTCACAGTCTGGCGTGGATCAAATTATCTGAGATTGTCTGAAACAGACTGATTGTCTTTCTGTTACCTTCCAACCTGACATTTCAAAAGGTACTGATGGCCACCAGTGCCACATATTTGTGGCTAGCCAATCTGAAACATCATAAAAGTTTTGGGGGTTGAAGCGCAGGAGGTATGTGGGCAGGCTGAGATCCTGGGTTGGTTCAGCTGAGCAGAAGCAAGGTGAAAGAGAGCCCAGCTGGTGGTTAGCACCATATTTATGTGCAAAATATTGATGGCATCTGTCATCTGTAGCAAACTGGCTTGAACACCAAAAGGCTGAACTTAATTCAGCGGTATGCGTGAGCTGCAAGGGTATGTCTGCGTGCAACTGGTCAGGATGATGTAGTCAGTACCTGACTTTGTTTCTGCTTGTTACCTGCATTCATATACCTCTTTTCATTTGAAGATGCTGGATAGAAAATACCCACATGCCGTTCTGGGTCTTAGCAGTGTTGGTTTTCTGGTATTTTTTTCAGATAAGAATTTGGAAAGTATCATGGGGCTTAGTATGCTCTAAATACAATTTATTATTGTGTTAAAAACTCATCTCTTTTTCTCCACAAAGAGATTGAAAACATAAGTACATAATCCTTTCACAATTTGAGTAACTCCTTCATTCAAATAATATACCACTGTTATAGTAAATTAATTCTGGGATGAATACAGCAGCAGATGAGAGTGAGAGAAAGGGAGGGAGAACAATGCAATGGAGTCTCTCTCTGATAAGGGTTCCCATTTCCACATCCATCTCTCATGCTGTGACTTCTGGGGGTCCCCTCATGGCCCTTCTGTTATGTGGAGACTTTCTTGGTGACACAAAAAAAGAGTGTTGCCTTACCCCAAGGAAAGGGACATCTCTGTGTCAGATGGCAGGGGATCCCTTTGGCAAGAAGGGGCAGAAAGAGGAGCAATAGGACAAGATTTTTTCTGAGTTATTGCAACAGATGAGAGGTTTAGGGACAGAGTCAGAGGGAACATGAAGTATTTTATCATTTCATCAGCTATCAGGCAGTACTTGACAGTGCTGCTAGATTCCTCACAAGTTAGTCGGTCGATTTGCCACTTTAAAATAATGATTCACTTTCTAAATATGTTATAATGACACTGACAGTGCTTGTCAAGGAAGAATTAGTTTAGACTCTGCTCAGAGAAATAGCTACTGATGCTTCAACTTCCACGTGGTGTGAGCAGATAGAGCAGTTGTGTTTACACAGCCTGTGGGCCACTGTGCTGCAAAACCCCCTCCTCAGTCATGAGTTCCAGCAGCAGAGGAGTGTGCCAAAGCCAGCATCAACTCAGTGGAAAAAGATTTAAGGAGTTCAGTTCATCCACATGAAGCTTAAGGTGCTGGAGGGAAGCTAAGGAAGATTTCTCATGAAGAGATGAGGTAGTGGGAATGTCTAGAGATAGGAAGGGTGTACTTTTTCTATGGCTTTTGGGGGTTTTTGTGCAGGCATTGTGAAGTTATATTAAAGTCAGAATTCCAGTTAAAACTCATTAAAGATCTCCAGAAGGTTGTATAAATCCTACGTCTCCAAAACGAAACTGATGAGATTTCAAATCTCCAAGGTCATCTTCTTTCTCCTGAAGGAAAAAAAGAACAAAAACTGTACAAAAAAGGAGGGTGAGAACCAAAGTGAAATCCTGGTCTGGCAGCAAGTCTTATGTCTGTAACAGAAGTGGTGCAAGTTTTCTCATGAGCAGGGGCACCCTTTCTGGCCCAGCCTGGTTTTAAAACAATGTGGCAACAAGATTTGGGCATAATTCAGGAAGAACAGTGAAAACGGTAATGGAAATTCATCCTGCAGATTAACACAAAAATCCTTAAACGTTTCTTTCCCTTCTTGTTGCTGATTTAACAGGACTGGCTGGTAAACTACACTACAAGTTACTACCAAAAATGAAATGCAGGTTAGTTGAACATGCCTTTTCAGGATTGTAGTTGGTTAGATTAATGCAAAATCAGATGTCATTCTAGTAAAACTGAAACGAGCAGTCAATTACCCATTTCTATGATCTGTAAAATCACTCTTGAGTGTGCTAAATATTTCTCTTCTTTCCCTATCCCCTCACACACACACACTTTCTTTTGTGCTATGGAGCATTTGTAGCTAAATCAAAATAAGTTCATTTGAATGCAATTTCAGATATAATTTGGTTATGTGAATTTTTTTTCTCTTAAAAACAGGCCAGAACATTTTCTTCCCTTGAGAGCAGAGTCATGAAGACACCAGTCTGTTTGATTGGCCATGAGTCTTGATGGAACTCTGGTTTTAATTCTTGCTGAGGCTGTCAAAGTATGAGACTGTCTCTCCTTTTCTCCTAAATTTTGGTGCTTCTAGAAAAGGCTGAGATCCCATGACATGGCAGTATTTTTGACAGGTGTATAGATTGGTAAAGGGAGGACAGAGAACGGATCAGTTCATGAGGTTGTTCATGCTTCAGTGAGAGCTCACAGATTCTGTACAGCCATATCTCAAGTTTCTGCAAAGGGAGGATGATGACGATGAAAACAGTTCTTATATTGCTGCAGAAACAGGACATCTATTCTGCATGCTTTGAGGGATACAAAGAGTGCTTTTATAGTGATTGAAGAAAACAAATTGATTTAGTGGAAGGTGAAAGAGTTCTGAATTGCGCGATAACTATTTCATTACTTTACATGAAAAAGTCACAGGTTTCATTTTCAATGACAGTTATATTATCAGGCTCCCTGAATGCAGCCTCCATGAGATTAACATAGAGAAATGTTTTAGTTCTAATGCTGGGACAAGCAAGTCAGACACTGCTCGATGCTGGATTCTCTGCAAGGATTTCTGTCCATTCCCACATACTTTAGGTTTAAAGGCATGGTTTCAGGACTGAGAATGGATTTATTTGAGACAATGATGAAGTTCACAAACACAGGCATGTTTCTAACCAGTTTTCAAAATGGAAATATAAGTCATTTGAAATACACAAAGCAGAACTAATTCTTATATTAAAAACTGTTGCAATGAAGAGAGCTTGAACAGATTTGGTAGGGACTGAAATTATAGGTTTTGTAAAGGCATGTACTGACTTTTTCAACTCTCATCTGAATGTAGCTGGTGTTTCATTGGCAACTGTCTCAGTATGGTTTGTCAGCTTTTCTGAAATGAGCCTGTGTTATTAAACTGTGTCTTCAAGTACAACATTTGTCTAGAATAAATCACTTGGTTAGCAGAGTAGCTGTGCTTTGCTTTTATACTTTCTAGGCCTGTTCATTGGACCAACACTAAGCAAGATGTAGGAGGATGGCATGAGGATTGATGTGCAGCACTGTACAAAATTCTCCTTATTTTCTGCTCAGGTCCTGGCACACTGCGTGAGATATTTTTGTGTTATGTCCGTTCATGGTTTCATTCATAGGTTCAGCCATGCGCAGCATTGTGGCAGATTGCTCATGACACAGACACACCGAGTAAGGCTGACTTTGCAATACTTTGCCTCCATGCACTGTCTTCTTGTCTACTTGAATGGAAATAGTCACACTCAAGTGTGTCAAGCAACATCAGCTCAGACCAGAACACAAAAGCATGTGCTGGTACCAGCAGGGCTGAAAAGAAGCTGATGTTAAAGGGAAACATTCATTGAAAAAATTTAGTATGTTTTAATTATGGTTGAATGAACTATCTCTGCTATTCTCACTTATACCTGAATCGTTCCAACAAAATATAGTCGTTTTTGTTGAAATATTTTGTCAGGAAAAAACCCTTGATCCTCTGAACCTGAAAAGACAAGGCCTAAACTGCAGCCACTGCTAGAGGGAAAAGAAATTCTTAGGCTGTCCAAACCAGCTCAAAAATGCAGAGAATCAGTGTATAAACTGAAACTCCTTACAATCACAGTATGGTTCATTGTTTGCTTTTTCACTGCTTTTTATTTTTTAAATTTATACCTTCCCAAAATGTATTATTTCATAGACCAACACCTATTACTACCATTGTTATTATCAGCTTTCAATTTCCTTTCCCAAAATGTATTCTAGCATAATTTCTCATACATATCAAATAGATCCTTGCTCTGAATGGAATTAAACATTCAGATACATGCAAAGTATTAGTTAAAAGGACAAGAAAGAAGAAAGAAAAAACCCCAGTAATTTTGTGGTTACTTATCTCTTTAAGAAATGAAGTTCTGGCAGTTGTTGTCATACCTGCAAATTCTGATCCCTCATATATTTTTTGTCTCTCTCTCTTAAGGCACCCTTAACTTGCCACTTAAAATGTCAAAATAACTTGCAACAAGCATGCCAGCATCCCTTTGGTGGTGATAATTCATTTTGGGGTTTTTTTTAGAAAAAGTTATAATGGCTGGATGGTGTTGGGACTGAATATCTCATTCATTTTTATTCCCTCCTCCAAGAGAGTATCAGAAGAAAGACTGAAAGATCCTCGACAGGTGGCAAATAAGAAGGTTTTTCTTCCTATATTTTTTTCCTTAGCCATTTGTGTTCTTAACACCTTATCTTGCCTTTAAGTACTTTTCATAGTGAGAAAGTGGCACTTTATTTCCAGAAACTTTACTGTGTGGAGACTTCCCTGCTGATAAGAAATTGCTGGAGCCAGGAAACAGAGAAGCAGCATGAAAACCTGGGATAATCTGAGTTAACTTGACCTTCATAAGTGCCATTAAGGACAACACTGTTATTTTGAAAATTAAACATAAGTGCAGCTGGAAGATGTGTTACATGAAGATGCTGCACTGTAGCCTGCCACTGAAGGCACTACTGTCCTGCACAGGGCCCGTGAGAGTCCCTGTGAGTGTGAGGGTCCATGCCAGAAGAAGAGACAACAGGACTGAGTGTCTGCTAAGGCCCCACAGTCTGGTTCTCAAAATTTGCCAGAACCTATTTTTAACTAACTTATTCAACATTTGGAATAGGGTTAGCACAAACGAAGATGTCAAGACAGACCTTCGGGAAACTTAACAAAGGGCATTCCTGCTTTCCTGGCATTATGTGCTGGAAATAGGTGGCTATGGAGCCATCATAATGTCATTATTTTGGATGGTTCTGTTCAGGAGCTGGACTCAATGATCCATGTGGGTCCCTTCCAACTCAGCATATTCTGTGATCAAAAGCCATTCTCATCTTTGCTCTCCCACTTTAGGTTCTGATTCCTCTGTGAGGCCTTCACTGCCTTACAGACTCTCATCTCTGTCAGGACTGAGGGTGTCACTTTGTTCATCTGCTTTTTAAAAATAACATTTTTGCTGCTCTAAAATGAAACAAAAATGCATTTTAAAACTTCTTGTAGAAACACAAATCTTTCCATACATGACATGCAATCAATCAAAACATTTTCAATGTTTTACATAGAAGTATTTAGAACAAAAATAATATTACCTGGAACAGCAACTCTAAAAGGACTTTATTTTAAAATACCTTTGTCTTTCTGTTTCCACTCCATGTCTAGGCATGAAAATCACTCCCTGGAGGCAGAATTTGCAGGGTACTTGCTTTAAATATGGACCCTGAAGATGAGCTGCATACACCTTCCTCAAAGACTGAAACCTTAACAGAGTGGTACCTACTAAACTGCTTGTAGAAATTAATCTGTTTTGAAATAACAGCCTATTTATGAACCCTCTTTCTTTCAGACCAGGTGAATTCTTTGCTAAATCTTGTAATGCTGCAGAGAGGATGCTGTATCACAACAGAATAGCTACAAGAAAGAAAGATGCAAAATATGCTAAATGATAGGAAAAAAAATCTTTATTTTTATTTTCCAGATTTAAATCTCCCTTGCTCAAACTCTGCAATTAAATAGATTTTTATAAGCAGTATTAAAAGAAGTGAGTTCAGTTGTGTTCTATCAGGCAAAATTAAGAAATCTCTGTAAGGAAAATGTACATATTTACTCACACATCAAGTTTTACCTCTCACTTTCTGGAAAACAAATTAAACCTGACAAGGAATTGGAGTAGCTTGAATCATTTGGCTAAGCAGGAAGATGAACCCATCAGCATTTGTAAAAAACAGGGCGTATTTGTATACTTAGTGGTGTCCTTCATCTTATCTTTGAAACCAAAACAGAGCAAAAATTGTTTTGTTCTTGTTTATACCAGGCTGCATGTTTATGTTGCATGTAAAGTAAATCTCTATTGCCTTCTCCTGAATTAGAAACCAGGCAAAATTTCCAAAAGTTGTCTTTGATTATCCTCGGATGTTTTCTTGTAACAGAAAAAAACAAGGTAATTGGCTTGGATTCAAAGGTGCTTACTACACCTTGTATAAACCCTGGTTTGAAAGGAAAAATATCTGCTTTGCTGCACACTATTTAATCACTTGATGTGTTTATCTTACCAAGCTAATCTGTCAAGATGAAATCTGTCATTTTTTGCATTTGTAATGCCTTTGTCACCACAGTAGCTGGGAAGGGAGAACTTAAATGGAGAAGGCTCCAAAGCAATCATGCTTCCCAACCTTCATTGTGTTTTGATTGCTTAGTTTTTAGAGATCAAGATTCTTCCAATATTTTGTGGAGAGTTCATGGGACTTCAGGGGTTGCTTTTACAACCAAATTAATATTCATTGCTGTCTGACAGAAGTAAAACCTGAACAGATCACTCTTATCTCTAGCTCTACCACGGCCAATGTTTCAATAAATGTGTTTGCTGTTAAGGAAAGAAATGTTTATGATTGACCTAAACTATAAACCGGGACCTTGCAGGGGTATCTACCCTGCTTTGGGACTGGTTGGAAACTTTGTACCAGGTGTGCACTCAGTGCCAGGTGTGCTTGTTTTAATTCAAAGTCAGGGGAAACATGGACAATGGTCATAGTTGGACTAAAAGGGAACCTGCTGTTCCTTTGTTGTTGGCAGTAAATTGTAAAGAAACTCACAACATTAATAAGTGTTGTGCAAACAACAGCAGTGGGAACGAAAGCCAGAGTTGCTCCAGCTTTCAAGTATTTTCCACCTTCTGTTGTCCTTCCTTTTTTTAAAACATAGGCAAGATTTGGAACTCACAAAAGTGCCTTTACTCAAAGCTGATGAAGAAGCTGCATTTTAATGTCTATTTTCCTAGGGTTTTTAAATTTTCTGAGTCTTTTCAACTGAAACAAAATTCAATTGAAATGAATTCAGGAGTTGGTCCTTTGTAGAAGTTTTCAATATGCATGTTGGTGAGATGATTTTAAATTCATAAAGCTGGCATAGTTTTGGTTCAACTCATTGTGGTAGTGTAAAATAAAAAAGCATTTTGTCTGCTCTTTTGCCCCAACAGGTTTGTATTTGATAATTGTTTTCAACTGTAGTATTTTAAACCTTTTCTACTTGTATGGAATAAAAGCACAAATCATGGATTTGTGGTGAATGCTCTTTTAAGTAGCAGTAACACTTTCAAGCCTGGTCAGCTGTGTCATGTATGAATGCCCCCACTGTTTTTGTGTCCACACAGGGTTTTGGTTTGTACCGTGTGGCAGTCCTCTCTTAGTGGTCCGCTTCATTCAGTGTTTGTCTTAAAATAACACTGAGAAATGGAAGATCAAGGAGTCTGAGGTAGGGTTTATATTTATTAAGGCAGTTAGATTGCATATATTTTTTGATGTGTTGAGAAAATAAATTTGGGATCTTTAGGGGTGTGGGGGAAATGTGACAGTATTTTTGAAAATGTCAAATTTGCATTTTGCACACTGCTGTGTGGGTATTGATTTCTTTCTTCTGAAATGCCTTTCACATCTCCACCAAATGCAGAATTTGATCAAAATTTTTTCAACTTTTTGGAGTAAATATAATTTTGACCAATGAAATCAGATTTGTCTGGCAACTATGCATGTGAACAGAGTCTTCAACGAGTAAGGAAATGTATTTCATTCAAAACAGTAAAATGTGTTGTAAATATTATAACCTCTTAATTCTTACCATCAAACTGTCATATTTTTAAGTTCTTTGTTAAACAATATTTCACTTGGCTCCACTGGAATATTGAAAAATGTTAGGTAGACTTGGCAGCGCAGGAAGGGTGTGACTCCTGAAGCGCCTGTGTATTTGCAAGAAGCAAAATTATTAATTAACTCTGTATTTATGTTTCTATTTTGTTCACAGGCTTGAATGTTCACTCTATTGACTTATTTGCATGAATGTTCTTGGGACTACATTACTGCATAATGAACATTTATAGCCAAGTGGCCTTGTTTCCAGATGGATACTGCTTGGAAAATTACACTCAATTTCATCATGAAGCATATGGGTGGAAAATGAGAAAGTTCACCTTCTTTTCTGAACAGGACTGGATCTGAGATTAATTTTCATCTGGAGCATCTCCTGATGATCCAGAGCCACACCACAGGCATGCAATATTCTAGTGTGTAAAATGCTTAGTCTTGTTTAGCTAGAAAAAGTGAGGTCAGAAATTTATTTTGCCCACAAATATGAGCTACTTTGTGTTGAAGAAACCTGACTTAAATCACAGCTGTTACATCTACAGGGGAAAAAACGGGTTCTCTTAAGCTAATTCTTTCCTTTGTTTACTATGTATTTACACTAACGTCTTGCAAAAATTCTGTTACAGAAAACACTAAAAACAAATCCAGTTTCCCTTGAGTAGGGATAGTTTTCATTTCTCCCTGGACTTTCTCTTATAGGTTGATCTCTGCTAGGTTTCAGCTAAAGAAAATATTTGAATAGATATATTTCCATGTTCTACTAAAAAAGTTGCTAGAACAAACAATTGCTAAGCATTCTACTGCTGAAGCATGGGGAATATTTACTTTTTTCCTTTTATATTTACTTCAAAACTTGCCCTATTTGACGTATTATTTGTCCTTTCCCACTTGGGATCAGACCTTTAAATTGTGCAAATGAGGCTTAATTTTCCGTCTAAAGCCTTTCAACAGATTTCTAAGTGGCTTGGGACATAAGTATTCACAAATATCTCTACGTTTCCCAATCCACTTTATTAAACTAGCAAGACAGTAGTTAAGAATCCCTACCAGCTAAACACAGCAATAGTGGAAGTGGTACTCAGAGCTTCATAGGATGGTCTGGGTTGGAATGGAACTTAAAGATCATCTAGTTGCAACTCCCTGCCATGGACAGAATGTCCTTCCTCTATAAGAATGGGACACTTAAGATTTGGTTAATAAGGAGTTACATGAAGTCAAAGTCTTCTTCAGTCTTGCTTGCTGTGGGCTCTGTTTGCAGAACGGGCTGACACACAGTAGATGTGAGGAATTTGGGTGTGTACAGTCCCTTGCTGGGTGGTTCTTCAGCAGATTTCAGAGCTGTCTCTGCCTTTCACATCAATATGACCCAGAAAGGAAAGATGGCCAAGTCAGCTCAGGTCATCATCATAGCTGTAGCCTTCACTGAGGTCTCCTGTTTCCCTAAGGTTATCCTGAGCATAAATTCCATTTTCTTGAGCAAGGTGCATCAGGCTTTATTTTCTTCATGTTTTGTCAAAACACATTACTGAAGACTTTGTCTACAGTAGTGTCACAAAGTTCATAATGATGAACCAATGAGAAACACAGTCTGGGATCTACCGTATGTAAGGACAGTCCATCAAACCTGAGTCACTTTTATCAGTGGCTGCTACAGAAGATAATGAATATTTAAACTCTAAATCATTTCATCAAGGATGACAATTGTCAATTATTATTCTTTTCTGAAGACTGAACCATTTGCCAAAGGTTTCTGCTTAGGTCTTCCAGACTGACAATTGCTGTGAATAAAACATGGTCTGAAGTGTCCTGGAGCAGTTAGTATTAGTACAATTTTCATATGGCTGTACTAGGCTGGTCTTGCTGTATGGGGGCAATCCTACTGCTGTGAAGAACAGGAGACACAACACAAAATCCTGTAGAGGAATTTCCTTATAGCTTTATCTAAGAAATTTTTTAGAAGACTGATTTTAGAAAAATATTTCTACTTCTGTCATGTTAGGCTAATATATTTGTAGAAGAAATTATAAGTATTTATAAATAAGAAGAATATATTATAAGCAGTAATATAGCAAACAAACTAAGTATTTAAATAATTCATATTGCCATGGTGATTAGATTTGAGCAACTTTTTTTTCCTTTTGAATCATACAGATGTAGAAGTATGCTCAGTATTAGTCTTATATCGTTTCCCTGCAGGAATTTAGGATCCTGCAATGGATTGGATCCTGCAGTGGCTTGGAATTTTAATGTCTCTTGCAAAACAACAAGTATTTACTGGAGTATACCTTTTGTCTCCCTCTAAGACTGAGGGAATACTTATCAGAAATGTCTCTTGAAATTCCACCATCCAGATGTCTTTGTGAATCACCAACTAATTTGCAGATGTGTGTACAAAGTTCATAGTTGCTCAGAATTTGGAGCTATTCCTCATTCAACAGTGTGAGTTATAGGCAGTGCTGAGTCCTTAAATGTTTTACTGGTAGAAACCACCTGCTCAGTCACTTTTACAGTCACCCACCCCTGAGCTACACTTGAAAGCTCATTACACAGTTTAATTGTAGATCCACTCACATAGTATTGTGTATGCCACAGTACCGAATCGAAACTCCAGTGCAGACTTTGTGCTCGGGCCTTTCTGATAAAGAGCAGAATAACCTATGTCACAAAGAATTTCTGAGGAGTGAGAGAAAAAACCTGGGATTTCTAAAACATTTCAAGACAGAACCATGTTTTATACATCCTGTGTGAAGACAATGCAATGTCAGATAGTGCAGATTAATATTTTTTAACAGTATCTAAGGTAATCTGACTTGAATCCAACATCAAATATGCAGAAACACAATTTCCTATATAGTCCTGCCAGGTCGAACTCAGGGTGAAAAACTGTTTTGTGGATTAGCTGTTAAGTGCAAAGGAAGAAAAACCTCTGTCCTTGTTACGGACGAGAACAGAAGCAGGAATAGGCTAGATACCTTATTTCTCTCTATATTTCAAGTGTAACACTGTTCAAAAGAGGCTGCAAAGCCATTCTTAAATTATTAGAAAAAGATAGATAAAAAAATTTGCTAAGTTAGTTGTTTATTTATGGGCTTAAACCCCATCCACACTCATGTATATCTGGACTCTTTCAGCCAGAAGAAATTTGACAAGAGTCAGACAGAATGCTCTGTAATGTTTGCAATATTTTAGGTTGGTATTTTGGGTTAACTAAAGTGAACATGAGGCAGGAAATAGATTACAGGGAAATGAATTGTTAAAAATACCACACAGAAATAGGTCAGTACAAGGAAACAGAAGAAAAGAATAGGTATAGCAAGGAAGGATGTGAAGACTTATGAGAGGCTTCAAAAGCAGACGGGAGCAAGGCACCAGCAGTATTGTTAGAAAAAAGTTTAATGATATAATTTCTAACAGAAGATCCTGGTTTCAACTATCTGCTGGCTCCTGCTGACTCAAGTCTCTTCCCTCTACCTGCTATCTAAACTCTCAAAGCACCTTCTGCAGTGAGGCTGCCATGTAGTTATTTTAATAACTGTGTCATCACTGTAATATGTGCTGCCAGAAAGATCCTCCTGTCCTGCTAGATATCCTTTCTTTCCAAAGTGCACCACTATTATTAAAGAAATCTTTTTAGGTGTTTGTATGGTTTAATTTGTGGCCACGTTTCAATATTTCTACATAGTCTTTCCCAGGCACTTCACCCTCTGAAATTCATTCATTTTGAGAAGAGGGAAGGAGTGGAAAAATTTGAAATGAAGTTGTTCTGTTGATCACCTTGAGGCAACTTTAATAATAAATGACTTAGAATGCTATGATTCAGATAGTAATTAGAATAAACAAACTAAATTAATGAAAAGAATTTAGCTGTATAAACTCTCTGAAGTACTTAGGGTAATTGTAAATGGTGATTAAATTAGTAAAAAACTTTCTTATGTACAGTACTAAGTAAAGATAAGATGTATTTTAAAGCAGAGGGTATTTGAATGTTAGTCAATGTAGAAAAATCTGGAATTACAATAGCAGATGATTGACACTCCCTATGCCCATATAATATCCTGAGGACTGGGAAAGGTGTCCATGAAAACAAGTTACCCCTGCTGCTGCAATGGCTGGATGCTCTTTTTCTCTCCAAGGCCAGTCTAGGTAAAGGCTTCCATGTAAAAGCTACTTGAGTGTCCCAGTGTCTTGTGTGCACAACCACCCTGTATTTTAAAGATACTCTGATAATTACTCGCACAGGTAAAAGGTAAACCAGTTGCAGGCCAGTCCAGATGGTGTAGTGTGTGCATCATATCTAAGGATTACAGCAGGCTATTAGCACTACATTCACAACTTCTGCTTTTGCAGTTGTTGCTCTTCTTAATCTTCATGTCAGTCACAGCCTGCACCTCACATCTTGATTTGTACTGCCAGCACCATGATCCCCTGACGTAGTGACCTTCAGTTATGGAGGGAGCTGACTCTGTGGACCAATAGTGAAGGATGATCAAGTTTCAACAGTGACTCTAAGAGGTGTGTGTGTGTATGTATGTTGGGTCATATACCTTCTTCTACCGAGGAATAAATTGCTTTTGTAAGAGGAAAAAAATTTATTAATTAATATGTAACTAGATAGTTTTATAAGATGCATATTAGTGACTGAAGTAAATTTATAGTGAGATGAATTTTAACACATAACAGCCATAATTCAGATCAAATATTTCTTCAGCATCTTTTTCATTAAAAGGTAATTTCATTAAACCCTATAAGCTCAGCAATATAATTTCTAACTATTTTTCTGAAAAAGCTATTCTGCTTGAACAGACAAATATTTTTGTCCTTAGACTGTAAACATTTTTATTGCTTTGGCTTATCGTTTAAACCCCTAAGTGATTATCAACTCATTTTCCTATCAATTGCTATTTACTCATCACTCTTTTCCAGCTTCATTTTACTTGTCTTAACTACACTTTTTTATTAGTGAGGCCTCCAGACTTTAGATCACCATATTTTTATCAGTGAGTTAGTTTTAATGAAAAAGAGAAAAAAGTAAAACAGTTTTTAGATCAGTATCCAAAATTTAAACACAATCCATTTATTTTTCAAAAATTCAGGTGACTGGATAAATATTTGTTCATTCAACTCTTACTAAATTTTCTGGCTTCTTTTGCCATAGAAAGCAAAAATATTTTCTTACATTAGGGGAAACATCAGATTTATTTCTGATTCAAAATAGTTCAGATGAAACTGGAAAAAAATTTCATCATCACTGATAATTCTATGTCTCTAACTTACTAGTCCTCTGACCTCTCAGACAAATTTGTGAGCTATCCTGTTAAGTCATGAACATACTTCTTTTTATGTTTTCAGTGACTGGTTCACAGGTCAACCTCAGAGTGAGATAAATAAGTAATTCTATACTCTGCAATAATAATCCAAACCCAATTGTTCTACTTAGAATTGTCTAAGTGGTCAGTCTTCTGTACTCCATCTGCTCATTTCCAGTTTTCACTGTTGAAGCCAGAATAGAGGGATAGACTGACCCACAAGTCTGACACTACAGGGCAGCAATTTTTCACCTCTTTTGAAGCATTGTGATTTAAGACAGATTGGAGAGAAGAGAGTGATAGGAATCACTACAAATCATGATTTCTCAAAAAAAAAGGTGGATTAAATGGTATTGCATCACCCACAGAAATGAAAGCAGGGCAAAGAAGGGAAAACATGGCAATAGCCTTGAAATATGTACCTGGTTACAGCCAATGAAAGGAATAATATCTTCATGATGACTGTATTAACTAGGAAAGTAATTATATGCTTATGTTTTTGTGAAAGCAGTGAGGACTTGGTAGCAGGTAAATCCTTCTAGTACAACAGGCTTGCTGAGAGCAGCTGCATGATACTAGCCATTGCAGACTAGTTTAGAACAGGGAATGCAAAAATACGGCATGAACAACACAGGCATAGCTTTAGATATGTCTAGAGGGTTAGAGATTTAGAATGGTTAATTGTCCTTCGTTCAGATGTTCTTTTGTGGTTTCGTGAATTTAAGACAATCAAATGCTCCTTCTAAAAACAATGTAAGCTTACAATGTAGTTACTAGGGTAATACAGAGATTCAGGACCAGCCTTGCACCATGCTGAGATAACAAGTATTAAGAAAACAGATGCTAAAAGACAAAAGAGTGATTCCTCATATTAGTTAAATACACAATGAGCAAACTATCTGTGGTACTGGAAAATGCCTCATTTTCCATTAAATGCAAAGTGGTGCCATGCATTAGCAGTTATTTCATCCACCATTTGATTTCAGGCTTCTGACATTTCTGCAGCAGATTTGCACCTCACTGAGGCCAACAGGCCAAGCTGAGATGGAGGTTCTGTGTTTTGGCTGCTTTAGCTGCCTGGGTGGGCTCAGGAGCTCAGATATCTCCATGTAAGTAAGTTCTTCATCACTAAAGTGTAGGGGAGGTACTGAATCTGGCTGGGGTGAAGTTAATTTTCTTTATTGGGTCTTTTATAGTGCTGTGGTTTGGATTTTTGACGGATAACACATCAATGCTTTGACTATTGCTGAACAGTACTTGCACACTGTTAAGGCCTTCTCCTTTTTTCACTTTGATCTCTTCAGACAGTAGGCCATGGGTGGGGGAGAGGCTGGGAACAGACACAGACTGACCATTGACCTAAACTGTCCAAAGATGTATTCCATACTATATAACATACTCAGCAAAAGAAGTTGGTGGGAGCAGGCAGAACTTTCCAAGGTAGCTAGGGACAGGCTGTGGGCATTGTCTGCTTGTGGGAGGTGGTGAGTGATTGCATCTACATCACTTGTTTGGGTTTTTTCCTTTTCCTTAACTTATTATGCTTCATTGATCTCAACCCACATAATTATCTTATTTTTGCTATTCAGATTCTTTCCCCCATACTGCCGAGTGCGTGGTAGGGTAGGAAAGAGTAAATAAATGACTGAGGGATTGCTTAGTTGCTGGACAGGATCAAACCAGCACAGGAGGTATGAGAATAATCTGGCTCAGGAATGATGTGTACCCTGAGTCGGGCCAGTGTTGTGTTTGAGTGATGTGTGGCAACACAAAATATAGCGATCTTCTCAGATGAAATATGGGTGGACAATAGTTTGGCTGCCAAGGCTTTGCACTGCAGTAGGCAATGGGGATCCATCCTTGGACATGATATGCTAATCAAAGTCAAGAGAGAAAATTATTTATAAACCCTTGATAATACCTATTTTTATTGTGGTAAAACAAGAAAGAAAACAAACCACGGCTCTCCCCTGAAACCCCAAACCTATGTCATAAAACTCCAACAAAAATTTTGAATGCATACTCTGTTTACATTCAAATTTGTATAAGACTCTCTGAGTCAGTTGAGCTAAAGATAGAAGTGTTGCATCTTGGGGAGAAGACAATTTGTCTTCCTGTCGGAGAAGGGCCATGAACATCTCAGGGCTGAAAACATTTTCCAATTTAATATGAAACACTAATTGCTTGTCTAAGAAGATGTGTTTTACTTCTGTGCCAGCTCTGCACAGCAGAGTGTTAGACTGAACAGTGGAGCCATTCCCACTAGGAACTGTTGATTTGGGTTTGTTATTCTGTTTAAAAGCTTATACAATGTCAGGGTGACCCTGAACAATGTGTACTAGCAGGTGTTTGTGTAAGATTGCATCAAATGAACATAAATGCTGTGAAATTTCTGAATAATTACTGCCTAAATGAATAAAACTACCTGTCTGAATTGGTTCTCACAGTTTGAGTGGAAAGAAAACTTCAGGGAGCATCAGGAAAAAGCAGAAAATCAGCTCTTAACACCACAAAATGTACACATAAACCTTTCTTGTGTTTTCCAAACATGCTGATGAGTCACTGAAGATATTGTCATCTCCAAATTTCAATTTCCTGGATGCAAGGGCTCCACCCTCAGTTTCTTCCAAGGAGTTAGGTATCCCACAGAATGGGATCAAAAATTCAGATAGGTGAGACATTCTATCTGCTGCATGGGCTCCCTCCAAAGAGAGATGAGTAATTAGAGCAAGTTCATAACCTCTTTTAGAGAGAAAGATCCTTCCCTTCCAAGCAGAAAACACAGAATTACATACCAGATCAGAAGGTTAAGAGAGAACAAAATGAGATAGAATACCCTTCTTCTATCTCCATCCACATAAGAACACCAGTGTTCTCAGTTGGCTTTATTCATATTTAAAAATGTTCACAATTTGACAGAGATAAGAGACATTTTTTATATGTATACTTTTTTTGGTTCATATATAAAATTCTTCATAAGCCAAGACCCTGACTTTGAAATTACAAAAGAACTTAGTAATTTTCAATGGTGAAATAAAAGTCAACTCATAGAATTTGTTCATGTGGAGGATGTGGAGCAATAACAGGTGAGGAACTGAAAACAGCTTTGCTTTCCAAACAGATGGGGATAAAAATGTGTTTTCTCTAGTAAGGCCACTGTTATCCTGGAGCTTACCCTTGTTGCTCCAAACTAACCATGACCATATGCGGAAAACATTGTGAAATTCTTTATAAACATGATGATAACTGTTCTACTTGTTCAGACTTTGTTCAGGTTGTGGTGACACTGAGGGGTGAGCATGACCTGGTAGCTAGGGTCCATCCCACCACCCTCAGCCAGGGAGCAGAATAGGTTGAAGGCAGAATTTTTCAGGATGTTTCTGTGAAGAAGAAAAGGAAAAAAAAAGAGATTAACATTGTGCAGAAGGAAGGGAGTGCACACATAAAACGGAAGACTTAAGTGTGGTCTGCATTCCCCATACTATAGTTTATCTGCCAGTCTCTTCTGCTGTCGTGTAGCCTGTGCTCATGGAGGAAAATGTGTCTTCCTTCTCCATCTCACGTGGGCTCACCTTGGTCAGTTTAAACATGCAATTGTCATCAGAGAATGCAGTCTGCAGGATACATGGTCCACAGGCCTGTGCAAAGGCAGTATTTTTCTATACTCTCTGCTTAGCCAACATTCATATGGCTTGTTGTTGTCATTGTTTTATTAGAAATATCTGTTTTCTGTCTCTGTAATTAATTGCTGTCTTTTATATAGCTATGTCAACGTTTCTTTATTGTGGTCCCTCCCTTTCCTCAAGTGAATTTTTATTCAAATATGTGCTAAAAGGACTAAAGAGGCCATTTGTTCAAAGAGCCTGCAATATGTTGATGTTTTGAATGGTAAATAAGACCTTTGAAATAAAATGTGATCAGTTAATCTTTCTATGGAAGTATTTGTTGAAGTCTGTTCTGAAATTACCTCCCATGTGATAATTGCTTTTTGGATTTCTTATGATTTATGATTCATAATTAATCTCCAGTCTTGAAAAATACTATATGATTATTTGATTGTCTGTGTGAAATACTCAGTTATCCATCTTTTAGCCAAGAGACAATACCTGAGTGTAGGAGATAGGTGAGGAGTTGCAGGAATGAGATCTCAAAGGGACATGTTTGGAAAAGTGCCATTTTTCTGTTGTTGCACATGCTTTACTACAATGAAAACCAAAACAGCTTATATGTCTTAGCATGTGGTACATTTAAAAACTGGAGTCCCATTATGGGATATGGAAGGGGATGTGCGGGGTGTGCTGATCATCCCCTGTGCGTGGGTAGCTGAAACTGGTGCCTCCTCACATCACTGATAGTTGCACAAGGCAGGAACAGAGAGTATAGCTGTACTGGCAGCAGCTTCACACTGCTGAAATCTCATCCTTCCCAGTGGTGCAGGGGGAAAGTGTTTGTACCTAGAAATGAATCTGAAATTGCAGAGAGACAAGTAGCTGTGTCCCAAAATAATTTTTGCTTAGAAAAGTCCAGCACAGGGAAAAACTTTAGGAAACCCATAATATGGACCATAAATAGTTTGATTGATGCACTTTGACTAACCAAACCTGCTGGTTGTTGTGTAAAATTTCTATAAATCCAGAGGAAAAGGTATCATTGCTACAGGCTCTTGCTACATAAAACACACTTTAGTTTGAGTCTGCACATTTCATACACCTTGATTTATGACATCCAAGGGATTATCTTCCTTTACATACATATAAAGGAACAGGAGACCTTTCTGCACTATAAAAATCTCCTTCCTTCCAGGTCTCAAAAGACAGGCAAAATAAATACAGGCAAAACTAACTTTGTTTTTTTCACTGCCTTCCCACTTGTGAAGTTTCTTTTTTGTATCATATGGGAAAAGAGGATTTCTCATATGCAGTTGTTTGAATCAGTAAAATCTTGCTAAATCACCATGTTATCAAGGTTTAAATACCTTAAAATGTAAACAATCCAGCCATTGTGTAGTGTTTTAATGTCTTAGAAATTGCTGTACCTTTATTTTTTCCCCTTGTGTTTTTAGTTTCTGATTTCATTGCCTCATTTTTAGGTACCTTAGGGTTCTGCAGTCATTCAGATTATTAAATTTTGACATTCATAGATTGCTTTTATTACCTAGCTGATAGCCATGTGATTGATTTTTAAAGTGTTTCCTAAACTTTAGGGTGATTTGATATTTTTCAAGAAGATATGTAGTAGACATATTTTGTCAGCATAACTGCAGTGTGGAAGGGTTTTATATTATTAATGAGTAGCTTAAAATAATAATCACAAACATAACAGCAAAATAATACTGTTCATGAGGGCTTACCATTTATAATGAGGACAGCTGTGACAATATAAGATTTTATGGTTGAGATAAAGATGAGACTTTGATGGTGATGAGTGTGGAGGTTTGAATGTCTAAGCCTTTTGCATGGAAAACTGCTGTTTGTTAATTAGGTGAATACAGAAAGCCAGAGAGCACAGAGTTGAAACACATGGTGGGCCATATACTAACCTCCATTTTGCTTTAATCTGTCATCAGGGTGAGCCCCTGGCAGCCAGGGATGAGAGAAATAGAAATGACAGCTGGGCAATGAGCCTCTGCACAGGGTGCACTCCTTGCCATGTTGTCCAAAGAATGTGTCCAGAAACTCCCTTGGTCTCATACCGTGAATTGATCTCCCATCCAGGAATCCACCTCTACCCCAGATCAGATGTAAACAGGGTTTGGTCAGATCTGAGGGTGTACTGGGAGTAGGGAGAACTGGGCGGTAACTATTTGGCTCTCTTTTCCTCCCAGGTGTGTTTGTTTAACAAGCAATCTGTTCAGGACACACTCCCCACAGCTGCCTAGCACTGATGGCAAAGGGAATTCAAGGCTGCTGCTTTTTCTGTAAATTAGAGAGCGAATATCACAACTCAGGGGCCTTTTTCTGATGTACTATGATAATCTTTCTGATGAAACCAGCTTCATTTTCCTTTTTTTGTGACACTACTACCTTTTCTTGGGAAGGACTAAACTCTTTGTTTTGCCTCAGCCTTCACAGTTTTTTGCTGTGTCGAAAGATTAATTATATTTTGGACAATGACAGTCTCAAAATGCCAGCTTGCAGAACACCTAGCCAGGAATAGGTGAGACATTATCAACAAGGCTCCAGTGCACAACTTTTCATTGTGAATGCACTTTTAACTTGGTGTTTTAGAAAAACAGGAGAGCATAGCTTTCCCTGTGTCATCCTTTATTTTACATATTGACCTGATCTCCTTTAACTACCCTCCCTCCATACAAACTGCTGCTTGTCTCTAACAACCCCTCAAGGTACTGCATCAAACGTGTTGCAGCTCCATATATTCTTTCCTTTTTTTTTTTTTTAATTTTTAATTGGGAAAAATATAGTAGACAAGGTAGAACACAGCATATTAGAAAATCCAATGTATATAAAGGTGATTTACTGTGAGATTTTCAAATTATATTTACTTGTGATCAATTTGACTGTGTTTAATATTATAGTCTTCAGATCACAATATAAATAGAAAAAGAACAGAAACAGAAGTTTCAGGTGCACATTCATAAACATGAAAACACTTAAAACCTTGTTTGGATGTGAAACTTCACAACCCCAGCTTGCATAAAAGTCAGATCATGAAGTTATGTTAGTCATTTGTAACTTTTACTCAGGGTCACCAGGGACAGGAAAGCTGTTTTTCCTTACACTAAACAGGGTATGAAAAGGTACAAAACTGTCGTATAACTGTGTTTCTTTGACAGAACAGTAACAAGTGACGTTAATGGGAAGAAAGATGTCTACCTCCTCAGAAAGTAAAGTCCCCTGTGGTTACTTGCCTAAATTTGGACACACCAGGAGACTTACTCAGGTACACAGTACTGCAAAGTCTTACCATGTTTGCTATATGTCCTTCAGTAAGCTGAATGGAGAAAATAATCTTGAACTTTTTTTCCAGGGCAAAACTATTTTCATGCAGTTTACTCAAACAGCCTCTCATATTTTCTCTAGGTGAAGAAGACTAACCGTTTTCCTATCTTTCCCTGTTGTGGACTGGACTAATGATGGCACTTAAACCATCACTTACCCACTAAGAGAAATGGGGCAGCCCAAGTACAAACTTACCATGGTCCAGACTTACCAGAAAGCACCACTGCCGCAGTAAGACTAGAGTTGAAGTTCACTCTGTGTCAAGGGCTGGAGCTTGTGATGCGAGCAGCAGAGGTGTTGAAGACAAACCATATTTCTCAGACAGATATTTTGGGTGGCCACCAAGAGAAGACAGGGCTTGACCAAGGTAATCTACTGTTCTCATCCATGCCAGAGCAGTGTTTCACTGTAGAAAGGGATGTTTTTCACCACTGGGTTAATATTCAAAGCATTGGCAGCTTAAGGAGCATGGCCTATTTTACTGACAACAGCCATCTATTATGGGCTGGCCAGGGGGTACAGATAAATGGTGTAAAGTTGAATCAGAAACAGTGAGTCCACTCCAATCCATGTCAGGCATATACAGATGAAACAAATTCATACAAATTGTGCCCCATGGAAGGTCTGTAAAGTACAGGATTAATGTGATTAATGGTCTCTGGTATATAAAAACCTGGAGTAGATGAAGGAGTGAAATATGGTTGATCGTTAAACAGTTCAGAAATAAGGAAGTTCAGTCCAAGGTCAAATGTGAGACAAACAGAAAGAGAATTAAGCACCATTTGATACACTTCAACAAAAGCTGTTCTGACTTCTTGAAAGCTAGTTCTGTCAATTAGCAGGTACTATGTGTTCATCTCTTAGAAAATATGATGGGAGATTACAATAATAGCCTCGAGTGACTTCAGGAAAGTGTATTCCATAGAGAAGCTGGATGAATTCAAAGGATAAATAGTATTTCTTATGAAAACAGAATTCCATAGTCTTGATTGTATATGTTGTGATTGTATATGTTGTCCTAATTAAAAATTTAAAAAAAAAAAAAAAACGCAAAAAAACAACAACAAAAAAAAAAAAACCCAAAGAAAAAACAAAATTAATAAGAAAGAAAAAAAAGAAAACCAAACAAAAAAAATTAAATCAAAACTGTAATGTAAGAAAGCTGGTCTTGTTTTTCTATATAGCACCAAAATAGGGTTTGAGGAAGAAATCACAGAGCCCTTGAACATTATGTGATAATATAACAAAATACAATGCAATAAAATATATGCTTTCTCTGAGGTTGAAATGTTCTGCAGAAGTTGTTAGTTGGAGAAATTTCCACCTGGAAGATTTTTATGCTGTCTAAGGAATGAGAGCAACTGAAATTTATTTTCAATTGACATAAATTCCACCTAATTTATTTGACTAGATATAACCATAAAACACACAGAAGAAGCCAAAAACACTACATAGATTTTAGAACCTTGATCTGATCTCTCATCAAAGATGTATCTTGGGCTCTCTCGGGCTCAGTGAGTAGGGCTGAGCAGCTCTCTGACCAATTGAGTGAAGGAGAAGCCTGCATGTCCATTGTGCGCACTCTAGGCAACCCTGACAGACACAGACAGAACATGGTTGTACTTTTTGACAAAATGTTCAAAATATTCTGGGTTGTTCCTATATTAAACAAAGAGGAATTGTATTTTCAAATTTTAAAAGCCCATCTCGATGCATATTCTTCCTCCTTCATCTTCAGTAAAAAAACTTCAATCATTTGGCATTTTCCCTGTTTAAACTTAATGTCAGACTAATAATTAGTTTGTGTTTGCCCATGACCTTATATGCTACAATGTAAGAGTACTCTTTCAGTGTCAGAATTTTAATCTTTATGGGTCCTTTTGATCACTGATTTACATAAACACAGTGAACTCCACAACATACAATAAGTTAAAAGCTTTATTTTGGATCTGAACTAAAAACAAACCTCTCAGTCTTTTGAACTCACAGTGAAAGTTCTTTTTAGACCTGTACAAGGATCTTTCTTTACGGCTAAAATATTTCCCAGGCAAAACAGCCATAACTGTTATCTAGTCACAATTAACAGCTTTGTTTTCTACAGGAAAAGTACAGATTCTCTCAGAATTGTTTGATGTGCAAGGATTTGATAATATAATAAGAAAAATAATGATCGTGACATTTAGGCTTGTCTTTGCTGGTTGTCAGTGAAAGCATGTTCTCCAGTCACTTCTACTTTGGCACCACAGACGCTGTAACCCCCTAAATCTGTCGGTGATAAGTGACACATTTGGCAGTCTATTACAGGACAGCCAAAGGCAGACAGCTGCAGGATTTGTATGGAAGGGCAGAGCATTTCCCCTTCCCAGGCTGGTTATTTCTAGGTGGCAGAATGAGCTGTGACTGGGAAACAGATCAGAGATACATTCTGCACTTGGGGGTGCAGACCTGTGGCTGGAGCAACAAACCAATTTGAGACTAGAATTTCCAACTCTTTCATAGATGTGAGGAATTAGAATTGCTTAATGTAATTTAGCATTCGTGATAGATTTTGCAGAATAATGCTGAAATAAAGTGTCAATTCGTAAAGATTTTGTGGGAAAAGTGTCACTTCACACAGCAGTGAGGCATTTTCCTATTCTTTCTGGCTGTAGTGTGGCTATTATAACCATACCCTTTCCCTGAAACTGTATTCTGTCTCACTTAGAAAGGGACTGCTGATCTAGAAAGGCACAGTGAATATCAGTGGCAGTGGGAGAGTCTTGGGAATAGCGACCTCTGGGGATAGTTTAAAGACCCAACATTCAAAAAGTACACATGCATTTTAGGTCTACACTCAACAGAGGCGAGCAGATATCCCCAGCAACGTTTGCCAGCTCATGACTATGTCCCCATTTGGCTCCTCACCAGAACTTGCAAAAACACACTAAAAAAGTCATGCAATTGTAGATCAGATGTGAATTTCAGGAAGCATGCATTTCTTTAATGCAAGAAAGGGTTCTTTACACTGACAAATGAATAAGCACCAATAATGAAGAACTGCTATATAGGACACTTAAAATAAAAAGGTTTAAGGAAAGGGTGAGTAGAGGGCCAGATAAGGTAATTTTACCACATGGGTTACATGAAAAATGTATTCCAACAACCTCCCTGCAAACTTTCTATTTCTTGGCAGAATGAAATCATCTACAGATAAATTATATGAAAGCAGTCTTATAGAAAGTAATTCCTGGTGTGAAAGGAGATAGAACAAATGACTCCTTCCTTCTGTTTTGTGCTTACATAAAGTATATACTGTGCTTGTCCCCTGTGTAATTCACACAAACTCAGTATTGAAACTTTCTTCCTTTTGTACAGTAGTTGCAGATCTGGAGAAGAAAATTGCTGCATAAGAGTTAGGTGGTGTGATTTATCAGAGTGAAATTGCTTTTCATGTGGAATTCGTAAATTACAGGCAGGAGATGGAGGCACTAAGGAGGAAACAGAGAATGAAATGGTAAAAATTAAATGTTCTTAAATAGAAAATTAAAACTATTTCTGAAAGAGAAGAAGTAGGCAAGACTGTCAAGGAGAGGGTTAGATTCCTAGAATCATCTCTGGGGGTTTTTTGTTTGTCTAGTCACAGACATTTGTCTGACTTTCTTATTATGAAAAGTAGATTATAAATTGTCAGAAAAAATGAAGTCCCATATTTCATTATTATAAGCGTGAATATCAGGCTTACTTAATTTTCCTGTTCTCTATTGTTTTAGTCCAAACCACTTGTCTAAAGTAAAACTAGTTTGTAATTTTTCTGGGGGTCCATTTCACATAGCCTCTTGTACTGCGGACAGTGAATTGGGTAATAATCTTGTTTGGAAAAGGCTCCAGCTTTAGGTGACTTAGAGAAATACTTCAGGTCCGTCTCTTTACTAATTTTATGGTGGGTGGATGGATGACACCGAACTCTGTGGTGCAGCTGACATGCTGGAGGGAAAGGATGTCACCCAGTGGGACCTTGAGGAACCTGGGAGGTGTGAACCTGTGCAAGCTTCCTGAAGTTCAAAAAGGCCAAGTGCAAGGTGCTGCATGTGGGTGGGGCCAGTCGCAACCATAAACACAGACTGGCGGAGAATGGATTAAAACCGGCCCTGCTGAGAAGGACTGGGGGTTGCTGGTGGGTGAGAGGCTGGACATGACCCAGCCATGAGCACTCACAGCTCAGAGAGCCAAACATGTCCTGGGCTGCATCCAAAGCAGCGTGGGCAGCAGGGGAGGGAGGAGATTCTGCCCCTCTGCTCTGCTCTGCTCTGCTCTGCTCTGCTCTGCTCTGATGAGACCGCACCTGAAACACTGCTTCCAGCTCTGGGGTCCCAGCACAGAAAGGACATGGACCTGTTAGAGTGTGTTCAGAGGAGGGATACCGAGATCATCAGAGGGCTTGAGCACCTCTCCTGTGGCTGAGAAGGTTAGGGTTATTCAGTCTGGAGAAAGGAAATTGGACAGAGCTCATAGCAAGGCTTCCAACACCCAAAGAAGGCCTGCAGGAAAGCTGGAGTGGGACTTCTGACAAGGGCCTATAGTGATAGGACTAGGGGTAATGGCTTTAAACTGGAAAAGAGTAGGTTTAGATTGGGTATTAGGAAGAAATTGTTCACTGTGAGGATGGGGAGAGACTAGAACAGGTTGACCAGAGAGATTTTTCCCATCCCCAGGACTATTCAAGGCCAGGTTACATAGAACTTCGAGCAAGCGGGTCTCGCGGAAGGTTGGGTTGGAACTAGGTGATCTTTAAGGTCCCTTCTAACCCAAACCTTTCTATAATTCTGTAATTCTCTGGTTCTATGCTTCTATGATTCAATGGCTGTGGTCTGAAAAAAATATGAAGGAGGCCATTATCACCCAAACAACAACTGTTATGATAGTTGTTTTAGGTAGTGAAAGCGGCCACTTCCTTACAGAATCTGCATTGTTGTTAACAGTGAAAGCTTTGGTAACGATTTACCTCAAACAACAAATAAAAATGAAGGACTTCTACATTCTCTAGTTTGTGATTCCTGTTGCTCCAGAGCCAAATGCAGCCCCTCAGCCTCTCTGTGTGGTTGCACAGAGACTGCTTCATACAAATCTTTCAATAAACTTCCTGTAACCAGAATACCCAACTTTCCAGAGAAACACCTCTAGCAAAAGCAAACAACCATCAATGGAGGTACAATGTAAGTAGGCCTGTAACGGTACCAAGCTCCAACCAAGCAGAAACAGGAATTCTTATGATTGCCTTTTCTCTTTGGTAATGTAGTAAATGAAAGAAGTCAACACAACTCTACCTTGCAGCTACCTCAGGTTACAAAAATTTTGTTTAAACCTAAAGGGCCAACAAATGAAAGAAAAAATAATATATTTTCAAGCAAAGGCAAGAGAAAAAAAAAATAATTAAACACATTGTAAATCTATTCATTATCACAGTACCTAAAGACAATAAGTGTATATTTTTGTTTTGTTTTTATTTGTCAGTAAGCTGTTACAGGGTTATGGCAGCATATGAAGTGACAAATGTTTTATTACACTTTCTAAAATGTCCTGCTAGTATCTATTGAATATTATTAGTTCCAGCCCTATTCAAATATATAGATTCCAGCCATTTATTTACACCATTTGAACTTTTCTCATTTCTGGCCTACTAAGTGTTAAAAATGATTTTTTTTCCTGTTTTAGCAGCTCTTTAAGTACCAACAAAAGTACTTTTAGATGCATTACACCTGCCAAAATCCTCTTGAGATGAATATTTTAGAGTGAAAATTCTGTCATCTCAGTCACAGTTGCTTTTGTGAAAAGTGTCAGTGATATATGAAAAATACAAAGTGTGGGACTCACTAGTGTGCAACAGTTGTTCTGTACTAGTACCTTTTTCCTTAAATTGAATTTACTCAGATTTTCTTTTTATATAGTTCTTCTAGTGACCTTATTATCACGGAAGCGCTGCCTTGATGTACATAGCTGAGTTACTAAGGAACCTCAAATTCTAATTTGCTTTTATTCTCTGAGCCCAGCTTCTTTTTTTGTTGTTGTTTTGTTTTGTTTTGTTTTTGTTTTGATAGGGTGACATGAATGTGAGGCTCACATATAATTATGCTATATATCAGCATCATTTTCTGAAACCTAGATTTCTATTTTGAAGCTAAATAGAACTGGCAGTAAGGAGTACATACTAATCAATAAAACACCACAACTGCCTACTGTATGGAGAGTCAAAAAACTAATTTTAGAAGCCTTGAGCAGGTATCCAATAAAGACTTTCAACTACAAAAAAAATCTGGTTTTCTAATTTCTCTCAAGTTGATACTGTGCCACTCCTGAAGTCTAAGCTGCTGCATTAACTGAGTTTATGCTACTTAAGAATTATGTCACTAAGCAAATGTTAAACCATGTTGATTGAATACTGATTATTTCAACAGGCTTGCATTGAGATCCCTGCTAGAAAAGTTTCAACTGCAACTTGTTTGAAGAACATGAACACTTAAGGAGCAGGGTTCAGGCATGTGTTCAAATCTGATCTAGCTACCTGTAGCACATGGTTTTAAGTATTTTAACTTTGAATGGTCATTTTAATATTAGAGGCAAATTTCAGAGTTAATTGTTTTAACTTGTCAATTTCCCAGGGTATTCATAAACTAAAAAAATTTGCTTTGCACAGTGATGTCAATATGAAATTCCATTTAAAAACCTAACAATTCTCAAATGGGTAAATATCTCTTTTCATATACACATATATATGTGTATCTGTGTCTACTTGCCTGTATATAAATAAAATTGCTGTATTTTCTAAGTATGAATAGACTGTCTAGTTTGGGAGAGGGAAGACTTCAGTCTGTTCTTTCTACTGAGTAATAGTGGGTGCCAGGAATGGGTGAATTAATAGGAAAAAAGGTGTGAGTTTGAGCCAAGTGGATTGGTCCTGGGCAGGAGTTATCAGATGAGATGATTCTTATGTTATAAACCACTGCTGTGGATGAGTTTTCAAGGGGTCTAGCAGCAGGTGTGGCTTTATTACAGCTGAAGTAGGTCACAGCCCACCTAGGACTTTCTGCCTAATTGTTGACTGGTATTTTCATTTGCCACTTAGTAAATGCCATGTAGTCTCTTCATGACCCTGTTATGCATCTGGTTGAAGGCCTAAGAAACACTTAGAAGACTGGTACCCCTGTGAGTGCCTCTGTTGTTGTCTCAGTCCTTCATGGGACTGCAGAACAGATTTCACTGTTCCCAGGCGAGTCCAAAGCAGAGGGGTGACTATGAACAAACCATAGCATGCATTGAAGGACTGCAGCAAACAAGGGTTAGAAAATCCCATCAAAAATGGGAAGAAAAGTTTGAGAGATACCACCACATAGCAGAGGGATGTTATCGCTTTCTATCCAGGTGTTGAGTATATCCAGAAATCAAATATCCTTATTTCTTTCTCCTCTTCATTCTCAGTGAAAATTCTTCCCTTTCAGCATTAAATCACTTATATTTCTTTTGGTTGTGATGGATAATGGGTAAATAATTTGACAATACATGTAGAGAGACGTAAGCATTGAAAATATTTACCCTGATACTCTAGGCTTTAGAAGAAATGCTTAACTTTAATTTTTTGCACAATAATACTTTAGTTAATCTTAAAAAAAAAAAAAAGTGAACATAGCAAATACAACAGGCATATAAATTAATGTCATAGAAGGAAATAAATCCTGGAAACAGTGAAAGAAAGTACTATGTCAAACACAGAACACCAGAGAATTTGAAACCTCTGTAAAGACAGATTATTTTTTTTACTTATGCTGTTTCCAGTCAAATATCAAGGTGCTTAGACTACCCAGTGAAAAAATACAATGGGGTTATGTTCTTACTTTAAAAAAAAAAAGTAGGGGAATAGAGAAAGAAAAATTCATTGATTCATGAAATTCAGCAGAAAAAAAAAATCTACCAGCTATGAATACATATTGAGAAGTATTAACATCTGTATTGCACTGATTCTGGAAAAAAACATGTCTAAGCTACACCATTTAATTAATATTTAGGTCTAATCTGTGTAAAGAATAACTGGCTTATTTAAAAGCTGATTAAATTAATGTTGTTATGGTGACAATAGAGCAGTTCCAAGCACATCCCATTTAAAAAAAAAGAAGTGTTACGGTGCATGGAGATGCTGGCAAGAAGGAAAGCAGGTGGAGTTTTATTTCCAATGTAGCAAATAGAAGAATATTTGGATCACAGAACTACTGTGCTTTCTATGTTACTGCACTTGGTCAGTGTGGTGAACGGGTAAGGGATACCTTTTCATGCACCCTGATGTTGAGTAGGGACATGCACGTCTTGCTGCCTTTCTACAAGGGGGAGAGAGAATTCAGTTTCTCTTATCTGGCCAGTGAAGGAGCAGAGAGTTCAGGAGCAGTCTGACTGAGTTTATTTTCAGTGTACAAATGCCCCATGGAGCAAAATTTTACAAAAACTGAGATCTTTGAGATCTGGCAAGTAGTAAGGAGAAAGGGACTAATCCAGGAGCTGATGTTAATCAAAACTGAGTGGTGGTTTTCTCTAAATGGAGAATTTAAATGTAGTATGCAATAGTCACACATGCAAAAATTATAATACAGATCATCACTACTCCTTCCCAATGCAACTGACGCAAACTAAATTTTTTTTTTTTTAAATTTAGCTTCAAGACATATATCTGAGATCTCTCCAAAATCCTAGTGGAAAAACTCCCCATGTTCCTTTCATAGCTACTGAGTAATAAACAGCTGATTTGTTGGTTTGTTGTTTGTTGGGTTTTTTTTCAGATCCTAAGAAAAACAACTACTATTTAAGGAGCTGTGATAAAACTGTGGTGGTGTTGCTGCAGTTTATTGTGTCATCTCCTCCTGTGAGGAAGCAGAAAATATATACTGGGAAGCAGCTCTCTCTGCCAGAAGTACCTCTGTGACTTTAGTTTTGTGTATTGTGGTCAGACGTTTTATTAAAAAAAAATTGTCAGTTTCTTCCTGTGTGGAAACACTAGTCCATGCTTTAGCCTTTCCCCTAAAAAGGAGGAATTTGCAGCTTCTCAGTTCTCCATGTGGCAGCTATTTTTGCAAAACCTGTAGGGGTTTAATGACCTACAACATCTGTGTTAAATATGTTTGAAACTGATGACTGGGGTAAAGAAGTTGCTGCGAACACTCATAGACAAAGGATGAATTCATAAATCCTGTTTACACATGAAAACAAACCAAAAGCAGAGAGAGGCTGAGCAACTTAAGTAAAAATGATGTATTTAATTACACTGCTAATTACACTGTTCTCTGGAAGCTGGAGAACTGAAGTTTTTTGTGAGGAGCACTAATCCTGAAGACCTAGAGGTATCTTTTGTTTTCTAAACATTTGTAACTCTTTCTCTAAGGAAACAGTGTAATCAGTCTTAAAGTCAAGGGAAATTCATTAATATCAGTCGCCTTGAGACTAGAGGGAAAAAAACCACAGTCTTTGTAGGCAAGGTGAACCAGCTTCTTCTATGGTTTGTTTTGCCCACTGAAAATAGAAATTAAGGCCTGTTGCCTTAGTTAGTGCTTCTCTGGAAGTGAAAGTCATGCACAAACACTACAGGAGGACCACTAGGCATGGGAAATTGTATTTCCAAATGATTTCTCATCAGCCATTGCTTGTTCCTGAGAGATCTTTCATGTCCCCCTGTTGCCTGTTCTGGGATGAAGGTGTGTCTGACTTCAGGAGGAGGCCTGTAGGACAGCACAGCTTAGCGCTGCTCTGCAATCCCTGGGGCTACAGCCCCTTCTCTGCCCACCTTGCAGTCACCTCACCAACAGGACTGCTCACTGGAAGTAGTGTGCTTGTGTGTAGTTTTGCTCTACCACCCACAGAAGATGTTGACCTCAGGCCTGACAGAAACACAGGACACTTGGTGTGAAGGCTGCTCTGGTCTCCAGGTTCTGCTCCAGCAGGCTTGCACATGGAGTGGACATACTTTTTGTGGATTCTGCTGCTTTATTAATATTAGATGCTGGGCCCTAGTTTTGAATTTCTTGTTTAATATGTTACAGGGGACTGCAAGCCTACAGGGAGAAAAGGTGTTTTTATTCCAGCCTACCAACTATGTCTGTTGTAGATTGTGCTACTTAGCTTAGACATGTCATTTCATGGGTGCAACAGAGTGGATGCTCGCTGTTCTGCCACTGGTTTAAAGCAAGGAATGGACTGATTTTATGTTTCTGTGCTCTCGCTCTCAGATGGCTGTACATATTTTTCAACTGCTTTTTTCACTGGGCACAGTCAGCCCCCTTAAGCTGAGCAGGCATCTTGTTGCTGGGACTGAATAAAATCTACAATTCTTTGTGTGTGCTACTCTCTCACCAGAATTTACCCTGGCTCACACAATTGGATTTTGTTCATACTTTCAATCATTTCAAAAAATACTATGGCTGGCTACCTTTTGAACAGTTGGTTTATTTTACAACTCTGAGTAGTGACATTTTTGTGAAAACTAACAGGTGCAGAAGAAATAAATAGGAAAATAAAATAAATAAAAATCTGTGTATTCCAGGGTATTCTTAAGAGGTAACTGATTTATATCTTTCTGCACTTGCCTGCTTCCAAGCATAGAAACACTGTGCAACAGGCTGATGACAGATGGGAAGATTAATCTTTTGTTCTCTAGAAACATACAGCAGCACTCTATATTCTGTCAGCTACCACTATCAGTTGCAAATCACAGTATTTTCCTCTATTTGTGACTTCTTATATATTTGTGAATTTCACATGCATGTATATGGATACAGGACATGGATTCATTATAGTAAATGAGGTTACATCAGAGTGGTGACCTGTCACCTGTGGGGTTCTACTGGGCTCCATTTCATAGCCAGTTCTCTTCAACATCTTCATAAACAACTTGAACACAGAACTTGAATGGATACTGAGTAAGTTTACCACTGACACTATATTGGGAGGAGCTGTCAACTCCCTCAAAGGAAGACAGGTCCTGCAGAGTGACCTCCACAAATTAGAGGGTTGGGCATTCACCAACCACCTGACATTTAACAAGGGCAAGATTCTGCATCTGGGATGGGGCAACCCTGGATGTACAGACAGACTGGGGAGTGAAATGCCGGAAAAGAGCACAGTGGGATGGGACCTGGGGGTCCTGGTCGATGACAAGGTGAGCATGAGTCAGCAGTGCCCTGGCAGCCAGGAGGGCCACCCATGTCCTGGGGCGCATCAGGCCCAGCATCGCCAGCCGGGCAAGGGAGGGGATTGTCCCGCTCTGCTCTGCACTGGGGCGGCCTCACCTCGAGTGCTGGGGGCAGTTCTGGGTGCCACAGTACAAAAAAGACATTGAGCTGTTAGAGAGTGTCCAAAGGAGGGCATCAAAGGTGGTGAAGGGCCTCGAAGAGAAGCCACGTGAGGAGCAGCTGAGGTCACTTGGTCTCTTCAGCCTGGAGGAGAGGAGAACAAGGGGACACTGCACTGCAGTTACCACTTCCTCATGAGGGGGAGGGGAGGGGCAGGCACTGATCTCTTCTCTGTGGTGACAGTGACAGGACCCAAGGGGCCTGAAGTTGTGTCAGGGCAGGTTTAGATTGGATATTAGCAAGAGGTTCTTCACCCAGAGGGTGGTTGGGCAGTGGAACAGGGTTCCCAGGGAAGTGATCACAGCACCAAGCCAGACAGAGCTCAAGAGGTGTTTGACAATACTCTCAGGCACATATTATAATTCTTGGATTGTCCTGTGAAGGACCAGGAGTTGGACCCAATGATCCTATGGGTCCCTTCCAACTCAGAATGTTCTGTGATTCTGTGATTCTAGGTTTCACAGTCAGATACACTCATATATGCATACACAAAATCCACCAACAATATTATACTTTTGACAGGAATTATTTCCACACAAAGTCAATATCACACTTTTGATAAGAATAATTTCCAGTTCCTAGCCCATACAGTGTAACATGAATTAGCTAAATGCACTCTGTATGTGTTTGTGTTTAGGGAGGAAGAGACAGTTTTTGTCTTCTGATCAACAAAAAAATGTAGTTGAATTCCACAAAGTACCATTACAGGACACCAGTGCTAAAACCAGTAATGAGAACAACATGCTAAGTATTTTCTTAACCATAAGGAATTGTTTAAGATCTATAGAATTTTATTTGCTCTTATTTAAGAAAACCCTTAATAGAAGGAAGAAATAAATCTTTAGGAGAGAAAGCAGTCTGAGTGCATACTCTGATATGGTTTATCTTTTTGATTCAAAGAGCAGTTGCTGATGCTGTAGAAAGGCAGAATTGGAAACTGAATTACTCTGAACTGGCAAAAAAGATGTGCAGTACTTAATCTACACTGCAGCAGGCTGCTGACAGGTTCTTGGTAACAAAAAATGTAATTCCCTAGCTATCAGTTTATTCCTGAGGGAATATAGTACAACCACTGAGAATCTCTATATCCATATTCTTCACTTTTAAGAAAGAAATAATATCTTCTCTTTTGTTTATAGGGTGTGATGTGGAACAGTTGAGCTAAAACAGATGCTTAAGAATTCAAGGTCCAAAATGCCTTTGTATTTGCAAAACCAAGTCAGAAAACCTCTATTCTCTGACAATAACAAACAAACAAATTTTCTGCATTTTGTAAAGATCTATGCATTTTCTGTCTGTTTAGTTAAACCTAAAATATCTGATACTACTTCCAGGGCCTGAAAAGCAAATATGAACAGCTCTGATCTTCATGAGAAAGAGAAAGTCTAAACTGTGAATCAGAAATAAACACAACACATTGCCTTGCCCGTAACCACATCCCTGCATTTAATACATACACAAGCAAAAAGACAGTGAACACTAAATATAACAAGGGAAAACTTCAAGTCCTTCCAGTAAGATTTATCTCCATTCTTTTCATCTTATTGTGTTGACTCCAAAAATGCCAATGAATATGACACTTGCTAGCCTAGGGACTTGCAAAGCTTTTAGGCAGCCATAGTCACAATTTGTCTTTTGATTTATATTTAAGAAATTTTCACTCTTCATACAGTCTCTTCAGAGATATCAACCAGTAGGAACACAGCTATTCTGAGGTAAGAACATTCTAAAATAAAAAGGCTTAATTTGCAGGGCAAGAAACTAGCTTGTTTCACCCCCTAGCTCTCTGCTCTTACAGAATGTGAAGCCACATATTTGATAGAGACTGTAGGTAGAGATAGCACTGTTCCCTTAAGTACTAAAGTGTTGCAAAATTTCTCAGGATCTTGGCTTTAGTTTCTCCACTTTCATATATTATTTTATCACACTGCATCTTTCTGCCTTCATATATAGGTAAGGATGATTTGGAGCAACTTATGCCATTGTGAAATATTGTGAAATGTTTTTTACTTCAACATAGTACCAGTGCAAATGGTCATGGTTTCCAAGGTGCAGTGTTTTCCCTGTAAGATGTCAGACTTTTCCTGTTATACCTTCTTGGTGCCTGCAAGAGCAGATATGATTTCAAAGTGGTGAAGAACAGGGAGGTAGTGATGTCATGATCAGTGCATTAACACAAGTCTGTACTTTCACATGCTGTGTAGAAGTGCATGGGAAGGTTTAGACTGAACCCCACAATATTCTTCTCTGTATCCCAGGTATCTCACTATGCTTGCATCAGTTCCACTACATGGTATTGCAGTGTCCTGCAATTCAACACCTGCAAACATCAGTGGATTAAAGAGTCAAATTCCCATTTTTAGAAAAATTAAAAGATGAGCAGGCTGGTAGTTTCGGGCTGACGTGTCTTCAAAGTAAAGCATTCTATAGAGTGAATGAAATAAGAGGGAAGAGAGAGACTGTAGTTGGTGAGGCAAAGGGGAGGAGAGAACCTTACTGTAAGTGAGCTCCTCTCCATGCAGGTGAAGAGGATTCACCACCAGAGGACTCCACCAGCAGGGATTTAATTGCTTGTAGGGCTCACTTGAGCCTGTTCAGAGACACAGCTCTTTTAGTACATGACCAATTAAACGTGCTTAGTGCTGGAAGAATGAAGACATGAAATACAGTACAGCAGTGACAGTGGGATACTACTTGCAAGTAAAGAGCCATAGAAATATTTTCTGTTAGGAGGCAGCCACTATCTAATATCTAGCCACTGTTTTATTTCTCAACATGCTGCAGAAAGTTTCCAGATAGAAAGCAGGTAGAACATGCACTCCCCATTACAGTGTGAATAAAATCTGAAATTCATTCACTCGAAAGAACAGGATCAAAAGGTTTTAGAATAGGGCTATGTTCCAAGAGCTAATCTCTTTCAGAAACTTCTGGTGTGCAGTGTTTAGGTTCCAGTTTTTCTCAGCCTGCATGCCTGCCTGAACCCTTGTATATATCACCAAGTCAAAAAAACCAGCACTGAAAACAATGGCATTATTCACTTAGATATTTCTGAGAAAAGTATTTAATCTCTTTTCAAAACTTTTCCACTGACTGAAGCAGAGACATCCCCAGTTTACACTGGTAATTACCCAGCGAAGGTGGTTGTCAGATACATTTTTTCTGGTACTGATGACTATTCCACCCTCTTAATGTAGGGAGAAGGACAGGTGGGCAGTTTGGAGGGAAGGTGGGCTTTTCAGGAGGACTAACATTTTTGTGATAATTATAATTTTATTCAGTACAGTGTTCCTGTGGAGCAATGCAGATGATTAACTGTTATTTATCTTTGGCTATCAGCTAAGATAAAATTGAAAAGGAAAAAGAAAAACCACTCTGGTTATTTTGTTATATATCTAATTAGACATTAAGACTACCACAGCATTTTTATGAAAGGATGTATTTAAGATGCAGTTTTGGAATTGAAGTAGTAACAACATTTGTTCTGTGTGGTAAACAGAAGCCTTTTGGCAGTGGGATGTTTCAGTTTTGAAAACTGCCAAAAATTGTTTGTTTATGTACAGAACTACAGCTACCCACTGTGCCTGTGAGTCATGTGGAAGGGAGACCAGGGTAAACATAGAACTCTAGTAAAAAGGTAGGTGTGCAGTAAACACGCATTATTATGCTGGCAAGCTAAGCTACAGACAACACCCTGTCGTTAAGAGGGAAGAAAGAAGATGTGGGGGAGAAGAGTTGAAGTCAAGCCTGGATATTCTAATGAAATTTGGAAAGGACTGCAAAGTAGTCTAAATGGTAATGGTTTTTGACAGTTTGATATGTATTTATGGCTGTTGCCAGCCCTTCCTGAATATTATATAGGATTATGTGGGATTTTCTGGGTTTATCACCACAGGCATGCAGGATTAACAACCTGATGAAGTCAAAAAGAATTACTCAGCCAATCCAATCCCTGTACTTAATATAGTGCCCTTCACACAAGGTCCCAGAGTGCTGCAGAAGAAATACAATAACTGCCAGAAAGGATGGTGAAATAAAAATTTGCCATCTAGGCTTGAAATCCACCGTGGAGCTGGTCTCCTAATAAAAGCTAGTGTCCAGCACAGCAGAGAGTGGGCATCACTCATCATGCTCCCTGTTGGTAGCACTAAAGACATATAAGACTTTTTTGTGCTCAGCACTTTCACAGTGGAAATATACAGATCGATAAAAATTTCCTGAGGCAGCTAGAAGCTAGTGAAGGGAGCTCCAATTGAAAGCAGATAATGGATACATAGCATTTTCTTTGCCACAAAACCGGTGGTGCATCCTTCCTACAACTTTCATCTGGTTTTGTCCAATCCCTTTTTCTTTTCTGTTTTAAGTGTTCCTAAAAATTTTATCTTCATGCTGTGCAGTAGCATCCGTGACGCAGACACGGGAGGTTTTCCTGATTCTGCATGTGTCACTCTAAATTGACCTGTGCTGCGTCAAAAAATTTGCTAACCCTTCAAATGTACTTAATTTCTTCAAACAGAAAAATGCATCCAAAGAACAACAAAGCAAATAAATTTGAGCCAATTTACAGATTAAAAGCTCGTCACTCACAACACAGCACTGGTGAAGATCCTGCCCACATTCCCTATCATAGACTGGTAGAGGAGTCTTGTATCGCACACTAGTCGATTCTCAGAGTTTGTCTTAAGATGGAGATTCTGATTTAGTTGGCCATAAATTGCTAAGTATTAGAGGAATGGTAAAAGGCTGCTGATGTTGCAAGCTAACTGAAAACCAGCAGCTTCTTTCTGTGTTTTTCAGCACTTTAGCTCATTGACTTGCTATTGATCAGGATCCTTCTGAGCAGATGTCAGCCATACATAGAACCAGATAAAGCTCCAGGCTGCCTGAGATAAAGAGAAGTCTTTACGAAATAGTGTTGAGCACTGTGTGATCTGGGGAAGGATGTCTTGGAGGTGACCCGAAGGGTAAATGTACCCATAAAACTGGATTAAAACATGTACTTGCCTTAATGTTTGGAGCTTTTCCAGTCACATGGATCTGTGGGTAGGTATGCAAAGTCTGAAGTGTTTGCCCAGGGTTTTGCAGGGTGGAGTACAGGCGATCTCAGCTCTTTAATCAGAACATGTGTTTTGCAGAAGACCTGTGGGGACTACAGCCTCTTTACTGCAAAATCATGTTAGGACAATCAGTGTTCATCACTATCACTCCTGCCAAAGCAGTCTGTGTTCAGCTTTTGAACTTTTAGCCTATACAGAGTTTGATATGTTTGGTTTTGGTTTTTTTTTAAGTCAATTATAAGGAATGTAACAAAATGAGGCAACATATGGAATGCATATATTGTGGGATGAAATACAGACGTCACAGTAGCTTCAATGCTTAAGAAAGGGTACCAATGGTGGCATTTTTGCTGACACAAGAAGCAATCTCTCTGTGCTCAGTAATTAGTATGATTACTGCATTTGTAGGTGAAGGGTAGCTGGCCACCTTCTCCTGTAAAATAAATCCACTTTTTCAACATGCAGGTTTAGACATATGGTTTGAAAGAATATTTAACTAAATGTTTTCCTTGAAAGATATTTTTAACTGCTTTCAATAAAGATTTTCCTTTTAGCTGTGTTTTCATTATTGTAATAATGAAACAATATCATAAACATGTTCATGTACAAGAAGAAGTTCAAGAGCAGCTTTTCTCCAGGCTGCCAGGTAATGATATGTTGGGTGTACAGCAGGTAAAAATAGTTATGAAGCTGGGGGTTGAGAAATTTTCTATAAAATGAAATAGTAAGAGGGAAAAAAACTACTTCACCATAAGAATGTTTAATTTAAATAATATTGGATCATTGTCTTTTGATTATTTTCCACTTAATGGGGTCATGTGAAACAAAAAAGTTCAAAACATCCTGTTCAATCATATTTAGTCTTTTTCATTTTTCTTGCAAAACAGAATGGTGTTGCAATTGAATTAGTTCAGCAAGAGGATTTGCTTTTTTCAAAGTGCCATTTTTGATAGAAAAATATTCGTTAGATACTGATGAGGTTGTCAGCTGTGTCCCTAAGAGGAAACTGGATTGTATTTCAGTTTCAGTCTATTTTTATAGAGTTTTTAATACTTAAAGAACGTTCAGGAAAGCTTCCTTCTGTAACAATTATTTTGCCTTATTGTCAAAATTTTGGTGTACACAACCCGGGGAAGAACTAAGAAATATCCATCTTCCAGTTCTCTTTTATCTGCTGTTTTTCAGGGAGGCATTTGTTGGATTTGTTCCCATATTTATGCTAGAGTGAGCAAGGATAACTAGGTGGCTTTTATGCTTCAAACAGGATGATCTGTTCTTCAGTGCCTGTGTGAAAATGCCAGGCCATGAGAAAACTTGTCTCATACTGATGAGCTTTAGCGTTGTGGGCATTATTGCTGATGTAAGTGTGAGGACTTCCATCTACAACATAGTTTGTACACATAGTGTAGAGTAGAAATTATTAGAGAACCTTCATTTTTGATCAAAGTGTTCATACACAAACATACACTTAAATACATGAGCACTAAAAACACACCTACATGTGCATATACATGCACACAGTTCTCTGGTGCCTCATGAAAAGGAAAAAATTATTATTTTCATTTTTATGAGGCCAGCAATAGGGTTACCAGGATAATAAATGAAGCATGAATTATTCATCGCTCTGCATGTCATATGGTCTTTTAAATTACAGCTGAAGAAATGGTAAAACTGTGAGCTTATTCCTTTCTTATAAATCCAATTTAATTGCAAAGACACAATAACGTTTCTCCCCCTCTTTTAAAAATTTGCTATTTAAATGAAACTAGAGGTAGCAGCTTAGGTAGATTTCCATAATATACAACTAATGAGACACAAGGTACATTAATAATTTACAGGCCTGAAGTGTGCTGGACCCTTGTGAAAGAACCTTCTACAAAGAATATCGTTGCAGAAAAGTGATCACATATTTCCTGAGCACCTTATTTAACAGAGACATTGGCTGTATTTATGAATTTTGTGTATTAGCAGACAAATTGTGTGAATATTCTGGAGTGTACTAAACAGAGCCAAGGATATACATTTTAATGCTTTTACAAAATTAATTTTATTTAATTTTATTCAGGCCTAACACAGGGAGATAGGAAAATAATATTTAGATGCATGAGATTGTTTTACAATGAAAGCATTTGAAACTATCTGTTGTCACATTATGATTCACATACCTCAGCTTTGTCTCTCAGGATATGTGTTTTCTTTCATATTATTGGAAGTGTTTATATAATTGCATAAAAGGCTGCATAAACAGTCCTCATACAACTATATAGTAAATTGTTAATGATGTTTCTACCATTTGCCACTCAGTAAACAGATTAATAGGTAAGGCTAAATTGAAAAAGAAAATTAATGTGGCAAATTTCAAATGAGGTAACTAGGTCTTTCATAACAGCATAAAAGACTTATATTTGTTTATGCAATAGAGTCCAAGAACATGTAATGGGGAAAAAATAAGAAAAAATCATGGTAAAATAAATACTCTGTTTCATTCTTTTTCTTTCTTCTGAAAACTCTTATTAAGATTTATATTTATCCCATCATTTTTTCTTCTTAATCAGAAATATGAAAATAATCTTCACAACAAAATATGTGGAGGGGAATTTTTACCAAAAAAATGCAAAGCAGAAAAATATTCCTCCCACATGTTATTGTTTGTGCTGAAGTTCCATATTTGGACAGAAAATCTACAACATATTCAAAATTGTACTTAAACCCACCCTTTATCCAGACCGCAGTGTTACTGAGAGTGTTCAGACCCTTATAGGGATGAATTTTTTTGTATATCTCAGTATTACCAGTCAAATTCAGTCATTCTGGGGACCCTGTATTGACAGCATAAGTATACTCTTTTGTAGCTTCTGTCCTGGATTTATTACGGTGTTTGTTAGGCTTCCTTCCTTAGGCTTCAAAGTTTCTGAAATATAAGATGATCTCTCCATAAAGAAGGACCAAGCTGCATGTTCTTCTTGAATTATTCTGCTGTAACTCCGCATCTAGCACATCATAAAATACTCTTCGGAACTAGTAACATAACTAATGAAACACACCCATTTTTCCCATTCTTCCATTTGTAAGTAGTTCTCAAGTTCCCAACCATAAAAAATTCCATAGCCATGTCTGAAATGGCAAAAATATAATCATATCATAAATGCAGCTTTATGCCAGAAAACATAATGTGCTGTGGTGATCAGAACTGACGGGAATTACATCTCCTTTTATGCTGGTCCCAATGCCCAGGTTGGGCACCTTCAGAAGGAGTTGAAACATCCAGCAGACACAGTATCACAACAGAGAAGTGAGGTGTGAATGAATGGAAGATATTCATCTCCAAAAATCCTCTGAAATACCAAAGCACTGCAAGCACAAGAGATACCATCAATATACTCATGTAATTAGTGCTTTTGCAGTGGCTTGCTGACCTCTGAGCACTCAAGCTAAAAACTCCAGTCAGGACAAATTCATTAACAAGAAGCAGATAACTGTCAGTGGAAGCACGGGTTTAGATTAAACAGAAGGAAAACTCTATTTTTGTAGCTTCCAATCTCTGCAATACCCTTTTGCAAAAATAGCAGCAGAAGAACAAACTAATGAGCGGGGTGTCACCCCACCTTACTCATCACCAACCGAATTGTCAGTCGACTTCAAGCAGCCAAGTTTATACCTGCACACACCTTAAGAAGTAAAAAGAGCTCAGCTTGATCTTTCAGGTCCCCAGCTGAGTTTGCTGTCTGACAGCAGGAAAATGCATCTTCTAGCTCTTAAACTGAGCAAATTAAATATGAAGGAGCATTGAAATAGAACAAATATGGAAGTTGTCACACATAATCATTTCTAGGGAGTTATTTTCGTGGCAATTACTGAACTGAAATCAAGGCGTAAAATACTATAAAGTCACTACTGTTTAATTTTATGATTTTTTGAGAATACATCTCTAGAAAATCATAAGCATGGCTTTTGGTGTCCCTATTCAACTGTTTTTATCTTATCCCATGTGTTTTTCTAGCTTTTACTCTTCTGTTTTTCTCCCCAGTCACAGCTTGGTTGCTAGCTGGGATTAAACCATAACAGGCCTGCAAAAATCTGTGGGGAAGTGTTAGAAACCAGCACAACACTTCAGGGATTTTAGCAACCCATGCTGAAATAAACCATACTAGAGGTCTGGCAGCTGAATTGCTGCTTCCTGGTACTAAGAATTAATAGTGGCATCATCAGTGGTACTTTGCTCTTATTTTCGCCTGACACATTTGGGTGTTTTTCCCTTCATATATGTCCTCAGCAGAGGGGAGGAATCAAAAAACATTTCTTGCTTTACTTTGCATCCCCTTACCTCAAGACCTGACACCATTATAGTCCATGTGACACTTCAGTAGAATACAGTGCTTTTGTGGTATCATAGACCGTGCTGTTCTCATAGGAAAATTTGTTTTGAACAATAAACTAATTCTGGTGTTACCTGGGTATGCCTACACAGTCAGGGAGTAAATATATCTGCACAAATTTTAATCTAGCAGTGGTAATATTAAGAGATGCAGAATAGCAAGGGCTTTCACAGAACTCTGAAACTACAGTAGTTGGACATATTTAGGGGTCCTTGGAAATTCTGTAAGCATAAAATTGACACAAAGTCCTGTGTTGATGTTTTAATTTCTTTTGTTATCTCATTTTCTATCTAGGGTGCCTAAGGTTATGCTTGCTGCAATCTCCACTTTGCTGTGCAGGAGCATGAAATAATTAATCTGTTTTACATAATGGACCCAACTCTCCTCTGCAGGCTGTACACCTATAGGACCAGTGCCAAAGACAACATGCACAAATGCCAAAATGGGAAAATGACAAGTGGCATTTGCTGCAGTTCTTTGGTATGAAAAGAACTTTATCCTGAAGGCTTGCTCATTGAACACCTTATTAACAGCCATCAGACTGCTCTGAAAATGTAGCTAAACTGACTTTTAATCAAGACAGCCAGTTCTGCTTGGTGTGGTTTGGGTGGCAAGTGGGGTACAGGCAGACTTTCTTTTAACATTTGGTAGTTGAATTCCTCCTTAATAGGGGCACAAAAGAGAAATCCCTGTAGAGCTGATGATGCTGATTTGGGTAAGGAAAAGTTTGTCTTTTGAGAGAAGAAAGTGCAGAAAATTGCAATGGAAATGAATGAAAATTGACTTCAGGAACACATCGTCTTTTCAAATAAAAGTTTTCAGTAAAATAACAACCCCCTCCAAACAAGCAATTCAAACTATTATTTCACTAGACACTGGAAACTATTAAATAAGTCAAAATTCTTTGCTTGTGCTCTATTGTTGCAACATTATTCCTTTTTTTTGCCCTTTCCCCTGAATATGTCTTTATAGACTTCTCATACCAATTTAAAATGAAGGGCCTTATGCAAACTGTTTACCACATAAATACTCTTGGGGCAAATTATCAAGTAAGCAGAGAATTGCGCAACTATTTAGGAAAAGATATCTTTCATCACTCAGAAGTCTTGAAATATATTTTTCAGGACAGCTTAGGGACATCAGTAAAGGGGGAAAAACACATACTAACTTGGAAGATATCTCAGATCTGCTTCTGGGCTTGTTTGTTTACTAGGCAAACACATAGAGAGGTAAGTAAAAGTAATTTGGGTTTCACCTTCTCCAGAGAGGTGTCTGCTTCACACACACAGCCAGGTTTGTGTCAAAACTTAGTGGGAATTTGTGGTCTGACATGGTGGCTAGGCCTTATTTTGGCAGCAGGTTGGACTAGAGATTCCCCAAGATTGCCTCCAGAGTGAATTATGACACTGTGAAAATGGAGCAGTGGGAAATTTTACAATAAACTCCCTCCAAAAACATAAGAAATGTGGCAGAGATGATATCTCTAGTTTCTTCTGCCTGTACCTCGACAATTCCCCCACCTGGTACTTCCCATTATCATTGTGGCCTCCCAAATTTTCTGCCATAGCTGCACTAATGAGTTCTTTCTCCTCTTCACCCTTTCCTCAGCAAAATGACAGATAGGTGAAGCCAGAAGACACTTACATCTATTAGGTCTAGAGATTTTAAGGCTATAAAAATGTGCATTTATCTGTCTGGAAAGTTTAAAGTTTCTTTTAAAATACACTAGTTTGCTTTTGTACTAGGCTATTTTTTCACAGGCGTTTGTGCTATTTTCCCTACACATCTTATATAACTGTGTGTTATTGTTTTACATTATTTATTCTCATTAACATAAAGCCATTATCTCACTACTTAGCAGTATCAGTTGATTTATCCAAGATTCCCTTCTGACACTGGGGAAAAGCAGCTTTGCTCTGTTCCCATGCAATGTGCGTGCAGATTGGAGTAGGGAGGATAGCTTTGTTTCTCATTTCTTCTGCGAAGTGACGCTGCCTTACCTTGAATTTTGCCTCAGTGGAGTATTTGCATGCAGAGTTTTGTATCTGTGCTCTGTTTGGGCTAGGAGTTGTGTGCAATCTGCAAGGGGTTCTGGAGGAAGGGAAACCCCTTCAGCTGGGGAAGTTGCCTGTATATTTTTCTGGCAAAGGACGGTGAAACGTTGCCATAGGTATTTACTTTGTGTGTGAGATTCTAATTTAATCTGATCAGAAATACCTTACTCCCTCAGGTGTCCCCTCTCTCCTATTTTCAGGTGTTTCTCCGATATCCTCCTTGTCCTTTTATACCTCCCCCCCTGCCAGAATGAAGAGTAAGAGTACAAATGTTCCTCCAAAGGTGTCTCTGGCTTGTCAGTCTGCCCACAGACCCCAAAAACGCATAGAGAGGACCTAGCCCTGCAATGTGTGTTGTGAATCCCACTTCGTGCATCAAAGAGGACTTCGCTTTGAAGACCCCCTAGACAGGGTGAAAACCAAGTTTCTAGCCCACACCCAGCAGTCACATTTTTGGTTTTTGATCCTCTCCTTTTGAATCACAGGAGTGACTTTGCAGAGCTACTAGACCTCAAGCAACAGACAGACCTTTCCTAGAAGATTCCATGACCATCTGTCTTCTCAAACCTACCTTATGTCCACCTTCTCCATCTTACTTGTGGCATTTTATCCCATCCCTGAGAGCTGGGTTGCATCCTGGCTGAGCTCTACAGTTGGTTCTCCTTCCACTCCTACATGAATTTCAGGCAATCAAGTACCTGCTTGTTTGCTTGAATCTTGACCACTGTGAATTAGCTGTTTGGAAAGGTGGTGTTTGCGAAGTTGGTGTTGGTTGAGGGGTAAATTCTTAGTTATACACATTTTATAAAATGTTTTATTATATTATCTTATATTTTTAATTTATATAAATATACTTACCATCACTTTTATCACTATCCGTATCCTTCAGAGATTTTTTTTATAACCTTTAAGATTCATCTCTTTAGGTAACTCCTCTGATCTGTTTGGAAAATAGTTGTGCCATCCTGTAGCTGATGCACAGCCATTTTGATTAAAAGGTAATGTGGAACTTCAGGGTGACCATTTGCAGCACCAGGAAAGTGTGAAATTTTCTGAGTATTGTAATCTCAACACCATTAATGGTATCACTGGCACCCTTCTGCCATTGCCATTAGGAGCACAAGCAAAATTTGGATGGAGAACGTGATGCCAAAAGGATTTTTTGCTATTTCTTTTTGTACCTTTTACACAGTTCTGTGTATTCACAAGTATTAGCACGCATATTTGTACTTCTCTGATGACTCAGCATAGCTCCAAGGTCCTGTAGAGCTAGGAGAGCAAACATCCTACTATCTTGAAGAGCCATGGCTCCTCTCAGTAGAACATGTTCTGTAAACTTATTGGCCCCCCAGGGAGATTAGTTCTGTAAGCTGTGTGTGTGAGTGGGGTGGGGGGATACAGAAGAAGAAGAAGAGGAGAAGAAGAAGAGAAGAGGAGAAGAAGAGAAGAAGAAGAGGAGAGGAAGAAGAGGAGAGAAGAGCATGCATGCATGATGGGCTTTGCGACCTGATGTTTCAGAACAGGATCCTATTAAAATACTGAGGTAAATGACCCTTGACCCTCTAACCATCAACCGTGTCTCGTGTTCATTCCTGAAACCAGGAAAAAAGGAATCAAAGGGAAAATGAAGAAGAAAGTGGATATTGAACAGCTCAGCAAAACTCCATCCTCAGCAGCCTTGGCCTTCAGCCAGAAATATTGCACTTGTCATGTAGCTGTACTTGAAAGAAAATGTGTTCTCTTCGTCATCAAATTCCGTTTATTCTTTTCTTGACTTCTTCTTCGTTACTAGCAATTACTGGGAGTAAGGAGTAGTTTGGAATAGGCAGTAATACTTTCTCAAGCTTGTAAACAAGAAATCATGCTTTTTAAAAAATTTATTCCTAGCTGACCTGGAGAGGAGACACTGAGAGGGAAGGCACTGAAAGAGAAGGTAAGTTTTTTATTTATGAAAGAACTGTTGGTTCTTTTTAGAAAGCTGAACAATAAAAGGAGAAATCAAAGTATTTGTTGAAAAATAGACTGTTGCATCCAAAATGGAAATAGAAAACAAACATTCATATACTGTGCATATAGATTTCTCAAACCAATATTATTTAATACATTTTATAAATTAATAAGAACAGAAAATTCCAGTTTTAATGGATTCCTCAGGGTATTGATGAACATTACCAGTCAAAGCTAAAAGGGCAAGAAAATACTGCACAATACTAAAATGAAGAAAATGACAGATTTTTCTTCTTTTCTACTGAGCTTTACTAGAACAAACAGTAACATATACTCTCCCTCTCACCACTACAAACATCAGCAAAAGGAAAATGTTAAGAGCTGGGTGTATGATGGAGATCATGACAATATAAGTGGGTAGTTGATTTTGTTTCCAAATTTTTATTTTCTGTAACTGAGTGTCGGAGTTGAGCAGCATTTGAGGGGGGTCATTTAATCTTCAGGTAGCCCCTGAAGGTGGCTACCGTCTCTGTTTCTTTCATGACAGATACTCACAAGGAACCAAGTTACAACAACTCTGCAAATATTTCAGGCAGTCAGCTGCAGTGCTCCCTTGTCCTTGCCTTTCAAAGGTAGTTGCAGTACTCTTACATATTTTCTCATCTGAAGTGTTCTTATATTTTACCTGAATGATGATTCATTTGAATTCCACTTTCCTTTTGCCCTATGCACTGTAGTTATGAAAGAGACATGTTTTCCTCCTTTTCCCAAAAACGCGTACAAAAGACTATGCAGAACATTCTGCAATAAGCAAGACTGTTGAGGAGGTCAGCATATGCATTTTCTAAGCCCATACATGGAAGAGCACACAAAAATTTTAACAGACACATACAATGCACATGATTTAATTCATGCTCTCACAACTGTTTAATTCTTGATACACTGAACATTTAGAAACATTGAATATGCTGGAACATATGAAACACCAAAACTTTTATAACATTGCAAAATAATTATGAGGATGTAAATGAAAGATATAGATGTCCTAATGCATCTTTGTAGTTCAATCCCAACATTAAAAGGTAGTTTCAACAGGTACCAGACATATGCAGAATAGGTGTTTCTTCCTCCTTCTTTTTGGGGTAATTAAAAAACCAGAAATTGTTACTGAGCTGTTATTTTTTAGTAGCTGCAAATAGTTGGACAAGAGTCTCTTCAAAATTCACAATTATCATGTTTTATAGATTTAAATAAAATAATAATTGTCAGTTGCATCTTGGAGGAGGTGAAAAGATAAGACTCAGGTATTTTAGTTTTTCCTTTCTTAATTTCAATTTTCTTCCACTATTTTCCCTAAATTTTTCTTTATTGTTGTAGAGAAAAAATATAGAAAATGGAAAAAAAGATGAAATAAATAAAATTTAATTTTATGCTGTGATGTTTTCAACATATTGGACAAAACTTCTGTGATTCTATTTTTGTAGGAAGAAAATTTTTAACTTTAATTTAAATGAGAACACTATATTCACAGCTATTCCTTATAAATATTTGTATCCACAGTATATTTTCAGACAAAAAGAACCATCTCTGCTTCAGAATTCAGAATTTTAAAGAGATCAGGAAGTGGACAGGGGAGAAAGAGAATAACTGGCCAAATATAAATTGTCTTGTTTCACTGCATATATCGCAGAAAAAGTAGACTTTTGAGAAAGACAAGGAAACTGGACAAGGAAGGGATTATGCAGGTGAGCACAGGGGAATAAAGTGGTTGTGTGAAAAAATTCATGAATTTATTTTACTTTCACAGGCTGAAGGAAAGAATACTCACTTATCTTCAAATGTTCCAGGTCTCTGGTTTTGCTAAAGCAGTTTGTGCTGTATGAAAAGTTAGATCATGATTTAAAAATGATTTACAAGATTTAAAAATGTTTGGCTTCATCAAAAATCTGTAATTACTTTCAACATTTCTTTCTGAAACAACCTATCAGTGTTACTTTGTTCTCCGACATCACTCAGAAAATCTCAGTTATATGTGAGAACAACAATCCTGTGCATGTTGTGAAATTATCTGTTATGAAATGCATGCACAATATTCTAAGAAAAACAGAAAAGCAATCAACTGCACATGAAAATGCAACCTTGGATAGCTTTTTGTGCATTGATTTTTTTCTGGTGGACCTAAAACGTCTTCAGATAGCTGGAGGTCAGAGCAGGTGGTGATTGGCTAAAAGGAATTGTGTCACATATTTTGGTGTACTATTCAAGCTCATACACCTTCTAATTTAATTTTTGAAAAATTCCGTAACTTCAGGGACTGAAAAGAAAGTCTTCAGAAATATGTGGCTCATTCCAGAGATAAATCGTTTTTATTATATGCCAATCTAAAAGTTTGAGCGTTTTTTCACTCCAAGAGTTTGATCAAATTCATAGAAACAAAACACAGAGATCTATGAAAATGCCTAGCAGAAGCATATAATATTACTACCAAAAATGTATTCATAACACTATTTATTTTCTACTGTGTTTGTTGCCTTTTCTTCAGTTCTTTCAGATGGGCAGCCAGTCTCACAGATTGTAAAAGAATACTAAATAGTCACTCGGTTTACTTACATGCTATAGGCAGAAGTTTTATACGGTAGAGTTAAAGGACCCTGCTGGTTAATTCAGCAAAATATTAATATTATTTCCAAGTTCCAACTTTTGGACTTTTGGTAACATTAAAAAAAAATTCTAAATGTGAGATTTTTTAATTCAAACTATTTTTGGACACCTTCATGGAAAAATGAACCATGAGTCCAGACAGCTTTCTCTGGTAGCAAAACTCCATTTCACTTAATAGGAAAAGCTGCTGTTAAAAAGCCAGAAGTCATGTAGAACTATCCGTTATAAAGTCATTTACTGGAAAGTCACTGGGAATTAAATATCTTGTGTCTCTCTCATGTGGTTTACATGATCCATGAAATGATTGTTGAATCTGTACTCTGTCTTGGAAAAGAGCACAACATGATAATGAAAAATGAGTAAATCCTAAGAGGGTTGTTAAAATTTCCAGACCTCCTAGTAAGACTGTCAAATGCCCTCTGACTGAAGAGGAAAATTATCTACCCCATGGAATGTGAGGGTAGCATCCTTTCCATTCATACAAAAGAGAAAGTAGGCAAAAATCTTTCACAAAATATTAGTTCCAATTGTTCAGTGGCAAGGAGTGCTTTTGTGCTTGTTTCTGCAGCTTTCAAATATATTTTGAAACAAAGAGTTTTAAATCTAATGTCAAAAAGCTGTTAGCTGAACATTCCTCGTAACAATTCTGAATAAAAATTGGAAACATATCGGGGAATTTATTCGCCACAGACATAATCAAAGAAACAAAAATTTTCAGGCATTTATATACACTTATAACATCCAAGATTTTTTATAAACAGTCCCTAAAGTCCACCCAATCTGTTACATTATGGTATACGTGTTTTGTTTCTTTTAATTGCTACCAGAACATATCATCTATCTTTGTTTAATGGATAACCCAAGTTTTATCCAGCTAAACAGTGCTTAATTAAATTTACTGTCCTGGTTAGACAATTACTATTGATTAAGTTTTCTGGGGTGTACTGGACTATGACATGGCTCCCTTCTGTGCCTGCAATGTATTAATCAGGTTTTCTGGGGTGTATAGGCCTTTGACTCCTTAACTTGCTCAAGATATTGTTCTTGTTCTACAACAGATAATTCATCTCTAGTTACATGATTACTGTGAAACAGTTCTTTATTGAATTTTGTTCTTCAACTATTGATTAAGTTCTCTAAGGATTATGGGTCCATGGAGTTCCTTTCTGCAAGTGAGTGAGGTAATTTCTCAGGGTTTCCTGCTGACACTCAGCCAACACAGATCTAAATCAAAACTAGCTAAAATAACACAATCTAACATTCCTAAACATAGTCCATTACAAAATTTTTAAAGAAACACAGAACTCCTGTCTAACTAAATATAACTCGCTGTCAGTTTGTGACGACAATGTTATTTTTACCCTAGCAGTGATTAACATTATTTAACCAATTCTTTAGATCCATCTCCAGAATAAGTGTTAGTCTTTCTCTGGATTTGAGTGCTGTGCAAAAGGTCTGCTCACTCCTTTTCTGTTTGTTTGTTTGTCCATTTTCTGTTTTGATTTGGGGTTTTTTGTTTGCTCTGCCCTGAATAAGGTTTTCTTCATAAGCAAATCCAGTTCAAGGAGTTGTAATGTACAGGCAGATTTCTGGGTACTGCTACAGCCTCATGAAGAAGCATGCTAGTAAGTCACTTTGTTTCCAAAGATGTTCTAAATATGCTGGGTCCCTAATTCGGTCAAGTCACCAAAAATCCAGGCTGAATTATCAGTGGCCATTTTTGATGGTTCTTTCTACAAAATTGGCCATGTCTCCAGGAAGCAGCCTGGCTGTTGCTCATGTCACAGTACCTAGCTGCTCTATTTAATACTACATAGCAGGTGGAACTACCCTGTGAATCACCATTCAGTCTGGTCTCCAAGTTTAAGGCACTCGAAAGGTCCCTTCTATTTTATTTGGTAACTTTGTTTTCTGTTTTGATGTGGAAGTTTGTACTGACAGATGTGACACTTTTCTGTTTAACCCCAGGGGAAAACAGATGAGGCTGTGCCATGCAGGGGTCAGAAGCTCCCTGCATTTTAACTGAAATATGCTAGACATGAGAGGACAATGAAAGCTGCCAAGAAAGACATGGTTCACCCGGAAACTGCAGAAAATAAGTAATCTCAAAATATAAGAAGAAATTTAACTTTCTAGTCTATTCATTATATGCTCTAAGATTTTGGAGAGAAAACCATCGAATGATCAAAAGTAGAAAAACCTGAAACTACAACCTCCCAGTATTAATGAAGCAGTACTTCAAAAAAGCATGACTTATAAAGAGATGGCAAAGTAACCTATATACATTATTTTCTTGTGCAGAGCCTCAGAGTGATGAATAACTAAAATGGTCTGACAGTGAATGTTGCACATGTAATTTGCAGTAGTGTTAAAAAAGCTACAATTCAATTCAGTTGAGTTCTTATTTCTCTTTCCAAGATTTGTTTATTTGTACTGCTGACCACCTTTGCTCATCAAAATTGGACTTGAAAAGTTAAAAAAAATTGATTGTTGCACCCAAATACATGTATTCTTTTCATCCTCAGTGAATAAAAATACTATGTTCTACTGCATTATAATGTGTTTTCTGTCATTTTTATTTCTGATTCACAAATAACACTAGTAGGCACCTGTTTTATGGAAAAGATCAAAGAAATGAGAAAAAATTGTTGTGTGGACAACAAAAGTGCCTGTAACACTTCCAGGCAAAAAACTTCTGTGAGAGATTATCCACTACTACACAGTATTCCTGCCAAATTTCCTTATGTCTTGTTTCAATGTACTGCTTGGGTAAGACCTGGTGAGGTTACATTCCTCTAATTCAGTCCTGAGTCTATTCTTCCCTTGGCCTGTTGTACCAGGCCACAGAGATTGTTGAAATAGCCAAAATGTTGGAAAATAACCCAGTCACAGATGGGAGAGGAGTGAAAGGCGAGAAAAGAAAAAAAAAGGAAACATATTGAATAGTAGGTAGTGGTTATTTTCTTTTGATCATGCTCATAAGCAAGTCTCAGGATCCAGGATATTGTTAGGTATGGAGAATTAAAAACTCTCCAGTTTTGCTAGGTAGGCTCTGAAGGAATGAAAGATAGAAATAGTGGTTTGCATACCTCTACCCACTTCTACTACTGCACCTTCCCAAGCTAGTACTGTTCTTTAATGCAGGCTTCTTGTCACAAAAGCCACAAGAATAATAAAAAAAAAAACAAAACCAAAACAATCTCTTATATATATAAAATGAGATCCATTTTAGATATATACATCTGCAGGTATAAGTGTCACTTTCTTCTTCTAGGTACGTATTCATACCCAGGTACATAAATATCTCTCTGTGTGTATACATCTCAAAGAATGATTTCCACAAATTTAAAGACCATTTTAAAATGTACCCTGCTGACTGATTTTCAGACCATCTGCATCTAGTGAAAGCAGACATGGCTCTTAATCAGTCTGCATTTCAGCACTCCAATGCTCTTCACATAAATCTTTGATTTTAAGTATAATCTGAACTCCTGTTGAAACCTGTGGGTCTTGAGCTCAGGCTAAAATTCACCCATAAGCTTAAATGTAGTTAAATAGAGAAGAACTTAATCTAAAAAAGAAAAAAAATACTTATGTAATGAAAAAGAAAACTGAATTGAACTGCTATTAAAAACAAACAGAGATTAAATCTATTTACTCTGTGGAATTTACTGTTGCAGAACACATGAGAAAGAAGAGAAGTCCACAGGCCATTTTTTCCAATTATAATTGGTTACTTCACAAAGAATAATATCAAAGGTTTTGTAATTAAGTATTGTACCCAGCTGGGTACTGAAATACCATCAAAACTACTAGAGTAATCAGTGAGCTAGGTTTAGTACATTACAGTACATTGGTTACGAGTTTAAACCTGAAAGAGAGAAGGGTGAAAAAAATGTTATTTTTCAAAAAATACCATTAGCAATAAGACCCATGGGAAGAAGTCCATTGTAAAAAGTGTCTGATTGAAGATTTTAGGATGATATTCATATTAGTCATAGGATAAAGCCCCTGTGATGGTACGCCACCACATGTGTGAAACACCTGCCAGAGCTAAAAGTCTGTAGTAGGTTGACTCTGGCTGGATGCCAGACACCCACCAAAGCTGCTCTATCACTCCTTGTCTCAGCTCGACCAGGGAGAGAGAATATAACAAAGGTTCATGAGTTCAGATAAGGACTAGGAGAGAGATCACTCACCAAATAACATAATGGGCATGATAAATAAAATAAATCTTAAAAATACCTTCCCCTCACCTCCCCCTCCTCCCCAACTCTATCTGCTCCCACCAACAGTGCAGGGAGATGGGGAATGAGGGTTATGGTTTGTTCATCATGAAAGTTTCTGCTCCTGCTCAGGGAGAGGAGTCCTTCCCATTGTCCAGTGTGGGGTCCCTCTCACAGGAGACAGTTCTCCATAAATTTCTCCAACCTGAGTCCATCTCATGAGTAACAGTTCTCCATGAACTACTGCAATATGGGTCACTCTTCCATGGTGTGTATTCCTTCAGGGATAGGCTGCTCCAGCGTGGTTTCTTCACAGGGTCACAAGTCCTACCATGAAACCTGCTCCAGCAACATGGGCTCCCCTCTCCATGAGTTTGCAGGTCCCTGTCACGACCCTGTTCCAGCATGGGCTTCCCACAGGTTGACAGCCTCCCCTCAGGCACCCACCCTCTCTGGTATGGGTCTGCTCCATGGGCTGTGGGTGGATGGCTGCAATCCTGTTGACCTCAATGGGGCACAGGGGCACACCCTGTCTAACCATGGTCTTCACCACGGGCTGCAAGTGAAGCTGAGCTCTGGCACCTGGAGCACCTTCTCCCCCTCATGTCCGTGACCTGGCTGTCTGGAGAGCTGTTCCTCTCACATATTCTGACTCCTCTGTTCTCTGGACACAATTACTTCTCTGCAACAACTTTTTTAATACGTTGCCACAGAGGCATTACCAGCATATGTAATCTGCCCACCCTTGGCCAGTGGTGGGTCTGTCTGACCGGCATTGCCTCTGTCAGACATGGAAGAAGCTTCCAGCTGCTTCTCACAGAAGCCAACCCTTGAGCCCCTCTGCTACCAAAACCTGGGCACACAAACCTGATACAAAGTCAGAGAAAGACAGAGGAAGACTTGGCCAAGTCTGACATAGGGAGTTCTGCAGGGCACCTACCTCCCTCCCTGCCTGCTACTGCCTGCACGGGAAGAGCCATACAGGCCAAAGATAAGCCAGGCCAAAGAATGGGTGAAGCAGTTAAGATACACTGGCTTTTCTTTGAGACTCAAACAATTCCCACTTTTATGGACATGGGCAGATCTCACTTTCCTTGTTTCAGAATTGTCACCTGTAAGTCTCTAGTCATAAAATAGAAAGTTTTTGTTCAATGTCCGCTTTTCAATATACAAATGTTTGTTTTAAGAAGTGAACACCTTGGCTCTAACTGTACTCACAATGGTGTGCAAACAGAGCAAGGAAAAGGATCTGGAAAGGACCTTAGAGAGCAATTCATTACCAGTTATCCACAATGGGTTTTCCACACACCAGCTTCTGACAATAATTGACTCTTTGCCACCAACCTCAACCAACACCCTGACTGTCAGGATTTTTTCAGTTCTTTCACTGGCTAATGCATTTTATAGACTGCTAGCTTTTGCTGTGCTCTGTAGAACAGATGACCTTTAAAGATGTTTTCTCTTGGATTTGGAGTTTTTTTAGTTTTTTTAAAAATTTATTTTACTATTTTGACACTAAGAGAGCTCAAAAAACCTGATGGCATCCTAGAAAAGTTAAATTAAGGATACAATTGCTGCTTATTGAGAAATTACAAAGAAGACATCTTCTCTGTGCTGAGTAATCTAAACGCCTATTGAAAGGGAATAAACCCAAGGAACCTGCAGTATATACTATTTGAAAGATAACTTCAGGCACTGAAGTAGAATATACATTTATTTCTGTTCAGTTAAGTTTCAGCTATTGAACTGAATGAATTAATATCCAAAATTTTCAATATTCAAGGTGTGCTGATTAAAAGGAATGTAATAATATTTCTATATCAAGAATTCTGATCCCCAAATTTTTAACAGAAATACATTGATTCAAGTAAGATGTTGCCAAATTACTGCAATGAATTTCTGTACAAAAAAATCAGTTAAAACTTTTAAGGCTTACAAGGTTTCATGGAATATGAATCCTTTGATTCAATCAATCCAGTAATTTTTAAAGGAAATGTTTCATAAAGCCTTTCACAGAAATGTCAACACTTTGCCTTTATGTACTTATTTGGGAGGAAAGAAAAATGTTAAATGTCAGGATTACAGCATAAGAGAAATGTCACATTTTGAGTCTCCTTATAGTTTACTATACCTGACATGTCTTAAATAGGCCTGATTACAGATATGGGATGCTCAAAGTCTGGTCTTTTGGTTGTCAAACATGAAAAATCATGTTTTTACCTGGAATGGTGTTATGTTCATGAGGAAATGCCCTGGTTAAAAAAAAAAAAACAAACAAAACAGAATAAGCAACCTGATCCTTGGGTTGGACTAGATGACCTTGCAACCTGGAAGGTTGATCTAGATAGCCTTTAAAAGCTCCATTCCAAATCAAATTATTCTATGATCCTGTCTCACCTTTTGTGTCATAGACATGCCTGTGGTCACAGATATCATGTATCAAGACAAGCCAGTCACAGTCTGCTTTGTTTCAGCTCCTTTTGAATTATTTTGTTTTTGCTGACCACTGGACAGTAAAGAACTGGTGGAATTTCTTCTATTCTGTCATCTTCGGTCAGATTTTAACCCTTCCCTATAGTGTGACCTGCATTAAATTCTTTCTACTCATACCTCTATTGCATTTTCCTATTCTGCTGGGGTATGGATATTTAAAGCTTTTAAATCACAAGAAACCACCTTTTTTGTTTCAAGCCTTTCCTATGCTTTGTGATTAGCAGGTCTCATGATGAAGACCAAACATTAGTATGCCTCTTTTAGGAATTTCCAGAGAGATACACTTTGATTCAAAAATATGGCAGAAGCAGTATTGTATTAGCACTATTCACTGAGAAGAGACACTGCTAAATATTCTGCAAAGGAAATATATGACGTGCTGATGAGTTGTGTTTTCTTCCCAGCTTCAAGCAAGAACTGAGGTAGATATACCATGCAGACTTTGTATCTAACAGTGTTTGTGTTTGTGCGTGTACATAGGCATCTTACACTGAAGCACCTCAGATTCTGACATGCAATATTATGCACAATAATACAAAAATACTGTATTAATTCCCTCTTTATCCTATGAAATAGCTGTTCACAAAATAAACTAAGCAATTAAAATCAGAAATGAAATTCCCAAATTGGCCATCATCATCTTGGTCACTCCTCTCCAAGTAAGAAAATGAAACTGAGAAGTCAAACATAAAGTCTATACAACTGAAGTGTTCAATTTGTCTGCTGTCCAATGCAGGAGTCCACATTTTCCACAATGGCTGAGGAGAAACTTCCTGGGGAGATACCGTGAATTGATGTTTCTCTTCACAGTGTACATCATGGATTCCACCTCTAGGCAGAGCAGAGTCTGCTCAGCATCTCACCCCATGGCTCCACATAGCCCTGAAGACTGATTAGCAGGGAAAAATAGATCCTGATAACAGCTTAGGTTCAGGATGGAAATAACATCTAACGTCAAGATGGTATGTTTGAACAAAGCAAAGTAATACATTCAAGGACGTTTCTTAGGGTATTTCTTGGCAATAATCTCCCTACCTGTGCCTCTTGAACACCCTATTTTGTTTCAGCAGCACAATGGACACCGAGTATCTCAAATATGCCAGTATTCATCTTCTGAAGGACTGCAATAAACAGCAATTATTAGCCTCCTGCATAGAGCCTGCTAGGCCATAAATAAAGAAAACTTTCAGCTGCAAACTATGGTTGTGTCTTACTGTGTAATAAAAAAAGGCAACCATGTTTGTTTTTTGTTATTGATTTTATTGAAGCTGAAGTGGAATGAATGGGTTACTTGATAGCTAGAAAAGATAAAAGTTTTAAGTATTCTTCTGCTGCCTATTTTGTCAATTTCTAAGATAAGAAGACTTTATCTTAATAAATAATGTTCACTGGCAGCACATATTTTTAAAAAGGCAAGATTTTTACAAAATTGGAAGCCTGAGTGCTACTTGATAAAAAAACCTGCTTAGACTGATTGCCAGAAAATGCTTGACACTAGACATCAGGAAATTCTTCTTGAAATTCCGCTCTTCTCTTTTAACTTCAGTTCTTAGACTCTTCAGCAGGAGCAAAACCATCCAGGCTCTAAAATGTAACTTCAGTGACCTTCATTATATGGTAAAATATTACAATTTATACCAGGTTGTTGGCCCAGTTTCAAGAAGATTTTTGCTTTGACTTTGGTCATATGTTGAATGCAACTGACTAACATAACCTGATAAAACTTCGGTTTGCTCATAATTCCAGAAGCCAGCAACCATCAGTGTGTACTCACGTGGCAAAGCCTCGGCTTTTTTATCAACACTTGACAGAAATGCTGTCACATCATATCTGTTCCTTTCTTAATCTCGTGAATTTATTTCAAGAGCCTGCTAGTTATACCTCACATCCATCTACAAAGTGGCATATCAGCCTGAAGGCACCACATCTTCTCTGTCTTGTCCTTGGTTCTACACACTGTGTGGAGCATATGTGTCAGTCACCAGGGCAAGTTATGTACACAACACTGAGTGAGGATGAGAGGATTGAAAACAGCTGGCAACCACAATTTATCTGGATTACCATCAAGTGTCCTGGCACTCCTCGGGCTTTCAGTACAGGAATCAAGAGGTAACTGCTGTTTTAAGCTCTCATTGGCTCACCAGAAGGGCAGTGTCACTCAGTCTGTGTCCTCTACAGCTTGCAAGTGTATCTCAAATATCACAGGAACCAGTACAAAAAGCACATAGAATGAAGGTGAATAAGAACTTGCTGAAGATCATCTCTACCTACACATGTGATTTACAAACCAACCAAATTCTTTCGTCACACCTTATTACCTTCTGTTCCTCTAGGAAAATGATAATTTTTAACCCAATAGCTACAATTTTTGTGGTTCCTAATAACTTCATTTGAAAGTAAGTTCATTTATTGACATATTATCTGCCCCCTTTTTTTCTCGTATCTCTTAAAAATGTGTGAGAAACTTAGTTCACTATTTTGACTCCTACCTACTGCCTTAAAAACATAACCACAAGTGCTCTGTGGCCCTCCCTCCTTGATGCCTGACATGGAAAGTAAGCTTTGAGGGAAATGTGATCACAAGACCAGTTTTGTATGTAGCTAGTAGCCTGTGACAAATCTGTTTTCTTGTCTATTCTCTTTCTGCTTTTTCACTTCAGGGAGAGGAGGTCAGATGGACTGTGTTTTGCAAGACTGAATAGTCCTTCCGTTAAGCCTTCTCAGTGGAGAAAATTGGAAGGAGGGAGGGAGGGAGGAGGGAGGAGGGAGGGAAAAATAAGTGTTGACATCCGTAACAGACAGAGAAGATGAGGGATGGCTGCTGAAGTTCAAAGAGCAACTGGCTGTGCCTGAGACATGATGGAAGGAGCTCTGCATGTGGGCAATATCTGTTGCAATCCAGAAAATCATACATTTATGTGGAAATGAGTCTGCTAACAAGTACTTGCCCTGCACAAACAAAGTGAGATGAGAAAGAGGTTTTTTGCAGTTTTACCGTTGATCTAGTTAAACTTTCATGTGAGATATTTTGAGCTTGTAGAAATATTATTTTAGCCACATAATTATTGTAATTTCACAGAGTGAAAAGTTCTTTATGAAGACTTTGAATCAACAACATATGGTACAGTAAATATATTTCCTTTGTCACAGATACGTACTAAGTGATGCATATTTCCTATCTGTCAGAGTACTATGGGAGTAGTTTATACGCTTTTTTTACAAGAATGGAAGGGCAAAAATCATATTACTGCATTTTGCTATTCTAAATGATTTCTTAATATGCTAAAAATAGTTTCCAACAGACACTGGGGTAATACACAATAATTTTAGGCAACCCCTATACCCCTCACTATGCTTTTTTCCACTGTGGTTAACTGTCTTTCTCTAGTGTGATAATCCCTTGATTAACAGGAAAAATACGCAGTGTTTGCAAACTGGACAGTCTTTTTATGGTTTTTACAAAGATCATAGCCCACCCATTCAAAGTTATCATAATATTTTTATGTTTCTCTTTGCTTTGTTTAGTGTACACACACCCAAAGATAGTACAGTTGTGTGTGCAGATATCCTCTTCATAATTATTAGACAAAATATAAAATAATTTATTCAAATTTGTGTGCTACAGTGGTCAGTAATACAGACCAATTAAAAGTCATATATCTGGGATATATAACTCTCATCATTGTTTCATCTGTGTCACCTAATGATCTCTAGCACATGGACCTTTATACTACCATCCATTGTCACTGAAGTATTATGATTTCACTAGCAGAAAAACAAGAAAGCATATATCAGATAGAGAGTATTTTGTTGGAAACTACCAATTGTGAATATCCTGAGCATCAGGTTAATAGTTTAATTATGGGTTCAATATTCTTTCATGGCAACAGTTCACCAGATTTATAATATAAAAACAATTCTCTCTACTATTCAGCTTTCCAGTCACCTTTTCTTGGTTTTGTTGTTGTTTCTTAATAATAAAAAATGGCATTTTTATAAAGAGAGCAAAGTCTATATTGCATGAATTGTACTGAAGTGACAAATAAAAGAACAACTACTGTGGCTGAGGAAGTGAATTCAATTTATGATTGCTCAGCAGGCTTTCTGCATCACTCGATAATAGGTACCTTCAGCATCTGCAAGTTGACAAGTCAAAAAGACATGTTATTCCTTTCCAGAAGTGAATTTGTCAAAAATTCACTGGGCAATTTAAAAGTGTATTGTTACTTCTGCTTAGCATCTCTTGTGTGTGCATTATGTTGTTTAGCCATAATTTAGGTATTGCCTATGATTTGGGGAGACACATGATTGAAGACTAACCTGGCATAGTCTCAGATTTTTTTCTCTACAAAGCTCGTTTTGGTAGCAAGTTTTCTTGGCTCAGCCCTGTTACCCCTGGTAAATGCAAAGGAAATATATTGGTCCCACTACTGTAGTGTGTGTCACAGAAATCTGCTTTGACCTTGAAATAAAATGCTAAAATCTCATCTCATTCCATCCAGGAGAAATGGGATCATGAAATTGAGAGAGGAAAGAAATGAAACGTTTTGAAAGCGAGCTCCAGAAAACCAGACCTCTTCATTAATGAGCTATTGTAGCCCGGGTGACTCCAAGCATTCATTTAAGTTGTAAACATGCAGCTAGGGGAATGATTGGCAATCCAAGTGAGGACACTACCTGTAATGTCATTTTTCTGTAACTGTAAAAGCTTAGATTGTGCAGCCTGGTGAATTAATTTTCTCGGGATCATCAGATGGACTTTGCCAATGACATGTCCAAAGGTTTAACAGCAGAAAATGCTTAATTTCTCCCAGCAGGCAAACAATTCTACATAAGGAGAATTTGAACATTTTACCTTGTGAGTACACATAAGTGTGAAAATCCAATGGTATTTAGTCTCCAAAAGGAAGAATAACTTTGCTAGCACTGCTATAATTATTATGCTTTCAGGAACTTATGTGTGTTTTATCTAAGCCTGGATTAATAAGTTTCTTCCTCAGTCACAGGCATTTGCATACAAATACAACCATAAAAATGCCACTCTTTTGCTCACAAGTAAGGGAACAATCACCAGCAAATACAATAGAAGCTGTAGCTTTAGCATACATTTTATTAACTCTGAGCAGATTAGATTACCAAAGCTGTAGGTATTGGAGCCTGGAAGCAGTGTACGGCACAGCTGGTCTAAAACATGCCCACACCACTGATGATTAGATCTCAGGCAGGTTCCTTTGCTGGTAGGTGATAGGGTGTTTGTGGTATGCAGATAGAGAAAGGTGAACTTGCCAGCAAAAATCAGAGAGACTAAACTTCAGTTTGGAAGAGAGATCAGTAGTATATTACAATAAGGAATTTGGGAGTGGTTATATTTCCTAGTTTTGCTTTTTCTTTTGTGGCTGGTGCAGTAACTTTTTCCTAGTTCCAGTGGTTGCAGATAATACTATATGAGTGAAGATTGGGAAGGTCACATGCATGGGGCTTCACATGGGGAAATCTCCATCGATAATTAACTCAAACATTTCTCAGCTGGGCTGTACCAGCTCTCACCAAAGTCTTCATGATGGAGTTACAAGAGAGGACAGAAAGAACAAATGCTTACCAGTCTTGCATTTGTGCTTTGACTTTCTTTGGGGGAAAAATAAGTGCAAAAAGGATGATGAGACCCTTATTGTCAAGATTAACTTTCATTCTTTTGAATTTTTTTTCCACCAAGCTGGACTCAATTACAGATATGGGAAAGAGTTAAAAACAAATGTATAACAGCATACTATTTCCTTCATCAGTTGTAACTGATGCAGTTTGCATCTTTCTTTCACCTATTAATCAGAACTATCAGGTGGGAGAGTGGAGAAGTCTCATTTGAGAAAAAACAACCCTGTGCATATTGCCCTATATTATCTGCTTCTGTTTGCAAACAAAAGTAGGACAAATAAACTGCAAAGTCCTAACAGTTCTGTACTGCATTTATCTATCCCTCTGCAGGCAAATATCAGTGGCAACAAAAAGAAGGGGGAAAAAAACCCAGAAGCAACAATAACAGCATCAAAAAACCAAAACCAAACCAAACCAAACAAAAAAGCCCCAGAAACAAACCCAGAATTATAGCATTGGAAAAATTATTTGCTAGGAAGTCTTTTTCTTGCCTATTGCATGAAAAACAGTTTTGACAGAGGAGAAAAAAAGCATTTACCTTTGGCAACAAAAATAATCCATAAGTCAGTTTTTTAAAGTGGGTATTTAAAGAAAAATATTTACAGTACTAAGACTTAAAAGCTTCTTTGTCTCAAAGACACATATTTTGTAAGAAAGGTGAAAGGTTATTTGTTAGTTTCTTTGTTTGCTTCTTTAGGACATTTTTTCATATCCTCTCATTTTAGCCAGGAGCAAAATGTGTCTTTATAGGCAGGAGGGGTGAAACCTCACATCTTTTAGCCTCATTTATGAATGACGGTAGTTAAATTCTTATAAGATTTGCGAGGCAGGAAGATGTAGATTTCATAGAAGCAGCACTTTGGCTTGTGCCTGTCTGCTTCTCAATGACTCAGGAATTCTCTATCCCAGAAATTCCTACAGCAGTGTTTACTGCAATTATAGTAATCTTCAGACCTCCACCAAAAGCAAGCTTAGCAAAGTCACACAATCACAGAATTGTTAGAGGTTACCAGGCAACTCTGGATACTATCTACTCAAACATGCACAGAGCAGGGCCAGCTAGACAAGATTGTGTAGGACCATGTACAACTGGTATTTTAATACCTTCAGGGATGGAGACTCCACCACTTCTCTGCAACCCACCCCACTGCTTGGCCACTCTCACAGCAAAATAAAGGGGAGGTTGTGCTTAAGTGCAATTAGCTGTGTTTCAGTATATATTCATTGTCTTTCATCCTATTACTATCACAGAAAAGATTTTGCCTCTGTCATCTTTACTCCTCTGCATCATATATTTATGCATAAGATCCCGCTAATTCTTCTCTTCTTCATGCTGAACAATCCCACTCTTAGCTTTTCCTCATATGACAGATGCTCTAGTCTCTACATCATCTTGGTGTTCCTTCATTAGATTCCAATATATCCATATCTCTCTTGTTCTGGGGAGACCAGGACTAGACTCAGCACTTCAGATGTGTCTCAGCAGGGCTGAGTAGAGCGAAGAGATCATGCTCATTGATGTGCTAGCAATATGAGCTCTAATGCAACCCAAAAGACTCTTGGACTTCTTTGCATCAAAGGAACACTGCTGGCTCATACTCAAATTGTTTTCCACCAGCCACTCACATGCATTTTATTGCATTTTCTGCAATAAAAACTATTCTTCAGCATGAATGGGTGCCTGGGGTTATTTCTGGATGTGTAGGTCTCTGCACTTCACTTTGTTTCACAGAGTTCCAGTCAACCCTTTTTTCCCAGACTATTCTAGACTATCTAAATCTTTCTGGAGAGCAGCACATTCTTCTGGCTCATCCGGCTTTCTCCCCAGTTTTGTGCAATCTGTCAACTTAGCGAAGGCGGTATCTGTCCCATCTTCTAGGTCTTTAATGAGGATGTTGTTGGCCAGAATTGGCTGGGTATTAATCCCTGGGGTACACCACGAGTGACTGAATTCCAGCAGATAATTTGCGCCACAATCTTTTGAGTACAGCAGTTTAGCCATTCACCTCACTGAACTTATTGTCATAGCTCTATTATCAGTTTGTCTGTGAACATGATATGAGACCCTTTATCAAAAGCCTTACTAAAGACAAGCAACATCCACTACTCTCCCTTCAAACACCAGGCCAGTCACCTCTTGGTAGAAGGCTATCAGTTTGGTTAAATAAGATTTTTCTCATCATGTTGACTACTGCAAATCATCTTCTTCCCTTCCTGTGACTGCACACAGAATGTATCACCCACCTGGAAACTGAGGTGAGGCTGACTGACTTGTAGATCCCCACATACTCCTTTTTTGCTCTTCTTGGTTGAAGATGAAACTGACACTTGCCTTCTCCCTCTATTCAGGAACCTCTCTCAGCCACTATGGCCTTTCAGAAATAATCAACAGCAGCCTCACAGAGCGTTCAGCCAGCTACATCACCACTTCTGGATGCAGCTGTCCAGGTGCACGGACTTATACATGTCCAGTTTGCTTAAGTGCTCATTAAGCTGGTTCTTCTCTACTAAGGGCAGCTCTTCCTTGATGCAGTCTTTGTCAGTAGTCTCAGGAGTTGGGATTGCTGAAGACTGGTGTTACTGGTACAGTTATTACTCGTAAAGACTGAAGGGGAACAGCCATTCAGCAGGGGTACCCCGTTTTACTTATCCTTCAACTCTTTGTAGAAATTATCCTTGTTGCCTTTGACATCCCTTGCTGGATTCAGCTCCAGGTAGGCCTTGGTTTTTCTAAACCCATTCTAGCATAGTCAATGTCTCCATACTCCTCCTGGGTCACCAGCCCTGCTGACACCTTGTATACACTCCATTTTTATATCTGAGCTAGTCAGAACCTATTCCTATCACATTTACTTCATTTTCAGCTCACCGAGACAGACCATTCTTGAGCCCAAGCTCAAGGTGTTTGCTGAGTATCAACCAGTTCTCCTGGATGCCTCTTCTTGCCAGGGCTATGTCTCATAGGAGTGGTAAGGGGTCACCAGAACAAAACATAAGGCATAGTCACTATTAGTTCTTTTGGGTATGAGAACTTCCCAGGAGTACAACTCTGATTAGATCAGTGATAGACTTCCAAGGCACACACTCTCCTGAACTTGTTCATTCTGGAACAGGAAAAAAGCAAAGAAAATCACTGAATTCAGGCATTAATTCACTTACATGGTTTTTAAATCTGTCATATAACTATAGCTGAGGTGGAAATGCTAAAAAAATCCATTTAAAATCGATTTTTAGAATGCATGTCACATCTGTGCTCAAAATATACCACATGCAAAAGATCAAAATTAGGACACTATTTAACTGTTAAATGGATTATATATGTTGAAGGTGGAGTTATATTGTGTAATTGCATACCCTTGATACATATTCATTCGGGCTACCTTGCAATTAAACTTTCCAAATTGAGTATTCAATTAGTAGTTTTGCTAAAATTTTTTTTTTTCTTTTTTTTTTTTTTTTTTTTACTGTTCTGAAATCTCATATATCCATCAGGAAAGCTTTCAGTTAATAAATGGACTCTGCAACCTACAATAACAGATCTCCTGTGCTGTAGAACACTCAAATGAAAAGTATGATCTTTACAGTCTTGGTAAGGTCATATCTGTCAGGATAATTTGCTGCTTTGTGCCAGCCTACAAAGTTTTCAATATACTTTCAGGTATAAAACAAGAATAGCCCTACATGAATATATCATAACTCAAATCCAATAAATATAAATTGGCTTTTTACTACAAGGAATGACACCTAGTTTGAAGTAGAACTGAAAATCAATGTTCCCTTTTCTCTTTTTAAGTTTTATCTGACACGTAATATTTGCCAGACCCACGAAAAGATTTTTTTTGGTCAGAAATGGGCTTTCAGAAATTATATTTAAAATAAACAATCTACTGAGAGGAACTTACAGACAACTCTTATTTAAAAATCAATCTCAGGACATCATGTCATTAATGGCAATGGTAAATACAAAAAAAAAGTATTTTTATTGTTTTAGGTTTGCCAGTAATCACAAAATAAAGTAATGTAAGTATCTTACTGAATTATGAATGCTATTCTGAAGATACTGTATTTTTAAACTTTCTTTTCAAGGACTTAAAGTTCTGTAAAAACTTTTGCCGGTAAGGAGACTTTATTGAACAAAGGTGTAGGATTTGGACATTCCTTTTGCAAAAGTGAGATGTGCCAGTCCTTCCCCTGCCAATCGCAATTTTCCAACTCAGGCTCTCACAAAGTGTTGTTAGCTTGGGCAAAGCAGTCAGAGAAATAGGAAAAAGAATAAATTTCTGGAATTTAATAAATTTCATAGGTCAGTACAAGGACTGAATGCCATTTGGGTAAATTTATCTTCTATCCCAGCAACTATTTGATGTATAAATAACATTGGGGGTTTGCTCCATTCAACCAGAAGGGCAGCTGGCAATGAAATTATATAAACTTAGATAACTTGTTCAAAAAAGGGCTAATAGTCATATTTTAAATTCAGACCAATAGTCCTCTACTATCTGTCCCATATCTTGAACAGATCTGATTAAATGAGTGGTTTATTGCTGCTTTTCTGAGGTAACCTGAAAATTCAGGTGTCTTTTACTATTTATGTATCATACAAATGTCTGCAAATTGCTTTGATAAAAATCAGTAGCCTCCCTGTTACACTGGGCTCTGGAAGACATTATCATTTTGTGCAATGTAGTAGAAATGAACCCGTCCCCATCTGTGGACACAGCACTGTAAGGAGTGAAATTATATGTTATTACTAAAGTTTCCATTTTATTACCTGAGACTTAAATAAGCATGATAATGTGAGCAGCTGATATGAAATCCAGAGAAAGGGCAAACTGAAAAGTACTGCTCAACTTTTTCAGTCAGAACACAATTCCAAGAGCCTTGCTGCCCTTCCACAACAGCTCATCAGTGTTGGCTCTGGGAACTCCCAGGCAACATTAGGGTAAATCCTGAAAAAGTACAAGGCAAGGAAACATTTTTCAACATTGAGACCGTCCTCTCCCATTCTGCCTTTAATAATAAACTCAATTTGTTTGCATCCTCTCTCAAAATCTTGTCCCTGTGTATTTGTGTTAAGTAGAGTAGAAACAAAGAAACACATGCATGTTCTATACATTTCCCATTAAAGTTAAAAACTGATGAATAAATGGCTGCTCCTACTGGACCTCTGTTTCCATTGCTCACCTACTTGCTTCTGAAGAAAAACAGATACTGCTTTTTTGCAGAGCATATTCTATTCGCCATTGTTCCCTGCATCTCCATGTCCCTGTTTTACGTTGCTCCTTCTTGTGAAGTCACAAGTCTTTATTTGTATTCTTTTTTTTTCAGGTGTAGAAAATTTTTTTCCTCCTGAAATATAAGAGAGACAGAGGGATCGAGGAAGGCAGGAAAAGAATGAGGTCAATGTCTTGATCTCTTTTCTAGATCAAGTGCTGAATAAATCCTATCATATGTGGGGTGGGAATGGATTATAGAGGGTGGGAGAAGACTGGACAGGAACCATTAAAAGCTGGGATGAAGAGGGAAGAGCATGTCAACAAGCTGAGTCAAGGCAAAATCAAGCTGAATGGTCCCCAATCCATACAGAAATGGAAATTCAGAGCAAAACATCAAATTCACAGTAACATGTAAATGGTGGCCCTGAGGAAAATTCTCACAGGAATGTACAAAAAGAACAATTAGCAGCAGGTGAGATGAAGTTTGTTCTAACGAATATGAAATAGAGCGGTCACAAAATAAAATTTATTTGTTAGCCCACATTTATTGTGGATGTGAAAAAATCAGGAAAGATGTGAAAAGAAGTGGCAGTGACAAGTCTTTGACATGTGCCCTCATTGCATCTGTTCTTGATTACCATATTGCAAAATCAGCACAGACCATGCCTCAGTGATGCATTAGGATTTTAGCTTCTATGTTTTTCATGTGTCTGTAGTCCTGTAATTCTTTAGACTCCATATACATAACTCTAGACTCCATATACAGTGCTAAGCTACTGTTCTCCCATTTTAGACAAAACAATTCCTCTCTAGGCCTGAAGCTCAAGGACACCTTACTGTCTCAGGCGCCTGAGATACATAAACAACAGTGACTTGGGGGGAGCAAACTTGGGTTAATGACTTAATTGCCTGAACCTATAATTGGAGGTCTAACCCCCCAATATGTAACAGGATCAAACTTGCATGAAAAACCCGTGGCTGGTCATCCATTTTGGATGTAGCCCTGGGTGGGGTGTGTGGCTGCCCTAAATGTACCTGAAGGCCCTTCAATAAATATAACTGCTTTTTATTCTCTTAATTTTATCTAGCCTCTGTTTTAGGTAGTCTCAAGAAAATGCATCATCAATGCTCAAAGATCATAATTTTTTTCAGATATAATAGGAAATATAATAATCAAGAGAATCAGGATGGAGTTCCTAAAAGCAATGAATGTGCTGTTAAGTTTAGAGCTGGTTCAGTTCATGAGTAGCTAGGCTGTGCAGCTATCATGTGTGAGAGTTTAAGATACCCTACATGCATTGCAGGCCTGGGAAAAATTTAGAAAATTTAAAATCCATGCTATTAAAAAGTGAATGGATTGTACACTTGTAATTTTTTGTAAGAGCTGTAAAGCCTATGTGAAATGCCTCACAAAAGTAAAGGCTGGAAATTCAGTTAATATCTTGGACTAAATTAGTGTCTCATGCCTAAGATAAAAAGGCACAAACCAGGGAAATGCTGTATTTTTATGATAGAGAGCATATGCAAGAAACTGGGACACCTTTTATCTCAGCAGTTAGCACCAGAAGCTAGCTGAGAGGGTAGAAACAGAAGACAAAAAAGACAGAGCTTAGAGGAAACTATTGTCTCATTGGCTGTATTCAGCTCTTTATGAACACAAAGTTTCTGAGCTATTTACAGAGCATAATGTGAACAACTGTGAGGCCTACTGTTTTGTTAGTCAGCTTTTGAAAGAAAAGATGGATATTCAATTACTTACCCAATGAGCCAGATTCATGTGTACAGAATTCCCCAGCACGAGTATACATTTCATAGACCATTTTTTTTTAACCTATGAAACTAAGCAGCCTTCTCCAAGCATAGGGATAGGACTCTGGCAAAGATTATTTTCTCATTTTCTTCACACTGCTGAAAATCAAAATTCTGTAGGCCATCTTCTGTTATGAGTTGGAGAATATGCTGCTAAAGGAGAAAAACGCCTAATGGCATGGAACAGAGGAAACCAAAGGGTCTTGCAGAGCTTTGCAATGCAGAAAGAACTATTATTCCTGCCAATAAAATGTGAAAATGTTGCACCAAACTGAGCTTATGATGACTTGTGTATTCCATGAGGAAGATGGGGATTAAAATATGAACATGGATTGATGTATAGTTCTCTTCCAGGCTTTTAAACTGGTCCACACTTGCATGGCTATGTGTCTACTTATGTTCCTGAGGTCTAAGTTCATTGGTCTCCTATCACTGAAAGACTATCACGAGAAGAAAACGGTTTAGAAACCCTTTATTTGGTGGGATATTTACTGTATTCATTCATCATATGCATTGTCAGAATGGAAACTATCCAAATCCATCAAGCTTTACTGGGTTCTAGAACTCAAATACTTAGATGATTGATGATCAAACACTTCTCAGAAGACTGTATGGTGCTTGGTAATGTACATACCATTGTGTCCCTTGGGAGGATTTCCCAAATCCTGTAGGGCTGTCCATTTAGGACAGTTCAAGGCAGCTGTAGACCTAGTTCTTTCTAAACCACAGTGACATTCCAACATAGAAATTGCTCTCTTCCAAGTCACCTAGATATGATGCTACTACTCTCACCACTCTCAAGTCCAGCCAGTGGTGATGCTTGGTGCAAATGCCCAGTAGAGGTGCCCACCCTACTCAGTTGTAGATGGTCACAGATCAGCACAGACAGAACAGTATCTTTGCAGGCACCCACATAAACACAAACAGTTCTCATGCAACCATGGCCTGACCTTGTTCTCACCAGCAAATAAGACCCAAAATTCACTGGATCTCAGGGATACACATAGCCAAGAGTGCACATGGTTGTCTTCAGCATCTGGCTCTCAGACCTGTGGTATCACCACTGCCTGGGTTCTGGGTTCCTGGTGTCCGTGGCAGTTTGCCCCTAAAACCACATTTACCCTATAAGCATCTCTCAGCTCTACCAACAGGCTACTCCAGTTCCGAGTTCACTAGCTGATCATGTCTGCACATACACATATACAGGAAATGCACATACGAAATAGTACAAAAGAAAATTTAATAAGGTAATAAGAACTGTGGTGATAACGTGAAGGTCTTGAGGGATCAGTCCCTTTTTACCTCCCTTTTCTGTCTTCTCATGATGGTCCTCCCTGTTCCATCCCTTTTCTTTTCTTCCTTGAACTTTAATTTTTCCTCCAAAACTCCCATAAATGATCTATACATTCTCACACCACCCTTTAAACAAGGAACAGTAAGCTATATACATCCCCAGAATTGTCCAAAATACTTCATAAGACTTTTCTTTCTTACGGCACCCATACCAATAGCCTATAACAATCTTGTTTTCTTCTTTCTGTCAATTGACAAGTGTTGGTTGAAACCCTTCTAAGTCTGACATTTCTGCAATGGAGGATTGTTCTGTGCCTTCTGGCTTCTTGGTGTCTTCACCACCCACGGTCAGTTAGGGTCTGTGTATCTGAGCATTTAAATTAGCCATTTTCCTGGGTTTTGCAGGGTAGGAGACAAAACTGGCAATGCAGCACTCCTGTAGCAGATGCTGTGTCAAAGTTGTTTCCTCTTGTAGGTGCATGGATTTGTTCAGGGACCAGCCTGTGAGGCTGCGTAACATTCTTTAAACCTGGCCATGCAGAAACGAGCTGGAAGACAGCCACCACTTTTATTGGAGTCACACTTTCACCCCTGCTGTTTTATTGCAAAAGCTGATGTATCCATTTAAAAAAAAAATTCTCTGTAGTCTCTTGGCCCCTTGGGGAGGAATGTAATAATAAAAGCTGAGACAAGCCAAAATATGCATCACTGAACCATCCAAGCACAAAGCACAGCATAGTCAAGGAAGTCTGTTATTAGTTCTCTGATCTGAAAGGAGAAGTGATCACCCACATTCATTTCATTTTTTTGACATATGCATCTAGATTTATGCCTAGGTTTGCCCACTTGCAGCAGATACAGAATTTAGTGTCTCTGCCTTTGAAGTTTGCTTTAGGCTCCTTTCAAATATGAGAAAGGTGAAAACTCTAGGCTGTGGTCTAATCTTTGAATGTGAGCACATCATGTTGTAAAATGGGTGGCCCTGACTCAGGCATGGGTAATGCTGCAACATTTCAGTGCAGGCTGCATCCAGCAGAAGCTCTAAATTAAAATGAGAGAGACTGTTGAATTTTATCCATCCTGTTGTGGTAAGGGAGAATAAAAGGGCATGGTCTGTATGGCAAGAGTGTGCACTCTACCCAGCAGCAGACAGAATAAATGACAGAAGCTATGGGGGGGCTTTAGTGAAATACTACATCATATGCATATATTAAAAAAAAAAAAGATAAACAGTAACCAGTTGAACACAAAACAAAAATGAATATATGATATTTAGATCTAGTGAAGAGGTATATGCCCTATTCAGCAACAAAAACACTACAATTTGGCATCCAATCAAATCTTTTTGTAGGTCAAGTAAAACTCTAGTGGAAGTCAGTTACCCACAGTCCAGTAATTGCCTTGATTATTTTAATCTGAGCTTTTTCAGTGATTATGTGACACAACTAATTTTCAGGTCTGCCCCTGCTTTTATTTACTACTAATCCCCATACCCACACATTTCTACCTCCTGCAGATTGACTATTTGCCAAGAAAAATGGAGGCGTTAATAACAAGAATAATAAAAAAAGTCAAGCAGGGCTGACAAAACCTCTGTTGTCTATTAGGAATGACAGTAAATCCATGATAACATGTGACTGATAAACCATATGATTATCATTTTCAGGTACTTGTGGTCAAGTTGGAAGGAATAAAATAACTGTATGAGAACATGAGAAGAGCAGGGTTGTCCCTAACAAACATACTGTCATGCTGCTTATTGTGTCCTGTAGAAGACTCGATGGCAATCAGATTCTCACACTATTTGTGCAATTATTTAGAGTATAGGATAATTTTAAGTTGGGAGGGACCTACAATGATCATATAATGAAACTGAATAAGAACTCTTAGAGCTCTGTCTGTTTTCAATGCATACTGTAGTGAATTGTTCCTCTTACTAAGGACTTTGGAGGCAAATAGGAAGAGTCACATGTTAGAGTATTACAACATAATTGAAATTGATATATGGAAATTTAGAAGCCTTCAACACTTGCATGGCTATGTGTTCTAAGAAGCCTTTGGGAGCTACTCTTTTTCTGGTTTTCTCAGCATCATTCATCAATGCAATTAGTTAGCAATTAATTTTCCAGTGTCTGCTAATATTTAAAATTATAGAGCACTGACTACAGCTACTTTCTGTGAAGGCAAGTTAAGTCTGTTATAGTGGAAAATCTTGTGTCTTTTTAACAATTGACTGATAATAGAAGCAGAAAACTCATGATTTACAGAGTTGTCAAGTGTTATTTCACTCACCGTCAGGTCTCCCATAGTTTCTCCTGGAGTCACCTGGTGCTGCAATGGCAATAAGCTGAGCCTGAGCTCACATCAGCAGTCAGAGGTTGATGACACAGCTGTACATCATGGTCTCAGCTATGCACAAAATATTTCCTAAGTCTGTTGTGCTCTATTTCTGGAATTAATGATATAAAACCATTTTTTTTGGTAGGGACAAGTTAATTATCTATAACAGACTGTGTTATCATCCTATATGTATGTGTGTCATACGTCTTTCAAGTTATTACATTGTTCTTCTTTGAGATTTTGGTTGTTTGGATTTCGTTTACGTGTTTATTTTGTTAAATTAATATACTCTAGTTTCCTGCAGGTATCCAGGCATCAACAGGCATCAACATGTTTGCAGGCATCAACAATGTTTGAGGTTCTATTCATTCGCTGCTAAAGTCAAACAGAGGTAAAAAGAACAGAGGAGGGACTAGAGTGTAAAGAATTCAATTAAAAAACTGCTATTTGAGTCTAAAATATTAAACTAAGAAATCCTTCCCAATCCCTCTTAATAAATTCTTCCCAATGTATTTAAATGGTGCCAGGAAAGGAAATTTTGTTCCTTTAATCAAGAGGAAAAATAGTGTTTACACACATAAGCATAAAAATGTAAAATATATTTAGCAAATCTACTTTTCAGTACATATTATATAAAGAGAAGCAATGCACTGTTGGGAACACCAATTAAATAAATTAAGTCAGGTGGAATCGTACTCCAGCATGTGATCTCTAGCTGTGTCTGCCTGTATCAAGGATCAATTACAGAATTAACATGCATAAATTTCTCTCACTTTTGTCAAGTAAAGACAGGCTTATTTGAAAACTTAAAGACATATCTCTGACCATTGCAGGCTTTTCAGTAAGGAAATTGTTATTCTGGGGAAAACTGACAACTATTGTCCACATGGTGTTATCCTGAAAAAAATCTGCCTTTGCTTGCTACTAGATATAGATAGGTTATACTCTTGTCACCTGTTTTTGGAGACTTTTTCTCAGTAGCACAAACATATATCAAAATGGTAAAAAAATATGACAAAGAATCTTACTCTGAAGAAGAGATAACTTGTAGTCAGAAACCTCTTGGAATAAAGACCAACAATTTTTGTAAATATTAATATGGCACCCATAGAAACGGTAAATGTCTAGTTGGTAATAACTTCTTTGTTAAGGGATGTGTTGTAGAGAAATGTGCCCTTTTGGGTCACAATAAGGCTATCTAGACATTTCTACACATCAGTTGCCAAAGGATTACATGAAGCATGTAATACTCAAGGAAGAGTGACTCCGGATACAATGTTTTTTCATCTAATTTCTAAGGAAAGAGAATATTTTATTACTGGTTTTGTTTGGGTTTGGATGAGGCTCACTGGAGGCATCACTTTTTCTTATATTCTTTCTTTGGATTCTCTGTGGAATGTGTTAAAATCTGCTTTTTAAACTCATAGATATGACCCTTTTTAAAAATATATAATTTAATGTGATATCAAGGTTCCAATTTTAAATCAGTCAAGAGATAAACCTAATGGACTTTCTCTTTCATATCTGCTTTGTCAGTCTCACCACCAGGATAAATGCAATTCTTCTGGTAAGTCTTTGCAAGTCATACATTGCTTGAAATAGCTTAGGAGTAACCCTCTTGTTTTCACCACTAGAGAGGAGCAGAGATATACTCCTGGGGTTGCTGAACAACCATTTCTCTGTAACCAAATTTAAACATTTCTTTGTTAATCATCATGAAATCTTACATAATAAATAAAATGTTCCATTAGTTCTTCACTGTTCTTGAAACCCTTGCTTGGGATACTATTTTGCTATAGGTGAAAAAGGACACCAATGTTTTCAGACTCACAGTAATGATTAGTGGCTTTTTTTGTTACTGTGAGATACCTCAGATTTCTCTGAGGTCCATTTATCTCAAATAAGGTGTTAGGTGACTCAGTCTACTCAAAGGCAGAATCTGTAGCTTTTAACACAGATAGGACCCCAAGGGAAGGCTTCTTACCTGTGCCTTCATTGGACAACATAAAAATATACTTCCAGTTGTGTGAAATATGTTGTTGATGGTTTTTACAAATCTTCATGTAGTTGCTACTAGAAACCAGAGCTGCCGTGTAAAGAAGGGAAAAAACACAATTGATGTTAATATTTAGGAGTACAGATTGAGTGATTTGCTGAATCTTTGTACTGAATTTGTTTGCTTCTCAGATGAAGAGCTCTAAGTAAAAGAAAACTTCTTGTTCTAGTCAAAGTTTAAATGTCCTGTCCCCTGTTACATACCTCTTTGGTTATATTACCTTGGTGAATATTTGCTACATTCTCCTGTGTATAAAATTAGTCTTGCATTATTCTCCATGGTAATGAGATAATATGCAATGAAAGATAGAACACATTTTGACAGATCCCTGGACATGACACTGATTCACATGTGAGTCACAGATATAATCAGATGGAGGTTTCCAGAGGTAGGAGTGAATACTTCAGGTTGGGAATCGTTTACTGAAGAGAACATTGAATGTTTTAGCTTTCCACTGCTGAGGAAGGTACACAAACGGGTTTATGGAGACTCTGCTTCTCTTTTTGGCAGGAAAATGTATTATCACAGAGGCTGTAATAGGACAGTGAGTGTTGAAAGGACATTTTGGAGGATTTATTTTATCTTTCTTTGATTTTTTTATGGTGACTTTATTTAATTTCTACTAATATGACCATTGCCATGGTGCTGTAGTTACAATGAGCCTGATCCCTCTCTATTATTCTGTTGTTAATTTTCTGCATTATAATGGTCTGGGGAGAGCAAATGAGGGAACAGTGGTGCCTCTATCTGTCTTCTACAGTTCACAGTGAACTATTCCAGACAATGTCATCTTCTGTACAAGTATCAAGTATGCAAAGCAGATCCTCCCAGAGAGGTGGAAATGCTGACCTCCACTTTTTCCCTCCTCAGGGTCCACTATATTTTGGGGAACAGCCTTCTGAAGGAAATGAAAGATCAAGGAGAGTCACTGTTTCCCTCTCCAGGCTGGGCTTCTAGCATGTGTATGGTGTACCTTGAACTAAGATTCCCAGGGGTTGCTAAGCCAGGGAACAGCATTCCAGTTTCAAGATGTTCAAGTGTGGAGGTAAGGGTGGAACAAAAAGCCCTCTGTCTTGTTTCGTTAATGGAGGTGGTGGTTGTCCCTGGGTAAAGGAAACCTTTCGTCCGTGATAATCCATGCACCCTGCCATCTCCAGCGAGGTGGGAGCACTGTAATGCTCCTGGTCATTCAGACTCAGGGCAGGTACTGCCAAATCTCTCTCAGGCAGTGGAAACAAAGATGTGGAAGCTCAACATAAACACACCACACTTACAAATGCCAGAGCAAGGAAGGAATGAAAGAGAGGCAGCAATTACAACAGTAACAAAATATCAAAGGGAACAAGTTTTGAAATAAAATAAAAAAAATAGGTCAGGCTCTATCTTTATGGGACTCTGCAGCAATGTAAGTGACATTTGAAAGAAGTTTTATGTGAATTGCTCCAGGCACAGTGTTATTTGGCAGTGGACTGCTTCTCCAGTCAGATTTTAATTCTGTCCTGCTTTCCAAACCTTCAAATGACATCCCTCTAGGAGTATTTTTAGAATTAGCAGATGTTGGGTTAAAGTCAAGAACAACCACAATATGTCTTGTCTCCAAATGGATGAAGCTGTATCCCATCCATTTGGATGTTTATGCCTGTAATATGTGATGCTGGAACAAGCACACTCGTTTCTCAGTACCAGCTTTCAAGGACCATTGATGACTCCAATGATGCTCTACAGCCAGTGCTTTCTAGTTTGTCTTACACTGAATATTCTTCAAATGTAAGGATAGGCCCAAAAAGCCAATATCTTCAAAACAATGTTTCTGATGATGTTTCCTTTATATGGCAAGCCTTCTTTTTTATCTGGAGGGAAAAAAAGGGACCAAGGTCTAGATTACACTTTGTCTCTGAGCATTTTGTTACTTTCATTTTTAATTGCAGTTTGACTCTCATTAATACACAATCATATATAAAATATGCAGTAACATACAATTACATAATATAATATGAAAAATTGAGGTAACCCTCCAAAGCTTACATAGGGGCAGAATTTTACTCATTTGCCGCCTAGTATGTCCATTGTCTGGAGGTTAACAAATCTTTGTTTCACTTTCATACATTATTTTTGCATTTCCTTTCCAATGGCATCTGTCCTTTTTGATTGGAACATGTAAGATTCTTTTAACTAGATTGCAATTAAATACAATGTCTTTTCCTTTATAACCTACCAAATCAATACCTTTGTTCCAAGTTTAGCTAACTACTAGCATGTACCATCTTCTCACTCAGTGAGAAGTGTGCTTTCCTTGGGACGGGCTGGGTAGAGAAGAATGCTACTGTTTTATGGCTGTCCTTTTTGCCCTCCAACCGACAGTCTACAAACAATTCATTAGCTTACAACAGAAAACTAATTAGAGGGACACTTTTTCACCTCGGTAATGCAGTTGCAAACTTCCTTCAACTAAGACTGATAAAACAAGACAATGAATGTAGAGCATTGACTGAGAACAGAAATATAGGTAAGGAATGGCACCAATTGCCTTTTGTGCTTTTCACCTATTTCACATCTTTCTTTCCTCTAAATACTTTCTGGTACCTTGCCCTGCTTTTGTCTGTAATAGAGTTCATTTCTTCTCAGTATATGGTACAGTGCTATGGTTTGGATTCCGTGTGTGGATATTGTTGATAACACACTGATATTTTAATTGTTGATAAGTACTGTTTATCCTAAATCAAGGAAGTTTTGTGTAACACATGCTGTGCCAGAGAGGAGGGACTCAAAAAAACGCTCGGGGAGCACAAGCTGAATGTATGGCTCAAACTAGCTCAAGGGATATTCCACAGTATAAAACATCATTGCCAGTACATAAACTGGGGGAGTTACCCTCTAAGGGACACCAACCACTTTTCTGGGACGGGGTCTGACATCAGTCAGCAGGTGGTAAGCAATTGTATTGTGCAAAACTTGCTTTTCCTTGGGTTTTACATTTGATTCTTTTCCCCATTCCACCAGGATGGGGTGCGTGAGCAAGCAATTGTGTGGTTCTTTGTTGCCAGGTGGGCTTAAACCAGGACAGATATTTTTGGCACCCAACGTGAAGCCCAAAAGGTTGAGATAATTATAGATCTGACCAGAATGTGTTAAACTCAAACTGTTGTAAACACTAATTGTAAATCCATCTGGGCTGCCACATTGTGGTAAGATACTCCTGCTTGGAAGGAGAGCCTGGTTGTGAAGGTACATCATGCAGATGCTCATGTACTCAAGCGATGGGTCACTGAAGAACATCAGAACAACCAGCACGTGGATCAGGCTGCTGATGGCAGTTACTGATATTTCACATATTATGGGCCCTTTTTCAGGGGATAAAACTACCCAGCAGAAAAGCCAAATAATGTTGGCACTTCCTCAGAGACAAAGGAAATCTCAGGAGTACAAAAGGCTCCATTCGTACTTCATTTGTATGAACCAGTCTTGTCTGGAATAGTGCCACATTATTCCTACTCATTAAAGGAGATAAATGTCATTTTCTAATGGGTGAACTAAGAGATTTCTTTCACATACATTCTATGTAGTACATAACAAGTGTTTAAAAAATCATCACCTCCTACATTCACAACTGCAGCCCTCATACCACTATAAGCTTTGTTATGGTCTCTGAAGTCAGTCAACAGCTTTCCAGAAGGTTCATTTTTTTTCCTTTTGAAAATATGATAATGACTTAAAAACTTTGGACAGTTTAAAAATATATATTGTGAGGAATACTTTTCTGTGCTACTATGGCTACTATATGATATATGTATGTAAGCAAATATTACATATGTATTTACAGAATCTCTCTTCCTTTTACTCATATGCACACAATGAACCTTCTTGCCCAAAAAACCCCAACCCAACCCAAACCTAAAAAAACAAAAGAAAAAACCCAAACCAAACAAATAAACAAGCCATAAATAAAAGATCTTATAATATTTTAAGACCTGAAATAAGAAATCAACCACACAATCACAGTTTCTGATAATAATCCTCCAACAATGAGACTAATTAGTCTTCTGTCATTCTCTATAGTATGACATTCCTTCTGCTGCTCAGAATGTTGCCAGGCTTCTCTTCTTAACAGGTTCTGTAGAATAATGACTGGATTAAAAAAATTAATTATCTAATTTAATATCTGGGATAGCAGAAGCATTGCTTCCTCTTTTTTTCTGTCTGCCTTGGTTTGTTTTTTCTTCTGATTTGTCTTGAATAAGAACATTACTCAGCACTAGAACATTACTCTCTGCAAGACCCCGCCGGTATCTGGTGAACTGCAATATTCTTGTGTGATAGTTGTACACCTCTTCCTGGTTTGACAAATATTGCCATTCTCAGCCCGAACCTCACTTTAAACAATATAGGTCTTCATGTTCCTAGAAACTAGGTATGATAGTTTCTTTTGATAGGACATTTTAGCCCCCAAACCTGTGAAATATAATTATTTACATGGTCATTAAAAAATGTATTGGTGTGAGTTTGCAGGGAGTTTAGGAACTTGAGCTGACTGTCCCACAGGCTTTCCTAGATACCTGTTTCCACACAAATGCTATCTAGGGGCGCATAAATTTTGTCCTGTGGCTGCCTAACTTTCAATGCATACCACTTTTACGGAACTGTGCTTCATGACCAATGAATAACTTTCAAAATGAGAACTCAATCTTAGGAGCCCTTTTCACTGTTTATCTTCCTAAACCACCATTTGAGTACTTCTTCTTTCTAAACAATTCAAGCCTTTTAGTTTTCTCATTCTTCCACCCTTTCTCTTGAAGAAAGACACTCCTGCAAAGGAAGCAGGCCTGGTACAAAATTTTGCAGCTTATTGCTGTGGTAAGTTTATGCACGTGTTTGAGACATTCTTTCCCCTGACAACTGCCACCATGTCTGCTCAGTTTGACAGTTAAAATAATGGTTTTTTATATTGTGCTTTGCACAAGGTTAATCTGAATTTAGGAGAATCAAAATTACTTTATTTGCTTTGTTCAACACCAACACTATCAAGAGCACAAAACATGCTCAATTTCAGGAGTTGAAGATATGAGCACTGACAGAAGGCAGCTTGACTTTGACTGAGCTAAATTGCCCCTGTTGGGCTTATATTAGCCAAAAAGAAAACGACATCAGTGGATTCAGGGAGGCTCTGAGCACAGTACATACACAATATGCCTTTTCTTGCTAAGAGGTTAAAACAAAATATAAAATATTGCCTGCAAAATTATTTGAGACTCCAGATTGTTCATATTCTATGCAAAATTCAGAGTTAACTCGTTTATGTTGCAAATATCATTCAGGTTTACATGAACTTCCTTTAAAAAAGGAATTTGTTTGTAGGGGCAAGCTAGCTCATTTTCAAAGGTAGACTTTCTTACTGTTCAGGTGTGCATGCAAAATTGACACTTAGGGGCTCTTTTTCTGAACATTGATAGAAAGGAGAAGGTAGATATCCAGCCAGGAGGGAAAATTAAACAGGGAAGTGTGTTTATGCAGATGTTGCCATGAGCAAATTCTTGTGACAAGAATATCTTTTCTTCTTGCACAATCACATCTCCAAATGGAGTTTTGGTGTTTGGTTTTTATAGTGTGGTGGGTTTTTTTGTTGTTGTTTATGTTTGAGGTTTTGGGGTTTTTTTTTAGCTGGGGGGAGGTGGGGCTTTTTATTTGTTTTGTTGGGGCTTAGTTTTTTTGTGGGTAGTTGGTTTTGGGGGTTTTTTTTTTTTTTTTTTTGGTTGGTTGGCTTGCTAGTTTTTTATATGAACTGCTCACTTTCTGTGATAAATTACAGTTTAGAATGTTTTGTATTGTCACTCTGTGATCTAAACACAATGCTGCAGTGTTACTGAATTACCTGAAGCAAAAAGAGAACCACCTGTGGGATAACAGACGTTTCAAGGATTTGAATATTTTACTTTCATCTTGTTTCTCTATGCCATGTTCTATGCACCTACTTTGCTGTCTGCAAATTACATTCACAAATTCATCCCACTAAGAGACGGCTCTTTTCAATGTCATTTTAGTACATTATACTAAGACCCTTTGAAAGTAAATGAAGAGTGTACCAACTATCAGTGTCTTGAGATTGCTTTTATAAAGAGAAAAAGAAACATCTGTGGGTGACCCTATATGAGATATCAAAGGGAACTACTCCCAAACAGTAGGGGATCATAGGAGAAAGATGAAATAGGAAAATAGGCAGCTTCTATTTCCTAAACTGCAGCAGAGAGTTACTTTCAAATGACACCTAGGACTGTTTAATGTACCCCAGTCTTTCACTGAAAGACATCAGAGTGAAATGTACCATAGTATGCATGGGTACTTGTTTGTTTGTTTGTGTTCTAACTTCCTTTCACCTTCTTAGAGGAATAGAGAGCTGGAATTTTGGAAAGCATTTGCCTCGAAGTATCATTAAATCAGTAGCTTCCTGAGAATTAACTCAATATCTTAGTTTCTTATTAGTTGGCAGCTATGAAAAATGTGACCATGGAATTGTTTTGAAAAACTCAGTCAGTAACAAGTGTCATTGCCTTCTTCTTTAAATTAGAAAGATGGATGCAATTGGGTTTTTTCTGCACTATTTTCCAGGTAAAAAACCCTCTGTTCCTAGCTGTCGACACTGTCACTTTCCCTATTCCTTGTGATGGGTTTTTACTTCTTATTTTGAAACAGAGGTGCTAATTAATCTTCCCACATTCAAGCACTGCAAACATATTTCAATTTCAAATGAGGCAGGACCCACGCTTGAAACGCCCACACTTACAATTTTAGATTGCTTTGTACCACGTATTGGAACTGGCCTGAATTTTCTTCATGACATTGACATTATCAACAATGAGCTTGTAAAGCTTTGTATCTAATAGGGAGCCTCTACATAATAGCTCACCAACTCATATGGGAGTTAAGAGAGCTGGAAATGTACAAGAAAGAGTAAATTAAGAAAACCAATTACTGTTAGCCTGCATACTGGGCTCCTGCTTTTCAATATCTGCATATATTAGTCTATTCATATGTATACCACTCACTTCATTTTCCAAAATCTGCATGACTCTTATGCCTCATTCAATTATAACTTAGTTATTTACTTAGCTCATATTTAAGGCCAAGAAGCCCAAACTGAATTGCAGGAAATTCCATTTAAACAGAAGAAAACACTTTTCTTATTGTGACATTGATTGAACACTGAAGCTTGTTGCCCAGAGAGACTGTGTATTCTCCATTTTTGGAGATATTCAAAACCCAATTGAATATCAATTTGGTCAAACCTGATCCTTCTCAGAGTAGAGGCTAAGTGATGATGATCTCTAGAGATGTCTGTGACTCATGAATTATTTTATTTAATGAACGAGTTGCATGTTGATTTGAGTCTTTCTGTGGCTTTGGGGTTTTTAAGCTCCAGAAGTTTATGGTCCTCTTTCCTTCAAGGAAGAATTAAATGTATACCTTAGCATACCTTACATCATACATCAGTCTTCATAACTCAGTTGGCATGAAGATTCATAGCAAGATAACAGCTCAATGCAGGGTCCTAAACAGGACAACTGATGTTCTGTTGCACTTGCACTTCAATATCTGATTTGCTTATTTTCACCTTTGCTTAGAAAGCCCCTCTTTCTATATTATCCTTTAATCTTCTCCTCTGATGACTTAATAGTATTCATAATCATGTGACGTTGAGTATCTCAGATGAATTCAAGCTTTTGTTGTGCTAGATACTGTGGCAGTCCCTAAGTTTTTCATCTTGGAAACTGATTATATCCCTTTTTCCTTAGGCCGTCCTGTTACACCACATACTTTTGTCTTCTGAATCACTGTTGGTGAAGACTGGGCCGCAAAATCTATTACCATATTTAACCAGAATAAGAAAAAGAAACCACTAGTCTTTCAAGACATATGGAGAAATGAGGTAGAAACAGAGAACATATTTCTGAAGAAATCACGAGACAAAATCCATTTACAAATTACCATTCCAGGGCCATCAGTGCTGGACAGGCTTTCCTCTTCTTTCCTTCACCAGACCTCACCTCACTGACAGTGCTCTTTGCACGAGGTGGGTGGGATATTCCCACTGAACAGCAGTACCAAGGTACTCTGTACCAGTGAATCCTTTGTCGTGTCAGGAACTAAGCTGTGCTCCCAGTTACAGTGGTGTAAATACAAATTAATTGATTACTCCATTGTTATTGAAGCTAATGGGATTGTGGCAAATTTTCGTCATGGTCAATCAAAGTAAAATATAAGACCATGAGTTTGTTAGTTTATTTGACTTCACTATCATTTTGCAGCTGTGAAGAAAAAAAGCAACTTTACTAAAGGAATAGAAATATTCACAACACAAATAATTTAAAAATATAACTTCTTTTTGGATTTTGGGAGGTTTTGTCTTTCTGAGAAGGGATCCTCTTCTTTTTGTGCTCTGATTGCCAAACTGGCAATGAAAGCAATGTGTGGCAATATGCAAATACAAAACTGTCAGGTCATGATGTTCAAATTCAGTAAGATGTTGTTTCCCTTCACTAGACAGAACACAATCCAGTCAGAGATAAACTACTGTGATAGCTCCTCAGAATGATATTATGGTCATTGAGGTTAATTAATGTGTGTTTTTTCAAACATTATGGCCTTTTATTCAAACAACTTAAGATGTAGTTTTGAAGAATACATTTTACAGCCAGGTAAACTGAGCCATGAGGTAGTGACAGTTTAGAGGATCATACAAAACTGCAAATAATACAGACACTGTAAATAGCAAGAAAGGCTTAGGGCAAGGCAGCAGTGGCAGGACCATTGCCCTCATCTCTCTTTCCCCCTATAGGTTACAAGGATAGACTTGCTGCACCTGTTAATTGTCATGACTCTGCCTAATTGTCATCCTGAGTAATAATACACCTGAGCATCTGTCCCAAGAGCTCTTCCTTCAAATCGGTTCCCAGCAGGATGGCCTTAGAAATGGAAAAGGCTGAAGGAAAACACTGGAGAACTAAAGGTAAGCTGGATTTTGAGGGTCTTTTGTTTGGATGTATAATTCAGAATGAAATTTCCTAAAGTTATGAATTTTAATTTAAAGTGTTTGTTTATCACTACATAAAAAAAACAAAGAATGTTTCATACACCATCTGCTTACATTTTCCCCAAAGGGATTTGCATATTTTCAGGAAGAAATGACTCTAAATATCCTGCAGTTTTCTCTGAAATGTTTCATTACTTCACAGTAACCCTGAAAATGAAGTACAGTATATGCCCTTGTAACTAAACCAAAATGATTTTAAATTGCTGACAGAATCCTCCTATGTTGTGAAAACATACTAAACCTTCTGAAAAGGAGAGGCCATTTTTTCTCTTCAGTTAAAAGATCAGGGACTGCAAGTGTTTTTCTTATTGTACTGTTTTAGAAAATACAACTAGGTATGATGGGGAACATGAACAATATCAGGCTTGTCCCTGGCAAACTGGGGAATAGTATGGAAAAATTATAAGGACAGGGTACTTGTAAGGGCCCCATGAGATCTATCAGACACACTGAAACACACCTGCTGTCTTACAGAGATGTGCCAAGGACTCCTGAGATCAGAGAATCCAGAAGCGGAACATTGGATAAAGCCCCTGCATAGCAAAAGAAGGTGTAAGAGGGAATACCTTGACCAAGCACAAGTGACCAAACCCACAAATACTAGAGAGGACTACAGGGTATCCCTTTGCACCACCACTGGGATATCATCACCATCAAATACCTCCATAAAGTGCACAAATGCACACAGAATGGGGAACAAACAGGGGAAACTAGAGATCTGTATGCAGTCATGGGGCTTTGATCTCACTGCAGTTAAAGAGACATGGTGGGATAGCTCACAGGACTGGGGTCATGGGGAGCTACACACTGTTTATGAGAGACAGACCAGGAAGGAGTGGTGGTGGTGTTGCACTCTGTGTGAGGAAACATGGAATGTATTGAACTCTGTCTTGGTGAGGATGATAAGCAACTCAAGAGCTTATGGGTCAGGATAAAAGAGCAGATTTGTAAGGGTGACGCTTTTGTGGGTGTGTGCTGCAGACTACTGAAGAAGAGGAAGTGGATGAGCCCTTCTACAAGCAACCAAAAGCAGTCTCGAAATCACGGGCCCTGGTTCATCTGGGGGACTTTTAACTACCCTGACTTCTGCTGCAGAATATACACAGTGAAGCACAAACTGCCCAGGAGGTTCCTAGAAAACACTGACAATACCTTCCTGTCACAGGTTGTGGAGGATCCCACACGGAATGATGTGTAGCTTGACCTCATGTGGGACCTCATCAATGTCTGTAACTATCTGAGGGGAGCATGTCAGGAGGATGGATCAGGTTTCTTTTAGTGGTGCCAAGCAATAGGACAAGAGGCAATGGACAGAAATTGATGCACAGGAAGTTCCACTTGAAGATCAAGAAGAATTTCTTTACTGTGTACGTAACCACACACTGGAACAGGATGCCCAGAGAGATTGTGGAGTCTCCCCCACTGGAGACATTCCAGAATGTTCTGGACTCAATTCTGTGCCACGTGCTCTAGGATGACCCTGCATGAGCAGAGAATTTGGGCTGTGGTGCCTTCCAACTTGGCTGATTTTGTGATTCTGTGAAAGTAAGAGGTGAGAAAGACACATGGGAATAGTGATTCATACTCTATTGAGAGTAGTAAATGCAGACGAAACATTTTACTGATATTTCAGCATTTTTAACAGTTTTAACAGCCTACAGTGTCAAGTAATTGCCAGCTCCTAAATGCCTTCTCATGGCAATGTTTAGGTAGCTTAAGAAGTCCCTTCTTTAGCTTTATACCTAAATGCTACTTTGCCATGCAGCCTTTTTGTACACTGATTTTAAACACCTCATCCTTTTCACTGCAGGCTCAGATAGCCTTCCTGATATTTATAAAGCTGTCCATATAAAGCAAAATAGCTCATCTCAAGACTTAGTAAAAAGGCAATACAAGCGAGTAACAAAGTGCAAGAAATTATGTCAAATTGCAGTTAGATGAACCAGAAGATAGCAGAAGACCCCAGTTAAACTAAGTAGTTTTTAAGATGTGCTTAATTTTAAGCCGATCTCTTGTGTGACGTTTCTGGAGCTACTTAGGATGAGTTAGTAAACACTTTACAAAAGTGATGCATTATCTTCAAAAGGCTTGGCTTGCAGTAATCTCTTGCAAAAGGACTCATTGACGTATTTGTTCATATATAGTACAGTTTAGAGCACAGATGCAAGGACAGTAGGACCAATTATATAATTTATTTATTTTTATTTATGAAAAGAAAAATATGAGGTTTCTTGATGCTTGAGGCACCTCAAATCTGCAAAAAAGGATGCCAACAGCGTCTCTGGATCTGGAATACCAGGTGCAAAATCAAAGATAAATTTAATAACCAGTGCCAACTTCCTGATTATGGAATATCCTTGACTCTGAGTCCTCCAACATTTTGTGCTCCCTCTAGAAATTATGAGGGACCACATGAAATGCTAGATTTAAGTTATTTTGTCCCTTGATACAGGTCCCTCCTAAAGTAACAAGATTTGTTACATTTCCTTAATATTCACCTATTTATTTTATTTCAACTACCAGGCATGCCATTTTCTGCCTTATTCATCCATGGTATATGCATATTAAACAGATTAATTTTCCAGGGTGTATCCTTAGTGCCTGCATTAGGAGACGAGTTTCCTTAAGCTCTTTCTGTGGTCTGCGGAGAGAGGTTTATTCAAGAAAACTCAGAGCATCTGGAGAACATTTCTTCCCTGGATCATTTTTCTGGGGACAGTTTTGCTTTGACCACATAAGGAATCACAGAGACAAGTCTCTGAACACAAACACCTACTTAGGTGCCTAAAATTAGGTAGTGTGAGTTCAACATCAGTTAACAGTCAACAGCATTTCATAACTTAATATGTTTCTCTGCATTTCTGGAAGAATGGACTGTGGATTGTCAAAGGTCATGGGATTCTGACTGGAAATAAAAACTCTCATTGTGTCTTTGTGAAGTACCTCTAAAAAGTTCCTAAAAGTCCGTCTTACTACAAATAGGGGAGTGACATTTACAAAGCTAGTATCTCCAGTGGGGAGTGAGTTTGTCCCCTGGAAGCAGTGGGTGACTACATTTCTCCACGGAGGAGCTACTTTCCTGTGCAACATGCTGGAAGGTCTGTGTGTCGTGTCTTCCAGTGTCTTCTTCCTGAGCCTTGCAGCAAGTTAATCCCACTCTTACAGCTCTGTACAGATTGTGTTACAACCTGACCCTGAAGGCAAGGGTTAATAGATCCCTGGGTGTGGATTAGAGTGAAACGACACTGAATGATCAGTGTTTATACATATGTGTATAAACACTGGTCACTCAGTATGACTATGCATGTAGGGTTTATTTTGGAACTCTGGTTGCAATGGAAAGGACGCATGTAGCCATTTGGTTATTATCTGTAGAAATATAGCAATATAAAGTCATATTAGGAAAAGAAAGAAAAAAAAGAAAGAATAGGGTTAAAAAGATGTCACCATCCATAGATCCAGAGACCAGACCTGATTGTTGCAATTTCAGTGTCTGCTGGTTGAAGTGATGGTCAAAATCTAAATCTGTCAGGGGCAGGGGAAGCCCACAAAACACAGAATTCAATGGGCTGATATACCTTCAAGTTTACAGGAACACCTGGGCACCTCCTCTAGGGGTGTGGGAGTTTTACACCATCTGATACAACACCATGGATCATGCGCAGTCCACTGGTGAAAGGCCCCAGAAAGGAGTCTGGGGGCACTTTGGGGATCTTTGATGGTCTATGACACCTTCTAAGACATGACAGCTGCCTCTCTCATCAGCATAGTTGAGACAGTTATGGCCCATCAGAAGGGTTGGATGCCTTCAATTCACATGTGGAACATCCCCAGAGGAGAGTTTTCACACCTTATCCAGTTGTGCATAGAGGAAATTGGCATAATAGAAAGCACTATCCCACCTAGTGGGATCTGCTTCTTACCAGCCTCTTGCCTTATCTGGCTCAAAACCCAGCTTGTTGCTAAATAAAGGTGGGTTTGTCATGGTCATCCTCCAGTGGTGGATGCTCACTCCCTCTGCACCTGAACTGTTCTTATACAGATCAGGAGCTTTACCATCACACACCCAAAAGCTCTCCTCCTCCCCTTCAGCTGGGTGGTGCAAACCCAGCCTCAGCAAAGCCCCACTGTGTTCCCACATGGCCGATTTTTTGAGTCATTAACCATTAACATTTCAGTCCCTCACAGATCTCTGTTACCTGAAGGTGGGAGCAAAGAGTCTTCTTTCTTGACTCTTCAGCCCCCAACATTGCTCATGATCCAGCCCTTAAGGTCTAACTGCAGCTAACCCTGGGCTATTTCAGAGGTAACCATGGTTGCTGCAGTGGGGAATTGACTAAAAAGACATTAGGTTAACTGGTACACTATTTCTCTGGTCTCAAATCATACATGGAAGAGAAAGTTCATTACTGCTGCTGTCCTCTGCAACCATATCAAGGGTGAGGCTTGAGCTACTTTTCATAATGCACATTTCTATGGCTGTCATTCTACAAAGGCAGTGTAGCGAGAAAGGGAAGTAAAGTGACTGATGCCTGGTTTAAATTTTTTTAATCACAGTGCAGTGAAATGTGTTTAAGAGCTCTGTAATGCCTATATGTTCCATGTAGTATGCCTCCCATCAAGGTGCTAATTTTCTTGCCTGTAGTGACAGTAAATAAAAGCGACACTTTCTTAAACCCAGCTGTTAGGGTATCAAAGGAAGCAAAATGAAAGGAAGAAATGAAGTGAATGCAGTGCATAAAAGGAAAACACATAGAGTGATAATGACATGAAAAATTACACTAGAAAATAGAAATTAGTATATGAATGGAGATGTTAAGGTGAAAATTCTGAGTCACTATTTAAAATTCCTGTTAAAATGTGGCTTATACACATGTCGATCAATGTCAAGACTTGATTTCCACTCTGAGAGACAATGATGTTATATAGCTATACTACTTTCACATGGCCAAAGTGTTTGCAGCCTGTCTGTAAAGAATTAGTTTTTCATTAAGATTATTTTCAAACAATTGTTAGTGAAGAAAACTGTCTTTCCATTCAGCCTTATCCAGCCCGTACTCTGGGCTGGATAAGGTTAATTTCACTTCCGCCAAAAGCACCTGAAAAATCAGGATTTGTTTACCTAGTATATGTGGGGAAGCATCACTGGTTTTGTATTTTTGATTATGGTAGGGAATCTTAAAGAAGTTAGAAGAACTAGCATGTTTCCAAAGAACATTTCCAGTAATTCAGATAAATAGGCTGTTGTTCCGTCTCCAGATTTAGTCAAGACTTATTCCTCCTAGGGACAGCCTGTTTTATTCCCTAGATGGAGATGAGCGGAAAGCAAACCCCTGGACCTTGGAAAAAGGATACTTCCTCTTTAAAAAGTGAGCAAAATCAATGCACCTCTGCAAAAAGATTTTGTTGAAGTGTTCCACCTAGTTCCACAAGTGACACCCAAGAGAAATGGGAAAGTTGTGAATAAAACTTGTCAGAAGACCCTGCACCTAGGACTGAATATCATAGAGATGAACTTTCTTTTCAGCTTTTCCCATTTACAACACTATATTTGTGAAAAGGGAAGTGTCAAAGTTTGGACCACGGATATTATGTGCAGAAAACACGAGTAAAATATAAAGGAAAAAACCCAAAATTTTAACTCCCATAAGTTAAAGACTTCAGGCTCCCTCTTAGAGACATGATTGAAACTCAAATGTCATAGGCTAGTGGCTTTCCTGCTTATTAAGGATTGTTCTTTAATTAAAATTATAGTTCTCCTTTTATACTGTGCTGACTTTAGCTCTCTTTTTTTGGAGCAGTATTGTTTAATGAAGTGAATAGAATTAAAACTTGTCTATATTATGAACCAGAATATCAGTTGCTTGAAACAGAGAGCAGATAGACACAAGTAACCTGATCTCTGATGGGACTAGGGGTACACAAAAATAAGAATATTATTTATCTCATCTCAATATTTCTCATTGCTATTGTTATTGAGGCCAAATATGAAAGTGTTTAATCTAAAATACCATTGAAGACGATTGTATTTGTCAAGATCACAGCATAAGAAGGCTCTACAATTTCACCCAATATAATTTGTTTTCATTTAAATAGCTTCTCAGAAATCCCTAAAGCTCATTCTTACACAAAACAGAAATGTACTGGCTTCAAGGAACCAACAGTCTAAGACCTGCTAACATTCATTATATTCTTATTTTACAGCATATCAACAATCCCACAAGTTTTCAGTGGGTGGTTTTCTGCACTTTGGCAAATCTTACCTTTTATATGGAGAGGTGAAAGTAGTACTGTGCAGTAACTTAACTGTGAGGATCATGTCTGAGTGAAAAGATTTGGGTAATTTTCATAGGTTTGGCTGTTATCCTTGATTATTCTTCATTTATCACTATGTTAAGAAATTAGTAGAAAAAATGTCAAAATCTACATTGAAGAGAAAGTTCATCTCTTTCTTAAGATAGTTTCTTGTTTCTCTTGCTGAAGTTGGCAAAGGCACTTGAGGCACTAGAAATATTTGGATTTTAGCTGCAACACATGGGAGACGTGATTAAGCATGGCAAAAAAAAGATAAAAGAAGTTGATGAAGTGACAGTTCAGGAAGAAAAGGTGTGATATCAGTACTGAGAGGCTGTAAGAGAACATTAGAGATCATTAACAGGTTTTCTTCTCTTTATTTTTTTTTCACTTGTCACACTTATGAATAATTTAATGTTTTGGAATTGTGTGAGTGCTTGTAAGGAGACAAACTGCAAATTGTGACTGCATACATATTGAAGTGGGAGTAAGAGTTTCCATCTTACTCTGTTGCTTGAAGACTAGTTGTGAAGTATGAGCACTCACAGTACAGTATCTATACTGTCCTATAAGAGCAACCCTGCCTAAGCATCCTCAAGACAGGTTTTCCTTACCACCATCAATGGCTTTACAGTGAATGACATGGGGAAGCAGCTCAGACCAGGAGGTTGTCTGGGCTTTTCATAACCTCCTTACCCAGCTCCATGCAGTGTGGACATCCCAGGGGGAGACCAGAGATATCTCTGCTGACGTTGGTGTCTGCCAGCACACCTCGCTGTAGCAACTTGACCACCTGTGCAAGAATGCGGTATTGGACATCTTGTCAGACACTACATGGGATGTAGAGAGCTGTACTGCCTCACCAGGAGTGTCACAATGGCCGGGAGGACTGACTCCCCTGGGACAGTGTCAAGAGGACCTGCCTCTTGTCTTGGGTGTAAGCTATGTTTGTCCTGATGGACTTGGATCATCCCTGATGTACTCCAGATTTGATCCAGCTTGCTTGTGACCCTCACTGTAAGGAAGCTGAATGAATTTTGGACTGAGGGTTGTCATGCAACACAAATTTACCTAGAAACTACTTTCTTGCAGTTTGAGTGAGAACCATAGTATTCCTTGTTGTCAGGGTAATATGGAAATGGACATCTGCTGCTCTTCCACACTTTTGTAGGTCCTGCATACATACTCTGTTTCCCTTACCTCCCAGCCAACTCAGTCTGTCTTGTTGTCTCATTTCTGAATGACCATTACTGTTGTCCCACAATCTTTCACACAGACACAGAGAAAAGCCAAGGGGAAAGGTGTGTTATTTGTTTTCAGGACACCTCACAGACTCTACAGTTCCCACAACTCCTGGCTCACATGACTCCCTTTGCCCCGCCCTCATTCATTCCCCACTTTCCACCCCATGTGCTGCAGAGGAAAGAGCACATACAGTTCCATGGGAGTGGCACAAAGCTACTGCCTTCAACACAAGATCAGTCAGCTCAAGTGTCAGAATCCACATCAAAAACACTCTTCAGAGCAGCCTGGGATGCTGAATGTTCAAGTCACACAGGGAAGTCTACCCTTATATTCCTCTTTGTGCTTTCTGTTGTCTCTCAGTCCCTTCCAGCTCCCACAAGCTATCCCCAAAACTCTCTGTCCACCTTTCACATGGACATTTTTTCAAATAGTCTGGCTTTCAGGAGGGTACCAGACAGTAAGTCTGATGACTCTGTCAGGGGGGGACCTTTTGTTCTTCTTTACAGGAAACAGTGTGAGGAACTTTGTGTTTACACAAAGCTGGTTTGGCCTCTCCAAATCTTGACATGACTGTTGAGAGGAGTAAGAAAGGACCACTAGACCTCAGAGAGTATATAAAGATTTTCCATGGTCCAGGATGCTGGAAGAGACTTGTAGCCCTGCAGCTAGAACCAGCACAGCAGGAAACTGATACAGGATGGGCATGTGGAAGCTGGGTTTAAACTATTTATTTCAGGACTATCTAATATAATATAATCTAGTCTAATATTTTTAGTCATTCTTTTGTCAAAAAATAGTCTGATCATTATAGGAAATTGTGAGTCTTTGTAGTTTAAGATTAATGACATTTTGAAAATGCTTACTAGAGAAAGAAGGTTCAAACCTGTCTATCTGGGGTTCAGCTGCATTATACTATATACTTCCTTGCAACAGTAACTGATTACTAGCTAAATTTCAGTTTGACATCTACTTAAGATAATGCAAACTTTTTAGATGTGTCTTCTATCTCTCCATTTTTGACTCATGTCTCCATCTGAGTCATGAAAGCATTGACTGGTAGATCATGATAGTATAAACTCAAATTCATTGCCATTTCCTCTCAGAATAATTTGTCCAGTTACCATGCTCTCAAAAATCACAGCATGGGTCAGGTTGGAAGGAACCACAGTTCTGGTCCAACCTCCTTGCTCAGACAGGGTCATCCTAGAGCACATGGCACAGAATTGAGTCCAGAATATTCTGGAATATGTCCAGTGAGATGAACTTCACAGCCTCTCTGGGCAATCTGCTCCAGTGTGTGGGCACCTGCACAAAAAGTTCTTCTTCATATTCAGTTGGAACTTCCTGTGTACCAGTCTCTGTCCATTGCCTCTTGTCCTATTTTTTGACATCACTGAAAGAAACCTGGTCTGTTTTCTTGATACCATCCCTTCAGATAATTACAGACATTGATCAGGTCCCACATCAGTTGCCTCTTAACAAGGCTGAACAGGCCCAACTAAACTTTTCCTCATAAGAGAGATGTTCCAGTCCCTTAATCATCTTTGTTGTGATCCACTGAACCTGCTCCGAGAGCTCCATGTCTTGTACTGAGGAGCCCAGAACTGGACACAGAATTCCAGCTGAGGCCTCACCAGGGCTGAGTAGAGGGACAGGATCAGCTCCCTTGACCTGCTGGCAATGCTCTTCCTCATGCACCCCAGGATGTCACTGGCCTTCTTGGCCACCAGGGCACTGCTGGCTCATGGAGAGCTTGTTGTCCACCAGGACCCCCAGCTCCTTCTCCACAGAGCTGCTTTCCAGCAGGTCACCCCCAGCCTGTGCTGGTGCCTGGGGTTGTTCCTCCCCAGGTGCAGGACCTGCATTTGCCTTTGCTGAATTTCAGGAGGTGCCTCTCTGCCCTTCTCTCCAGCGTGCTGAGGTCCTCCTGAAGGGCTGCACAGCCCTGTGGGGTATTGACCATTCCTCCCAGCTTTGTGTTGTCAGTGAAATTTCTGAGGAGGCCTCTGCCCCTTCATCCAAGTCATTGATGGATAAGTTAAACAAGACTGGCCCCAGTATTGAACCTTGGGAGACACAACTAGAAACAGGCCTCCAACTGGACCCTGTGCCGCTGATTACGACCTCTGGGGTCTGCTGTTTAGCTGCTCCTCAATCTACCTCACTGTCCACTCATCCAGTCCACTCTTTCCACTTGATCTATGCATATAATATTTATTCCAGCAGCTGTTCATTTAATGGCTTTAAGCTAGTCTGCACCCTTTAATGTGTATTTTCTTTCTCTTACATTTTTTACTTTTTTTTTCTTGAGTTCTTGAATGTAATCATTAATGCTTAAGGAACTAATTCAGCTTCCCCTGTTAGCGTTATATGATCAACTTAGTTGCGCTCAAATAACTCCCTAACTTAATATACTTTTTACTATTTTTCCTCTTTTCTGGCTCAGGTTTCTACTCCAGATTGTTAACACCAAATAATACTAAAAAAAATCTGATCATAATCACCCAGTTTGTTACAAACAAAGAAAAAAATCATTGAACATTTCAAATTTCTCTGTGTGGTACATTCTTTATTCACATTGTTGGTTACTCATGAACCATCATTTTTCTTTTAGTGTACTTCATACTACAACATTGCTACCCATGGTTTTATTCCCCCCTGCCCAGAGACATTCAGCACATCTCCATCTCATGTTTTCAGGAATGCAGAGAGCATGTACTTCATCGACACACGATGTAAAAATCATGTCCCACTGTTTAAAAGCACTCAAAGTCAAGAGCTAAGTCACTAATAAAATCCCGTGACTCTGCAATGCTTGTCATGCTGAAGTTTTCACAGCATGTAACTTGTAGCTGTTGCAGTTTCTCCCTAGGTCTAGAAGGTAACATACAGAGCTTACAAAAACTTGCTGGTTGCTTCTCTTTGGCTTAATTTATGACCCTGTTGTACATTTTCATTAAGCATGTCCAAAGAAGGGCAATGCAGCTGGTGAAGGGTTTGAAAAACAAGTCATATGAGAAGCAAATGAGGGAACAGGAACTGTTTAGTCTGGAGAGGAGGCTCATGGGAGACCTTATCACTCTCTACCAATACATGAAAGGAGGTAGTAGCCAGGTGGATGTTGCTCTCTTCTCTCAAGTAGCAAACCATAGCATGAGACTAAAAGGTCTCTAGATGTGACAGGGAGATTTGGATGGGATATTAGAAAAAATTTCTTCCATGAAGGGGTGGTCAGGAATTGGCACAGACTATACATGGGAGCAGTTGGGTCACCATTCCTGGAGGCGTTTAATATAGATATGGTGTTAAGGAACAAGGTTTAGTGTTGCACTTGCACGTGTGTTGGGTTAATGGTTAGACTCAATGATAATGGATCTTTTCCAACTTAAATAATTCTATGATTCTGAAAAGAATTAAGCATTTTGCCTGTCTTCATCTTTCTTCATCACAGGCATACCCACTCACACTCTCACTTTTGATTCATTTAACCTTTTATTACACTGTTCACTTTCAGCAGCTAACTCAAGTTCAACTATCTCACTTTCCAGTTAACCAGTGTAACTAAAAGACAAATCAGTAGGACCTGAAGAGGCTTGTACTTGACATTATGTGTCTTGAAAGAAGAACATATGTTTTTCCCACTTTGCTACTCAGTTGGATGGCAGTAGCTTGGTAACTTAAAAGACATAAGGAAGAAAATTTGTTTGACTTACCAACACTATAACCTTAAAGCTCCTTTCCACACATTTAGAATAAATTATGCACTTCCATGTGGCATCTCTTTGTTAAATAATTCAGTTAGCTTAATTTCCATTGAAATATCTTCTTTTCTTTTTTTATTTTAATTTATGATATCTAACAGGCAACGAAATGCATTAAGTGTTTGGGCAGGGAAAATTGTCTTTTGAGGGGATGTGATAGAGAAAGCATGAGGAAGGAAACCTACAAATGCCAAATGCACTAGTAATTTATTTAGTGTTACAGAAGTGTGTCAGCATAATACAAACACTTATAGATGAATGAGGCACATGAATCATATATTTAAGAGCTTGTTTACACAGCTCTAGGCTGAAATTTTGCATGACTTTTTTTTGTCATTTCTTTCCCTAACAACTTACTTGTTCTCCTCTCACTTTGTTGACAAAGCTGAAAGAGTTAAAGTAGTTTTTGTTCTGGGCAAATAGGCACTTCAGTCTAACTTTGCATACCTTTAAGGAACAACAGATAGACAAGCAAGATGAAATAGAATAAGCTACTTTTGCACTGACTTATTTTTATAGAAAAACACAGGGCAATATTCAGTCTTTTATATGAGAAGAGAGCTCAGCAACAAAATTCAAGCAGTAAATAGAGACACTAAAAGCCTCTTTTGAGGGCGATATTCTTCAGCAATGGCGTCACATATACTGAGCTGCTCATAGATGAGTGTTGTCTTACATGCCTAGTCAGTGAATATACTTCCTGTCCAAGAGTATGCTGAATCACGATTCTCAAAGTTACCTACTTCAGCTCACTCCATCAGGTTAGGTCTTATTTCATTCATTGAATGCTGTTCTGAAGAAATCATGAGGAAGAGAGAAATTAGAAATGAAATTTATTAAATGAAATTTACTAAATGGGAAATGCTACAGTCCAAAAAGCAAAGTCCATACCCAGGTAACATTCAACAGTTATGAAATGCCAGGCTGACTTGACATGCAAATTCAGTTAATTGCCCTATGTGCATTTTAGGGAGAATTGAAAGAATGAAATAATCATTCTAATCTCTAGCAAAATCTACATGCTTCACTGAAAAAAAGAAATTTTTTTTAATGTAAATATTTGGAAAAAAAATCCTGTTAAGTTTCTAGTTAAATTCTTACTTTTTTCTTAAAGAAAAACATTCTTGCTGTATCAAAGCACTGTTAGCCACAAATGTCAGCTACTATCAGTAATTCATGTGTATTTTTCAAAGCAGAAGTCATTTCAGGTATTATTGCCTTTGAGTTTATCTTACCTGTATCTTTTTGTGGGTGATATTTGTATATTTCTTTCAGGAATTTCCTGTCACTTAAGGCATTTTTCCCCTTTTTTTGCTTTGGAGGGCAATGTAAAGTAGTTGGGCAAGAAGAAAGAATTCCTGGAGACAATTCCAAAGAAACAGTCTGTGCACTACCAGCCTCTCTGACTGTTATCCTTTTTTTCCTGCATTCATGACTCAATGGGCGTTCTCATTCTTATGATTACATATTCACAAGGACTCAGAGATGATGCAGACAAACCTGTAAACCTTAAAAAGCTTGTGCATGTAGCAGGTACACCAAGATATTTCTATATAACCTTAATCAAACCAGGTAAAAAGAGGGCTGTTGGTACTTTTCACCAGATAAAAGACTTCTCACGCATGGGCTGGAAAGGCCACGCTCTGTATGCCCCCGCCAAGGGCACACCAAAATGAAGGTAGAAGTGCTGGCAGGGACTGCAGCAATCAGAAGAGGGTCAGTGCTCCAAAAACTTTGTTTGGTACCTGTGTGCTGCAGGAGAGAAGCCCAGCAGTGGAAAGAGTTTCTAGTGTTACTCCGCAGGAGGCATGTATGGACCTGGCAGTCCTGAAGCACATAGTAAGGGGGGCAAGGGGGTAGGTGCTTGGGGCCAGTGTTATTTAGAGAAAGAAGGAGGAAAATGTGCTGAGGAGTCAATAAAGCTTCTCTATTACTTTTTCTAGTATTCTCCTACTTTGATTTATGAAAACAAACCTGTGAAGTGTAGCATTTCTGTTCATTGATTAGTGATGATCAAAATTTTCACTGGGTCCAGGAGAGTCTTGCAAGTACCTTAGCTTCAAATGGTTTATCCAGACTTTTTTTCTTTATAGCTCTGGGCTGATTTTTTCATGAGAATTGCCCTTTAAAGACAAGCAAGCAATTCCTCCTCCCTCCCTCTAAAACTTCAAACTGTCTTTATATGATCAAATAAGCACTAATAACAAGAATGACCCATTGCAGAATTTTCTTGTGCTTTCATTAATATTAATTAATTCATGTTACTGTGAGTGCTTGATTTAGGATGAAGCATTGCCAATTAAGAAAAATTGGTATCCAGGGTGCTAGATGTGATTTTTTTTAAATGTATATATTAAGAACAGTAAGAAGAGCAAATACACACATCCACACATTTCTGTTCATGTCTCTGTCCCTCTGTCTGTTACAGTGTAGCATGAAAATGAGTTTTAAATAGATTATTAATAACTGGTATTTCTTCCAGACCATGCAACAGGAAGGAAATTAAGTTCAAAGACATGCTAATTAACTCAAAAGTGCACAGACTACCTGGAGTGACATCAGTTCAAAGTCATTTTTACCTGGTTCTACTCTGTGGCCAGAGCTGTAATCAGTTGATTTTAGCACGGGTTTATATCCAAAACAGTGAATACTTTGATCCTGCAATATTTGAAAGATCAAAGATTCATACGTATCACTGTACTTAAGCAGGATCTAGCATAATGCATTTGATGCAGTTTCTTTTGAAAACCTATCGCACCTAAGTCTCTTCAGCTCCTGGGTTCAAACAATGGAAGAACATCCTTTGACTGGGCACTTTTCTTAAAAAGTATTGAAAAGATACTTTTCAAAGTATATGGCTTTCTAGTAGTTCTATGGGTGCATCAAGCAGTTTCTGATAAAGATTCCTTTCTTTGTGTTGCATTTCTTTAACTTCAAAGCTTTGTGCGGAAGGTGTCAGCCCATTCTTACTTTTCATTCTCTAATTTTATTTCAAATATTAGCTGTTAAAATTGTGCAGAATGCACGCTGGTTTTGTCTTAATTTTAATATAAATTTGCTCCATGTATAGGCTAGGACTGAAAATGTCACACTATTTCCAGTTTTACAGCAAGATTTTAATCATAGCTCAATTTTCTGTCATGAGAAGGAGTGAGAGAAGTTCTACAGATTTCTTTGTTTAATGCTGTTTTGAGTTTCTGAAGCATTTCTGCAACACTGATCAGGTTAAAACCACAAAATTTAAACAAAATTTTATGTCTAGCTGATTAGCAGAACATTTTTTAATAACATCTGTTCATCCACATAAAGCTTAAACTGTGAGTGTAGGTCTGGGAAGCACAACTGGAAGCTGCAAAGAAATTTTGCTAATGTACCTGAGCTAGGTAACAGTAGCAGGCAGGAATCTGAACTTCAAAGCTGGGCCATTCAAGCCTGGGGCACTTGGGAATGTGCTTTGATTGCAAGAGTGTAGCAAAGTCAGTCCTGCTCCCTTTTTGCTATTATTTTTAGGTAAATGAAATACTTTAATCTTTTCTAGGCTGGCAATCCAGTCCCAGATATAATGTGAGAAATACCTTGTGTGACTTGACCTATATATCAAAGTGCCTACATAGAGTTTTCGTGAGAGGACCAGAGACACTGCTTGCAGAAAGATTGGTTTATGGGCTCTGAGTAAATCTTTCCTTATATAAACGACCATGAGCTCAGCTGAACCTTTCCCCTGGAATTCCCTTCTGTATAAGTCAGCCATTTTTTCTGCTCTTCTCAAGGTTCACAATAAGCTTCCAGCCAAGCAACTAGACCTCCACTGATCTTCAGGACAATTTTGGCTGACAAAGTCATGTGAAACATGTTTAGAGAAAAAGCAAATTCTGCAGTGCAACAGTTGACCCAATTCCTATTGCTGCCAGTGTGGTAAAATGTGCACTTATAGTTTTTATGCTCTAGACATACAACTTTTTTATCATTTTACATAAGATATACCACTTGCAAATGTGTTTCATTAAGCAAAATGACTCTTAGTCTGTAAATTCAATAGATCTATTGAGAGTTGTAATCAGGAAATCAAGTGTGTCTACAACCAAAGAAGTACCTCAAGTAGTTGAGTTTGTAAGACATTTATCACAGAAAGAGAAGATACATGCAGTATTTTTCAAAAGGTTTAGATTTAATTTTCTTCTAACTGTAGTGCAGGAGTGAGAGGGCTGGGTGTAGCTTCCCAGTCATTCCCCAGCCCAGCAGCTCCTGTTTAAAGACCAGAGGGGTCAGTGGGCACCTACAGGTTTGCTACAAAAAGCCTTTTGTTAAAGTGTTAGCCACATGAGAAAGGGACACATTAACATGAGAAGGAACCATCCCTCCCTGAATTAAAACAGTTTTACAAGACGTTAAAAAAAAATTATATTTATGTAGAACCTTTATGTTGTCTTCTGCAAGAAGCAATATCAGTTGGATTAACACTTATAATTAAAAGGAAGTTTTAGAAACAGGAATGGAGATGACTGTAAAAGTGTTGACCACTTGGACTGCTAGAGTTGACTAACTGGAGTGCTGTTCTCCTTTGGGAGGAAGACTGGAGCATGGAGTGGGGGGATACCCAGTAGCCCAGCCCCCTTCCTTCTTGGCAGCTTGCTGTCCCACACTACTGGCCCCTAGAAAGAGAATAAGGAGAAAAATTACATTTAGAGGAAAAATTTCATTATAACCATATTCCATATCTACTAGAGGAAAGAAGGTTGTACTCCAACTGAAGCAAGGAACAGTGTTAAACAGCAGGAAAGTAGGATTCAACCAACTCCTTCACTGTGCGATATTGGAAAAATACTGTGGGAAATTTCAGCTAGACTGGGATACACAGGAACAAGGACAAGAACTGCACAATGAGAAAGGGTATCTGTAAAGGGAAATTGTATTGCCATGCTGGGTGAACAATACACATCTAGTTACTAACTTGCTTTTGTTATTCCTTTTTGTTTTTCTCTGACTTTAATCTCACTGCCTTTGCCCATGTTATCCATCTTCCTTCATACTTGTCAATATCCACTGAAAGCTCTGACCTGCTGCCTACAAATTTCCAGACCTGTCCTTTCAAACAGTTCATGGAAAACTAATCCCAAAGGACTGCTCAGTATATTCAGCCAAAACCACCATTAAATTCTTATCACCAAGCTTGAGCCACCCCAGTACCTACACAGAATTCCAGGGTAATCCAAGCAGAAGCTAATTAGTTATTCTAACTAGAATGAATTAAAAACTTCAACTGAAATCGAGTTGCACATAAAGCCATTTTTTTTAATATAACATTATTCATTATTTGATCTTCTTCTCATTTTCTTCACATTTGCATAAAAAAAGGGAAAACCAGAATGTATGCAGTACAAGATGTATGCATGGCAACCTCCCAAATCTGATAAAAATGTGTTTGACAACAAGATATTTTTTGTTAGTCAGTTTTCACTGAAAACTGCAAGTGTCTCTGAAAACATAAACAAACAGGAAAAATTTTTACACTGAAGTTTCAGCTTGAGAAAATAACAGGACAAAAACAAGATGCATTCTTTGTAATACTATACAGTCTTGGGTGGCTGAGTTTCAGAGTAACACAAAGATGGAACAGACAAGGAAGAGTTTATTACTCTCTGACCTCATCTGGAGCAATGCCTACAGCTTCAGAGTCTTCAACACTTGGAATGGGTCCATGGGAGGACATGAAGATAATTGGAGGGATGGAGCACGTCTCTTATGAGGAAAGGTTGAGAGAGATGGGGCTGTGCAGCCTGGACAAGTCTCCAGGAAGACCTTTATGCAGCATCCCAGTGCTTAAAGGGCATTTATAAGATGGGGATGGGGTCTGTAGAGATAGGACACGGGGTAATGATTTTAAGCAGAAAGAGGGTCAATTTATACTAGATACAAGGAACAAGTTTTTACAATGAGAATGCTGGCACGTGTTGTCCAGAGAAGTGGTGGATGCTCCATCCATGGACATGGTCAGGTCAGATTAGAGGAGCTCTGAGCTACCTAGTCTAATGGAAGGTGTCTCTACTCACTGCAGGTGTGTTGGACTGGATGTCCTTTAAAGGTCCATTCCAACCCAAACCATTTTGTGATTTTATGATTCTTTAGCCTATAAACCTAACATGCTGTAAAGTTGGAATGTGCATCCATCACTACTCTCCCAGTTCAGCCTGTTACACATCAGATGCCTCAATGCAAAATCTTCACCCTCTCCCTCCAGTTGCTGGATGAAAAGCAGGTTTCTGTGACACTCCTGCAGCTCTGTATCAAAAGCCTGGTCTCCACTGCTCTCATTTGCACACAGGTTGGCTGGGATACAGAGAAAAGCAAACTTCAAGAAGAGAGGTCCCTGCAGAGCTGTTTTCCACATATCCTGCACACAAGTATTGGCTAATCCTTCTGTGACAATCCACACAATTCCTGACTGTGCTGCATCACAGAGAGCCTCAGCAGGTAACAAAGGTATTTTTAGCCTTACTCCTGGTGTACCACAGGGCTTACACAAGCACTTTTGGGGTGTGAACATCTGCAGGGTGTGAACATCTGCAGGGTCAAGCAGCCTGTGCCTGTTCAAGCTGCCATACCAGGGTTGACTGCCTCAAGGACCACAGGGTAAGGCTTTCCCACCTTCAGGGGAAAGGATTTGCTCCCTTTTTTTGCCTGCAAGCCACCTGTGTGAACTGTCAGTCAAATCGAGTTAGCAAGGCTGTTGGTGTCTGCATGAAGAGTGAAATAAGCATTCATCTTTGCAAAACAATAAAGTCTGGCTTGAAAGGTGCTAGCAACTCCATCAATTTAATTTGAATCAGATTAAATATTCTTTTCAATATGATCTGAAAAGGCCCCTTTTTGAGACTTTTTTAATTTCCAAAGCAAGTCATAGATAGAGGAAACAAGGGGACAGCAGGGGGCCTACTTCTGAAACCACCTCAAATATGGTATTTGGCAAATGAAGAAATAGTTATTTTTGAGTCATTCTAGGTTTGTTTATCTATTTAGCACTGCCTTCCTCTCCAGTTTTAATTTTGGCAGAAAGCCTGCAATGAATTCTTCTAGGAGAAGATGGAAAAGAGTATAATTTCAACCTTTTGCCTGATACACTATCAAATTATTAATTTGTCAGACTGATAAAGATTATTTAAATTTGTGGCTTTTTTAATCACAATGTTTACAAACAGAGAGAAAAGGATATTTTTAAAGGTTAAATGGACAATTTTGCACTTTCAATGATTTATAAATTCACTTCAGCCAGTCTTCTATGGATTTTTGTCTTTATTGTTTTATTTTATAATCAGACATACTTCATAATGGACTATGATATTAACTTGTAGAACAAGAGGAGAATTCAAGTAAAAGTGACCCAGTAGATAACAACCACAAAGCTGATGATGTGAACAGAACAATGATGGCATTGCAACAATTTCAATTAAAAGAAAAAGAATAGGTAAATACTAAATGGGTTTATATATCTGGGGTTTATGGTGAAGTGCAAGTGAATTTGGGTGTTTGATTTGAAAAGCTACTACAAAAGTCATAAATGTGCCAGTACATATAAATACATGTGTGGATGTTCATGCACATTTTCAGGGTTATGTATGTTACATATTTCAGTGCCCTGTGAAGCATTCATTAATCATGTGTCTCAAAATGCAGCACCTATATTCTGCACACTCCAAAAAGACTGTCTCTAAGAGTCAAATCATTGAGCACCTCCTATCAGCTGTAATTTTTAAAAAATAGACAACTGTCTTGAAGCAGATAATGATATCTATTTAAAAAAAAAAAATTAGAAATCCTCATTTTCTTCCTTCTTCCTGTCACAACTGCCTGGGAAGTAGCATATGAACAATCCTCCGTCTTGGATAACTGAAAAATACATGGTGTGATTCACCAGCAGTATTCCAGGTAGTAAGAAACTATATAATAATAATTTTGTGTTTTATATATATATATATATATATAAAAATATGTATATAAAACTTGATACTTATGTTAAGCAGACATGCATTGCATACATAAGAGGTACTTGAAATTACTTTGAAAACTTTGAAATCTCTGACTTTCTGTCTTTTTTTCTTCTTTTGCACTGGACTGCAGGTATTTAAGTATAGTCCCTTAAAAGTGGAAGGGAAAAACAGACACATAAAATACTATTTTTCGAGTCCTTGTTTAAGTGCCCAAGACACTACTAAAGATATTTTCTATGTATGTTAGACATGGGGAAAAAGCCTTTATAATGTGGTTATGCATTGCTCCTCTTCTGAAAATGCTTTCTTAACTACTTCCTCCTCAGCAAAGCTCTAAAGTACATCCATCTCCTCCATACTCTGGTGTGCAAAGACCCTATAACCTTTAATGCACTTACCTGCAGCACATGCCCTATGAGAAAGACAAATGATGTTATCCTTCTGTTAGTGGTGGGAATCTTAGACACAGAGAGTAACCTGGGCTGCGTGAAGTCGTGCAGGAAAACTGCGGTGTAATCCAGTTGTGAGTCCAGGGCTCCCAGTCCAAATTGTTATTTTGAAGCATCTTTCATTAACAGATTTCAATATGATTTGCACACAGCTGCTGTTGCAGAAGAAAATCACTGCATTGCAAAAGCTTTTCAGGTAGAAAATTCTAGTTTTGGTAACTTTTTTAGTGAATTTTGTCAAATTTGTTGACTCAAACTACAATTCTGTTCCTTTTGCCAAAGAAATTGAATGCAATTAATTTCCAGTGCAATTCTGAATGATAATAAGTGTAAAAACATCATAGTTCTTTGTAAACAGAATGATCCTGTTCTTTAAATTCTTGATGCAACAGCAGCATCTATTTTCCATATAATCCTGGCTGTATTGGTATGCATGTCGGTTTTGTTGAGCTATAGAAACAGATCTAAAGGGCAGTCTTCAAAAGCTTTGTAATACCTAATTCCTTGAAAGCACTTAAAAACCCAGTGTTCTTTAAGAAAGTCAGGGAACCTAAACATCTAGAATCTCAGGCAGAAAAGAATATAAATACCTAGTGACTAGGACCTTCCAAAATTTGCAACCAGCTTTTACTTTTGAAAAGGGGGTCTAAACCCCTCAACCATCAACAGGCATCAGCATGCAATTGAGAATCGCTGACATTCCCTGCTGTGGTTTTTCTTATTTGTGCCACTGGTGCCTGAAGTTAATTTATTCTTCATTGTTGATTTTCCTGTCTAAAAATAGGTTAATTAATGGAGAAATAATCATACAATCTCAGCTTTTGCAAACTGAGAATGGTAGTGGATGAAGGACAGACTGAAGGTTAAATGCTTTTAGTTCAATAAAGGTTTGTAAATCCCAAATGCAACTTTTCTGGCATTGTGGGCTGGCATCCATGAATATTTTTCAACATTTCTTCATGGGTGATGAGAAGGATTCTGCCCATTTTCTCCATTACTCCAGTACACGTAAAGCTCTCAAAATCAATGACAAATAAGACTATGTCAGAAAGAAGAATGCAAAAGGCTGATAAAGGCTTTCCTGCTTATTATTGGAGAAAAGTGATGCAACTTATTTTCTTTCTTTCCTAAAAAAAAATAAATTCATATGACCTTCTTTTCTCCTAACTTTTTAAGAAGAAGACCGAGTAAGTCTTTAAAGATTTCCATGCAATTCACTGCTTCATAATCCAGCAAACAGTGAAGAACCATTGGTGAAAATACCAGTTCCAAAGGACACACTTCCTTGACCAGGAAAGTGTGTGGAAAGACACCCACTTTATTCCAGCCAGTGCAATCCCCACCAAAGGGTAGATTTATATAAATTCCAGTTCTATGTGCATTATGAAAATAAATACTGTTTTAGAGAATTCCTCTTAATCTAAAGGTTTCTGTGCGGTTTGCATCTGTGAAGAAATGGGAAGAGATTCACTGGGGGGGCGGGGAGAAGAATACCATAAGTCTTGAGATCTCACCAACATTTAATAGATAAATTCAAAAAAAGCTAGGCAAAAAGAATGGTTTCTCTGGAAAGATGTTCTTGTACATTCATAAATGAAACATGGCAGTTGGTGATATTTTTATGCAACAAGAACAGGAGCGTAAGCAAAAAATGTGCATGTCAGAAGACAAAAGAGCAAATTTACAGCTTCTACTCACATTTGTAGAAATTGTTCCTCAAGCAGTACTCTCAATTGGCTTTGAAGGTATTGCCTGAGTAGTTTGGTTACTTTTGCTGCTCTGCCTCATACAGCCATGTAGCATGTACAGACATTCACTCCTTGGAATAACAAGCAAGGAAGATGAGTGTGGTGTAGACCAGGAAAACGTGATGGAACTGCTGCCTTACTTAGGGTTTTTTTTTTTTAACTGCTTCTAGTAATTATGCCAGAGACACATAAATAAAAACAAAAAAAGCTGCACAAAAAACATAGTGGAACAAATTATCCTTGCATGAACTCACTTCTGCAGACATAAAGAAAATGTCTTCTTTTATCCTGCAACCACAGACGACCTGTATTAAAATATTTTGAGACTAGATCCAGGGCTTTAGCGTCACCCTGATTATCAGCAAGCCCCTTCTGTTTCAACCTGACTTATGAACGTATTGCTCTCTGTGTCTCTCTTCCTCTCTCTGTTTCCTGAACTTAGGTTGTTATCTCTCTGAAATGATGTCTCACATATGTGTTGAATAAAGATTAAAGAACAAGGCTACAGGGAGTCGAGAGAAGTTGTGTTATAGAGCAGCAGTGGTTAGGCAAGTAACCATTAAAACAAAAGTAAAGAAGCCAAGAGAATGTAATATACCAAGATGAGCCCTACTGAAAAGGTCATGCAGGAGAGGGCAAGACAGTAGCTACAACTCTGCAAAGGCTTCCCAACAGGCTGTCATGGTGGGATGTCGGTCAGGCCCTCCTTCTATCAGAAGTGCTTAAATACCTGTGCCTGTAACCAGCCTTTGGCAAAAGGATTAAGGGACTGCCTCCGTGACCCTTTCATGTTGAGCATCTTTGATATTTACTGCAACAGCATCAAAGTCCAATTTGTAAATGACTCAGAATCTATTTGTAAAGATACACACCCGTGTCTTTATTTTTACTCATATAGTAATCAGTTTTCTAGGAAAAACTCATGTGTATACCTCTCTTCGGTATGTGCACCCAGGTTTTAATGACAGCATTGCCTTCTTGCTTTTCCAAACAAACCTCTTTGTATTTTTGAGCATGCCTTGAACTGGCAATATTTGACAACCTGGCTTAAAAATCACACATATATTTCATTTAAGAGACCCAACTAGTGTAGACACATACTTCTTTGTTTCTCAGCAACAGCACATTGAACGCTTGCAGCTGTAGTGTCAGCGTTGCTGCAATCATGCAAATCACACAATTGTTTGCTAGAGAGTGAGATGTGAAAACTACTAAGGAAAAAGTGCATGTATCTCCTTTTGTGATATCCAGACTTTTTTTCTGGTCTCCAAAGTATCTTGATATACTCCAGAAAATCGTTGGCAAGATGGATTTAAAGCTAGAAAAATAAATAGAGTATACTTTAGTTGATATTAATTGTCCATGTGGGCTACTCCTCTGCTCTTATTCACCTGATATTAGGAAGATAGTCTGTAAGACTAGAACTGGGGAAAAAAAAGATGGAATATAACCAAATGCAAACATGATCTGTGCTAGAAATAATAATCACAATCCTCAGTTTCATTTTACACTACACACTGAAATATCCTAAATACCCATATATTGTATCAATAATCTTTGGTGTTTTAGCCTAAAACCAGAGGATTTTCTTTCTGTATTGCTTGCCCTTTCTTTGACTTGAATTGGGGGAGGTACCACCTGAACTACTCTGTATATAGTCTGGGCATTTTGGGGACTTGGGACACCACCACCACTGGACAGATCCAGGGGAGGGCCTGAACTTTCACAGGAAGACCAGACCTTCCACAGGACCACCACTTTTGACTGCAACCAACATTCCAACAGGGCTGCAATGACTACTTAATAGAACTGTGACTACCACACTGACCAACAGGGTGCCAGGTCGTACTCTGACTTTGTGGGTTTAAGCCAGTTTTTCTGGATCGTTACATATATTATAATGTTTCTATTAAACTGTAACTCCAACCTGAAATCTCTCTCAAGGTGTTTGTGTGAGGTTCATTCCTCCCACTGGTTTACTTTTAAACCAGCGCAGTCTGCTCACACCATAGTGAGGTTATAGAAAAAGGATTTTGTCTTGATGGGGAATTCCATTTACAAATTTGGCAGCCAGAATTACAGCCTAGCAAATTCTGCATCATAACAACCTGGCTCCTGAGTGGAGTTAGGGTAGGAAGGGACAGTAACGAAGACCTAGGCTTTTTGCAGAGTAGAAGCATACATGGTTTTATTCTGATGATTTGGGAAGTGTTAGATTGCCTCTTGCTGTTGCTGTCTAGCGGGGCTTTTTTTATGGAAATGTTCCCTATTGCTTCCTTCAGTTTTCATGTTTTAAGTAGGACAGCAGCTTGGCAGCTGGGGATGTTAGGCATAATTTTTGTCTTTTATCACAGCAGATGAGCAATTATCTGCTGAGCCTAAATGTGGGGCAGATCTGACCTAAGCAAGGGTCTTAAACTCCCATGTAGTCCAAGATCAGGGAATCTGGTGACCAGTAGAATAAATAACATATATAGAGCAATTTTCTGAGGACTCCATTGGTCTTATCTTGAAGAAAGAAACACTCAGAATCAAAGCAAAAATATGCTTCACAGGCATGTAGGTCACAGAAAATCCATCCCAGGATAAGGACACCGTGTTCAAGTCTGTCTAAACAAAGCCTGTTCATGTATCATGAATAAATGTAACCTTGAAACAAGAAGATTTTTAACCTGTAAAGTACAGGTCTGAGACTGCCTTTTCAGAAACATAGTGAAGGAAGGGAAGGAAGTGCAGAAGGGAACTACTTCCAAAATGGCTGATCATTTTATGTAAAAGATTGAAACACATTTTCCTTCAGCAGCTTGGAGAAGGACTTTCTAGCTCTGCTAAGCCCATCTGTTTCTGTGGGTTTAATATTTTCTAGATTAAACAATGCCTAAATTATGCTTCCCTATCAAGAAAGAGACCCTGCTAGCTGCAACTGGTATAGGTCTCTTCCACACCAAGTCTTAATTTTCTTAGAATAGTTTTGGCTTTTCCTGTGAGTGTAAAGAACTGAAGTCATAATAGTGCTTCTCCCATGAAAGGGAGGGAAATTCCTACCTTTCTCCTTGGTACATTTTTCACAGTGTTTCTTCGTGGCACCTCTGGTATTAGACAGCTCAGTGTGGATCATGTGGACTGTGCCATGATCTCAGCTTTTATTACAAATGCAGCTTTTATCTGTGCTCATGTTTGTACATTTTCAAAGAGCAGTCCTGTTGTACTGAATAACAGCACACCCAGGGTACATGCTGCTGTGTTGGTGTCTGATCCCAACCGCTGCTGTGCTTTTGCTCAACACCAAGGGCCAGGCCTGGTGTTGTACATCCCCTGGGTTGGCACCCAGTGGTTGATCTTAAAAACTGCCCTATGCACAGTGCTGACACTCATGGATTGCCACCTCCATCCTCACAGAAGGCAGTTTCTCAATACCGTTTAAAGAACAGTTGCTGTGTCTCACCAAATGGAGTGCCCCTAAAATTAAGAGACATTGGGACAGAAGTCTATAAATTAGAAGGATTGCTCATACTCCTCAGCACTTAACAGAAGGAAAACAGTACTTCCAAGGGGTTGCACGCTAGTTCACTTTGCAAAATTATTTTAAAAAAAAGAAAAAAGGGCATATGGATTAAAGCAAAGTATTTCTTTCACTGCATTGTAGAGTGACTATAAATCAGAAAATGCAGGCTTGCATTCAACTCACTAAGGAATCTTTCCATCTCTGTTAGACTTTAAATTCACTGCTTTGCAATTGCAGATGCCATGAGGATCATAATAATAGAAGAAAACTAATGAACAGAGAAAGAATGTGCTTTTTAAACTTATTAAAATCATCATAATACTGATGATGAATAACTATTGCAATTATAGTAATGAAATAAGGGTTGATTTTTGCACTACAACAATAGCAATCCTTTCTCTCTTTTACATGGGACCACCTGTAAAGGAATAATGGAGAATTTCACAAACACATAAAAATGCATACACTATCAAAAATTCTTATTAGAGGCTGAGTTGGTAACACATTTTTTTAATATTTCATTATGTAACTCTTCTTTTCATGTGACAGGTTTTAATAGTTTGTACCTGTTGGTTTTCCAAAATGGGAAAACTGTTATTTGGAAAATGAAAAATTATTTGGAAAGTTAGAACAAAGAAAAATTTCTTGTTGAATCTTCACTAAAAATGAGTAGATAGATCATTATTAGCCACGTATCTTTTCCTTAAATAATTCACATGAAAATATGAACATTTGATCCACCTTGGGCATATGACAAGTTTGACAATCATGGTTTATTTATGTTCTATGAACCTTTACCATACCTTTAAAATTAAAACCTTTCCTGATTTCTTCTACTGGTTTTGCAGTGATAAAAGACAGTCTGAGCAGTTTAAGTAAGGTTTATTTCTGTGACTTTATACAGCATGATGGAGACAAGAAGCAAAGCTGACTAGTGCATTCTGAAATGGATGGGTAACATCAAGAGTAAAGAAGAATATAAAGGCATGAGAAGCTGATAAAACTGAGCTCCTTCTGATGGAGTGGAGAAACTGCCCCAGGATGGGGGAGGACTGTGTTTTGTCAGTCAAGCAGACTAGAGGAGAGGTGTTAGGTGCTTGGTAAAATTTGGAACTGGAATTGCCAAAAGGGGAACTTAAAGCTGGCCTTGTAAGAAGACAAACAAAATGGTGAGGGGATATCCGTATGATCACTAAAAAAGGGGTCCCTTTTCAAACCTGTAAGAGAATATTAGATTCACCAACTCCCTCAAATATTACACTGTCATGAAATACTAAAACAATACTAAAACCACAGTCTCTGCTTGTGGTTATTTTGTTCATCTCAGTAGAGAACTGCTTGCTTTTTATTATATATGTAGGAGTCAATTACTAAGGAAACAAAGTCTACAGAAAGACAATATGTCAAAACTATGGGTTCTTGAGGTGTAGGATACACTTGCGTTTTGATAGTTTGCTACTAATCAACCACTATTTTTTCATATGGTCCTGCCTCTTCCATTGTGTTCAATTAAGGTAAGGGAAATTCATGCAAGTATCAAGCTGCTTTGTATTAGTTGTTTTGCACCACTTACCACACTCACATTTATTTGGAATCCATTTGTTGTGATACTTTCTCAGTTATAATGTAGCCAGGCTCATCAAGGTCAAGATCTCAAAAATAAAAAAAAAAATTAAAAAATTTTTAAAAAAATTTAAAAAACAATAAAATCACAGAGGTAAAGTACATATTTGGAATGTGCATGTAAAGTTCAAATTCCTAAAAATACTATCTTCCCTCCTTTTTACATAAACTAAATGGGTGTGTTTTGTTTGGAGAGTAGTTCAGAAAAGAAGTAGAGGAAGGCAGAAATCTGGTTCCCAGAGCATTAATACTCCAGGCTCAGATCTTCAGTTTGGGTTTTTCAGTTTTTAAATTCCTGACATGAGAAAGATTTAATAATTCATAGATTATATTAATGGCTGAGTTATAACTTCAACAAGTTGGCATTACAAAACTGTCAAAAATGTAACAGCTCCTGCTTTCTTTAATTTCAGCTGCTTCTGATGAATTGTAGGGAAATGCCTTATTGGTGTGCAGTGCTACCAATTATCTGACAGAGCCAGAGTGTATTTCCAGCTAATCAGAAATAAGAGCACAGAATTAAATCTCCCATGTGAAACTCATCATTTACATATTTATTATTCAGAAATTATAATAAGGCTAATGAGAAGCTCACATGGTGCCTTTAAAAGTCAAGCCAATCTTACTGTGAATTTTCAGCAGATAAAGCTTCTCTGGTACACAGTAGTCAAAGATAAATTCTGTTGATTACAGTTTAGTTTAATTAAACATTACAAGTTATTTGTATGGATCCATGCACGCTTTGCATGAAGGGATTAATTACATAAGCTGGAACTGTCTCAAGAGCAGTGAATGCACCAGGGCAGACAATTAAAGAAAAACATATAGGGAAGGTTATTTTTGCATCCATATGGGTATAACCACAAGAAGACACAGAAGGGGAAAAAAAAAAACCCTGGAAACTTCTTTTGGAGGGGTGAATGCTGCTTTAAAACCTCTGTTCAGCAGCAGCCACATGCTGCATGTGCAAGCTGCAGGGCAGATGGCACATTGTGCCCTCATGGGTATGATCTGCAGGCAGATAGTTTCCCACCTACAATCTGAACATCACCACCAATCCACCTGTCTCATCCTCACTGCACATAAAAAAGAGTACTCCAGGCTGCTGAGGTTGCTGATGCTGGCACCTGACTCTTTCCATGCACTTATAGCACAAGTTCCAGATCATTGTGGCCATTCAGACTTCACATCAGTGGGTACAATTTTCAAACACTATAAAATCAGCTGTCATCACTGACCTTGCTTTCCAGGCACACCTTGATTACCATACATGACCTCAATCACAAAAACACAAGGAGAAAGTTTGACTATCTACCCCTTGTCCCAGAAGAGGCATTTATGTGTATGACTCTCTATGTGCAGGAATACGATTGTGCTTTCCTGGGCTCCTTTAAAAACGCTGTCTCTTGACTTTGGAAAAAAGTGTTTTGAAATTGTTTGATATAATAGTAATTAAAAAAAAAAAAAAAGATTGCTTGCAGTCATATAGTCACACATAATCACTTGGGATTGCCTTGTGCTATGTTGCAGTAAGAGCTTTCCTTTGCCCATGATCTGCTCACAGCCAGCACTTTATTGCCACTTCTATGTATGTCATAACAACACTTGCCACAAGAAAAGATTACTCCAGTGCCAGCACACTACAGTAAAGTGATAAAGGCACTATTAGCTGTGACCTCTAAGTACCTTTTCATTCCAATATTCTCTATTCCTGATGTCCTCTGCTGTAGATAAGAAAACAAATCAAGTAACTCCTTGTAACAGGCATCCTCTTCAATCAGAAAATGCAATCATTTTCAAAATATGCTCCCAAATAATTTTTAATTTGGTGACTGGTAGCAATTTTGTTACAAGATAATCAGCAGCTTAAAAATTGGACAGATTTTAAAAATTATTAACTCAATAAGGGCAGAGAAAACAAACTTACTCATCATTTTCTGAGCTAGCACTGCTTCAGATAAGTAGCAGAAGATCTACAGCAGCATGCACCAATCCATCTAAAAGCTATCCATTTCTACCTGTAACGAAAAAGGGCTCTGGTCTGATTGAAGAAAAGCCTGGGTTTATGCAATCAGTTTCTTTACACATGTGATTCGGGTTCCTTGGGTTCTCCCTGCCAGCAGGAAGAGAGCTCTCCTGCCTGGCCCCAGAGGTCAGAGAATTCTACACCGTGTGAACAAGGGACAGGGACCCAGAGCACTGCAGACAGTGAGATGCACCACTAGCGCTGTTCCCATGCCAGGCTGTGCATGCCACAATGAGATCCCCAGAGGTCCTGGGAGCCCCTGCAAGGGAATAGGCTGAAATCAGGTAAGTGCAGCCCTCAAAGCACCAGCCACACTTTGGGTGAAGCATTTCCATGCTTTTGCTCCTGCTGTTGGTGTGCTCACCAACACTGAGAACTACACTTCCTCACCAGAGGCTCCTCTGGCATTACCCCACAAGTCAGTGGAGTAGCACCTACAGAGATTTTTGCCTTGAAGCCTTAGTTGTAATGGATGGTTTTCATTACTTTGTTTCATTTTTCACATCCCCACAAGTGTTGTTCTCCTTGCAAGTCACATCCTTGGTTTTCATAAGTGTCTGCATTTAATTAGTCTCAAATTAGAAACCTACAGCACTGCTGTAAAGCAAATACTTAGATAGTAGTTAAGGACCAGAATAAAAAAAAGGTTTTTTTCCCCCTGAAGGAAATCATTCACAGCTGTAGTAGCAGGGAAAGACACTTTAAAGGGATTATGCTGTAGACAGTAACAATCTTTATTATTAGTGTCTGAAAAATTTGCCACACTCAGATATCAAAAATACCCCTCGTAGCCACTCAGCTATAGAACTTTTCTCACTTTTCATATATAAAACAAAAAAATTAGCCACACAAAAAATAACCTGAGTAAAAGATTGACTGGTAAATATATTTTTCATATTCAAAAGAGCATGAATTAAAAGAAGTTTATTTTGTTGCTGGAAAAAGAAATATCTTTCAAGTTTTGGGAAATAGCTTCAGCTTTCATCAAAAATGAACAATTATTTAGAACGAGAAAATGTCTGTGTTATTAAAAATTTTTCACTGCAGCTGTCTGTGTTCCCCAAATTCTATATTTATGTGAAAAAGATGCATTTTCAAAGTTGAGGAAAGGATTACACACCTAGCTGGTGCTATGAAGTCCCTTGTGCTTTTGAAATGCAACCTGAAACAGACACAGAGAAGTAAGCTGATTTTCAGAGGTGAAATTCTTGGAGCATCTTTAGATCTTTGTGTGGCCATGAGGAGAACTAGGCGGGGGATCTGACACTCCTGTGGCATTACAAGGTAAAGGTCATTTGCCAGTCTGGACTTCCCCTGGGCAGAGAAACTCATGCACAGCCTTGCAGGGATTTCCTCCATGGAGGAACAACTTCAGCAGTCCTCGACCCTCTATGCTCACCTACCCCTGCAATGTGTCAGCACAGGCCTTTGTGAAGCTTGGGTGAACCAGACGGAGGAGCTGATTTGCAGAATGAGAGACCTTATTTTCAGCTGCTCTGTTTCCTTGATGCAGCACAACCACAGCAAGGGTTGCACTGGCAGAGCTTAGTGGACATTGGATCAAGGCCTTATGAGGAGAGGGTGAGGACACGTGATTTGTTCAGCATAGAGAAGATACTGGGATTTGCCCCATCCCAGGTGCACCTTGCACTTGGTCTTGTTAAATCTCATAAGATTCCCATGGGTCCACTTCTCAAACTTGTCCAGGTCCCTCTGGATGGCATCTGGACCTTCAGGTGTGCCAACAGCACTGCTCAGCTTGGGATCATCTGCAAATTTGCTGAGGGTGCACTTGATCCCTTCATCTGTGACATTGATGCAGATATAGAATAACACTGGTCCCAATACCAACCCCTGGGGGACACCTCCTGTCACTGAAGTCCATTGAGACTCTGAGATGTTGACCACTACCCTCTGGATGTGACCATCCCCCCACTTTCCTATCCATCTAAGAGTCCACTCACCAAATCCATCACTCTCCACTTTGGAGAGAAGGACATTCAGGGCGGTCATGTCAAAGATTTTACAGAAGTCCAGATAAATTATATCTGTACTCCTTTCCTTATCCACTGATGCATTCACCCCATCACAGAAGGCCACTTGGTTGGCCAGACAGGATTTTCCCTCGGTGAAGCCAAGCTGGCTGTCTCGAAACATCTACCTGTCCTCCCTGTGGCTTAGCACAGCTTCTAGGAGGATCTGTTCCATGATCTTCCCAGTCACAAATGTAAGCAGACAGCTCAGTAGTTCCCAGGGTCCTCCTTTCTGCCCTTTTTCGATATGGGTACGGTATTTTCCCTTTTACAGTCTCATGGAGCTTCACCTGACTGCCATGACTTCTCAAATATGACGAAGAGTGACTTGGCAACTACATCAGCCAATGCCTTCAGGACACTCTGATAGATCTCATCAGGTCCCACGGACTTATGTACACTCAGGTTCTTCAGGTGGTCACCTTCTCCTATCTGTTGTCACCAATTTACCAGCATACTTTATTGGCCTGCCTTTTCCAGTTAACATACCTGTAGAAGACCTTCCTATTATTTTTATGTCCCTTGCCAGGTTCAGGTCAGGCTTCGTCTTGGAGGAGAATCGTGAGAACCAGACTGGAGGAATTGAATCAGGTGCCAAAAATACTTATGGAAAACATGGAAAATTCAAGGCTTTATTGTTGTATGAATTTCTTGACACAGATCATGGCATAGCTGCTGAACAACTGTGCTGTCACATATCCCAGGAAATGCAAGAGTAAGAGAGGGGCTGTTTTTTAACATTTTAAACACGAAAATCTGTTTAAATCTGTTTAAATCTGTTTACTCATATTAACATATTTAAAGCCTATTAAATGTGTGAGCTTAATACTGTGCCAGAATAGGAAACCCCAGTCGTTGAAGCTCATCCTTTCTTAAACAAAGCACCATTCCCCCAGGAACCTGTTTGTGACTAGAACTTCATAAGCACACTACATAATGTGCAACATAAATTAAAATTATTCTGCTCATATCAATGTAGTTCATCTGAGTTGCTTCAGCTGAGGATCCAGGCCAGCAACATCACTCTGATCAGATGAAACAGTACCATTCAATCAGTAACCTCAGCTCTTGTCTACAGAAAGAGGTCCTCACAGAATCATTCTCCAGTCCTTCTCCTTTTCCTTCCCTCTCACACCATTGCCTTCAGCATCTACTACTCAATAGAGGAATGACTGACTAATTTACTGGCATAATTTTTCCATCTGCATAGCTCTGCAGCAATTCTCCTTCTCCTCCACAGAATTATAGAATCATAGAATGGTTTGGGTTGGAAGGGGCCTTAAAGATCATTTAGTTTCAACCCTCAATCACTCCATGGACAAGGACACTTCCCATTAGACCAGGTTGCTCAAGGCCCCATCCATTCTGGCCTTGAAAGCTCCCAGGGATGGGGCATCCACAAATTCTCTGGGCAACCTGTTCCAGTGTTTCACCACCCTGACAGTAAAAACTTCTTCTTATATCTAATCTTAACTTACTCATTCAGTTTGAATCCATTCCCCCTTGTCCTATCACTACATGCCCTTGTAAATAATCCCTCTCCAGGTTTCTTGTAGCCCCCTTCAGGGACTGGAAGGCTGCAATGAGGTCTCCCTGGAGCCTTCCCTTCTTCAGGCTGAACAGTCCCAACTGTCTCAGCAGGTCTTTGCAGGAAAAGTGTTCCAGGCCTCTAATAATATTCATGGCCCTCTTTCTCATGTAAGTTAAATATTATCTATATGGCACTAAATAGATGCGTTCACTTTAAGCTCATTTCTTTTCTGTTCACTTCAGGTAATAGCTTCTCTTTGAGCTAATTCTTTTCCCTACTTGTTTTGGCTGGCTCATATTGCACCTTGCAGATTATTTTTTAAAATTGTGTTCCCTATTGGTTGAGAGTCAAAATATAGAAGTGGCTACATTCTCTACTTCAGTAGTCCTAGATTCTATGCAACTAACATAGAAATTGTTATTTTTCATTTTCTGTCTCCCTTTTCTTCCTTGACTGATACAGAAAATATCAACAAGTATCAGGTGCAGCAGCTTTCAGCCAGGCTTAATTAAAAGGAATTTATTTTACATATAAATTAACAAGTTAAGGTTTCCATTCCTTGTGACTCTCTGCTTCATCTTAACAAGAATTCCCTGTTGTAAAAGCAAATGTTAATTTTAATGATTTCAACTTACTTTTTGGCTAGAAATGGACAAAGTGCTTGTATATTTTTTCTGTTCATGTGGCTCTTTCCATTGTTCCTATCAGAGTGTTTCATTGATGCTTGAATGTCTTCTCCAGTGGATAAGTGTTTTCACCTGGTATCAACCTGATTTCCATATCTGATTCCCAGCCTCTGGCACTTCTCTCCCATTACCACCTCTGTACTCCTTGTCCTTCCAGAGATTAAGGATGCCACTTCAGTGTCTTTACACAAGGATCACAAAGCTTTGTTTTGTCTCCGTGTTTTTTTTCCAATCCCTTTTAAAGGTTTTGCTAGTAACAGCTACACACTATACACTAGTGAAAATGCTTCCTCTTAGCATAAGGAATTTTAATGATAGCGGTTTTATGAACAAGGTTGTCACTCCCAATAATAATTGAAGTTAATTAAAATTATAATTAAACAACCAGATTAAAGTGGTGGATCAGAGTGACCCTGGGAGCAGGTGGTTTGTGAGCAGTCCAAGTCAATGAAGCAGAGTTGGTGTTTTACATCCCCAGCTGCAGCAAAGTCAACAGTAATGGTCCTGGAGCTCTGTACCTTTGAAGTAGCTACAAGATTAGATTCTTTAGAAGTGTAAAAAATCCACTGACAAACAGCTTTTCTTTAAACTCATGAAACTAGAACTATTTGGGAGATTAAAGGCAATTTCAGTACTTAAAGAGAATAATTGAAATATCAAGGGAAATCTCCAAAGAAATTGTTGATAAAGTGAGGATCCTAACACTGGGCCCCAGATGACTCTACATCTATGTCTGTTTTTTCATTCAGGCATAATACATACCAAAGTGGAAGCTATGGAATGTATTGCTACTTTCCCCATCACCTCCTTTTCTGTAAAGATCTATAAATATATTTATTGCTGTAATTCTGTGCTATTGTTTACACAACACTAATAGAAATCCTTAATAAAATATAAGTTTTTTGGTTTTTTTTTTTTTTTTTTAATTGCATCACTCTGTGAAGGTTAAAATGCTAGATGTGAAAGATCTTAAGAAAAAGTGGTTATTTACTGTTGAAGCCAAAAAACATACATCTCTTATGTCTTACTCAAAGGGATGGCCATGGTAAAAAATATAACATTATTTCTACCCATGCAAAAAGATGAGCATAAATGGAGACACTAATCTTTATTGTTGGAATTTTTTCTACATGTTCCTCCACTGAAAATATTTTTAAAATATACAAGAAAAGTAGAATATAGGAAGAGATATATTAATCCCTAAAAAATATGCAGAAGTAATAACAAATTTTCATCAAAAATGTGCAAATGGGCCATGTTCTG
>VZTJ01005115.1:0-17898 GCA_013397795.1 Orthonyx spaldingii | reverse complement strand
CTTCCTTCCTTCCTTCCTTCCTTCCTTCCATCCTTCCTTCCTTCCTTCCTTCCTTCCTTCCTTCCTTCCTTCCTTCTTTCCCCTTCTCAGCTGATAGTGTCTCCTGTTGTTAGTAATGAATTGGCATGAGCTTCCAATTGAGAATCACTTTATCACAGCTTAACATTTGAGCAATGACGTCTTCAAATACTGCCTTTTCTGCCCAGAGAAGATGCTGAGTTTCTGCCAGAGAGCCTTGGGACAATGTGCTAGCAACATGCAATCACAGCCTGGGACCGAGCAACTCTGGATGCTACTCATATTCGTGCCAATCACATTAACTAAAGTCATCATTCTAATAAAGCCAAGTGGCACAGTTCATTTTGACTACTGACATGTATAAAGTGGTTTCTGAAAGATGAACTATCTAAAGTAGTTACATACACTTACGTAACTGTAGCTGTAGATTTACATACACTTATACTCTGTCCACTTCTGTTGTTTGCTACAACTTTTTATTTCTGTAGCTAGCATATTGTGAGAAAAGCACAAAAAAAAAATTTCCAAATTTCATAATCTTCATTGTGAGGTTTTTCATAGTAGCTAGGTTCAAAAATAGAGAATTTGACTGATTTATGTTATTTAAAGTGAAGTGATGAATAGTTTTGTGAAAAATGGACAATTTTTGAATAATGGCAAATTTTTTGCACATGTGCTCACACCCTGTGTACTTAAGTAGGGAATTCTACAGGTATTTTCATTTTTTCTAAACCCCTTTTTTTTCCAGCTTGACAAAACCTGACTGACAGTGAGTTAGGAAGAGTAGTAGTTAGTGAAATTTCATTTGTAGGCTGTGCTTGAATGTCTCACTCTACTAAGGCTGAAACTACCACCACTACTCTCTTTTTGCACTCCACTTATGATTTCCAAACCACATGCTAACTTTTGAATGTCTTCCAAACCCACAGAGCTGTCCAGATGGCCATGTAAATGCTTCCAGTGTCAATACTCAGGCAAACATGAATTCACACCCTTATTTCTGATACTTTACTTAGCATTGAACATTCTTCTGAAAAAAACTTGCTTTCAGAAACATTTGGAGAACATAAATGAAAAGAATTCTGAACACCATGGAAGCTGATTCATGGTTTCTATTAAAAAAACTGCTAGTCAAGCCTTCTAAAGCAACTATAATCATAAACATATTCTTCCCCCTCTCCCCCCCCCACCATGACCCAGATTAGAAGAAGTACATGAGTAACTTTAAACATGTAAATAGTGTCAGTTGCTCACAGATTTATATATGCAATTACATTTCTTTCTTACCCAGGAGCTTTATGATTTTTATTCATGTTCACCTTTTCCTGTAATTTTATAGGAAATCTTTAGGAATGGCATAAAAGCAGTGACTTAATGCAAGTGTTAATCAGTCATAAACTTTAATGTCATAATGCAAGGGAGAAAGAATGACACTGGAACAAAACAAGCATATGAACAAAAGGAGAGATACAAATAAACAGTAGCCATGGAAAAAGTACATAAAGCCAGCATGACTGTCCATGTAAGAATATAAATGTAAAGTCAATTATTAGAATATTTTAAAGGCCAATCAATATAGAAATTGCTTGAAGTAATTTCAGGGTTAGAATTGGTCAATGACAATAAAGACGAGGATCCTTCAACAGGCTGGACTGTTGCTAGTAAAAGAAAGTCTGTACATAAACTGAGGAAAAAACACAAAAACTAAGTGACTAAGAAAGAGTCACTGTAACAGTGACTCAACAACTGAACATCAGAATAAATTGTTTGATTAACTCTCCAATAACCACATTACATTACATATTTCTGAATTATTTCCTTTAATTTCTTTATTGTGCATTCACTCAGAGCTTCTCCTTTAGGAGAAAAATAAGGATTAATTTATAATAAAAACCATAAAGAAACTAAACATTAAATGAGTTAATTGTGTACCTTTTAAAACAGGACATCCAGAAAAACACTGAACAAATGTTTGAAATAGCTGTTTAAAAAAAGCCCAAACAGATGTTTCGCCTATGAAGGAATTTACAATGGTATTGGATTTCAGATAATTTTGAGTACAGTCAGTCAACACTGATTAATTAATTATTTATAAAGTTATTCTCCCACAAATCCCATAGATACAACCCACTCAGCCCTCTCTCCTTGAGTATTATAGACAGGTGGTGCAGCAGTAGCAGATTACTCAGAAGGGAAACATCTGCCTAAGATAGTAATGTTGGCTCCAGCTTGTTTTGACACACTATGACACAGTGCTCTAGGAAGTTGGGGGATCCATTAATTAAGGGGTAAGAAAACAAACCAAAGATAGCCCTCAGCTGAGGAAATAAAAGAAGCAGAAGAAATGAATGGGAGATCACAAGGTTGGAGCTACAGTTTTAAGGGAAGACAGCTTGAGGATACAAGGTATAGGGTACAAAAAAAATAAAGGAACTAGAACTGAAGTAGGTTGCTTGGGATTATCAGCAAGCAAAGCTAGTGTTTTGAAAGATAATTGTGATGTCCACTTCTCAGTGTCTCTTGAGTCCCCTTGTGTAGCAACACCAAAGAGCTGGACTTCGTCAGTAAATAGTGGTTGCAAAAACATGAGTTGAAAACACTTTTTTCCTTCTTTGATATCATAAACTTTCACACTTCTGCTCCTGGTGTAAAACATCTACTCTGCTTTCATAAATTCAGGGAGCAGGGTCCATGATGTGGGGTGAAGATGCCAGTAGCAACCTTATTACATTAAAGGGAGGGCGATGTCTATACAGCAACTGGGTAGGTAAGATTCTCCTTCCTACTTTTCCATGAGGCTTCACAGATGGCCAGCAATAAGCATCCAAGACTGTCTTCCGAAAGACCATGAGCACTGTCTTCCATAAGGCAATATTTTAATGGTGTTCAATGTATCCTCTTTTCTAGTAAACCATAAGCAAAGAAGTTTATACTGAAGGCATGAATATTAAGACCATACAGTCAATTTTATTTCCATCTTCCTCCACCAATAATCAGCAGCAAACAGAAAATGAGTTGGAACCTGAATACAAAGAGAAAATGCATAACAATAATTCAGGTAACAATAATAGCAGCAATAACAGCAAAAATAGAATTAGAGTTCAGTTGACATCTATGACCCAGAAGAAGAACTTAGGTAAGGCAGGTAAGTGGATGTGTTTTGCTTTTCTGGAATTCGTTTTCGTCAGGTTTAAACAAAAAATATATGGGGACTGTCATATTTTCCTAAAGCAAAATTTTAACATTTTCAAGCTACTAAAATAGATAGAATATTTTGTACTCACTTCAATCTGCTTTAGCCATTGGCAGTTACTGTTGAGTGCACAGCTACATGCTTCACATTCAAAAAAGTATTGATGGCAAAAAACCCATATGTTTGTGAGAACAGTATTAATAAACTGCTTTTCCTCTGGAAACACTATTTCTTGACAGTAACAAATGAATACACTACAGACACTTGTAGTAATGTGTTATAATTTACATGAAAACAAGATGTCTCCTGATTACTTTCTTACCCCAGGTCAAGGACTGGACTCCAAATTATCTGTTCAATTTAGCTTTCAGAGTCTGAAGTTTTAAGACTTATAAACCTTTCTAACTAGATGGTAAGAACTTTCCTTTTTTAAAATTAAATCTCTTGGAGCAAGAATCTGGAGTGAGAGGTACAATGATTTGTACACAGGCTCCCTTATGAAATAGTCTGAGGAAGCTCAGCTAAAGTTGCATTTGCTCTAGTGTTTCCAACGAAGATTCCTACAAAAGTCAGATAACATCAGTAGACACAATCTGGCTGTTAAAAAACATGGAAAAGTGAAAAGGAAACTTGCAGACAACGGTCTCTTTTGTCTGTCATTCTCTAAAAATGGGATTGTATTGAAGAACAGTGCTACTGACAAATAAAATCTGTAACCTTTACAGGCTTTCACTAAGATTTGAGGAAGTTTTAATTCTGTATAGCTCCTCTTCATCCTTAGAGATGCTTCTCCAACTTCAGAATAACTCACCCTTTAGCTTTAGAAGATAGTTTTGTCTTTCAATGGAATACAAACAGTTCCCAATTATCGACTGTGTAATAATTGCTCAGAAAGAATCTGTTTGAAACACGTATGTCAATGCCATTAGTGCATCTTCTCACTAATGGATTCTTGAGCATTGTTTTTAAAAAAACTTGTACCAATACAAACAGAAATTGGAGCAACTTTTCTGTCCTGTAGATATGCGACATGTGCCACTATTGTGATTTTATTTTGCTTGGGGTTTTTTATTATTATTTTAGTTTAGTTTTGAAGCCTTAGAGACTCAAGAATTTAATTTGTGCCACAGGAAAAAACTTCTATTCTGTAACTTTTCAGTGGTGAGAACAATCTAAGTAATAATACTAACAGATATACATTTCCTTCTAACAGCATGTTATAATCCAAGCAATTTACTTTGAAGCCAGAGGCACTATGTTGGGTCAGCAGATGCAGAACACAGTCAACGAACAGCACCATCTTCTTCATCAAACACTTCCATTTTGAAAACAAAACCCATGGTCCTGCATATGTGGGATCTCAAGCACTCATATGAGACGTTTTACATTTCTTTCTGTCTTTCCAGTTTGTCAAGAGTTGGTTAACAAACATGTCCACACTTCACAGCTATAAAAATTGGGTACTGGGAAACAGTTCATTGCTTCCTCACAGAGATCCTCAAAAAATAACCTAAGAGCTATTTGGCAACTGAATTAGTTTTGATGCTCCATGCCTTAAATTCTTGCTGGTTAGACTTGCAATTTAGTCTAACTGTGAATTCCACAGGGCAAGTGAATATCAGACTGACAAACTGCAGGACAATGTTCTGACAAATACCATGGTACTATACACCCTGCTGCCATTTTTCTAACGTGAACCAGGTCACCCAGTTTCTGTACCCATCAGTGTCCTCAGTAAAACAATGTTTCAGAGTCCTGCCGATCCCAAGGCTGCTGTATTTTAGCCTGTGCTAGTCCTAAAAAGTTAAACAGGAACCTGACATTAAAACAAGATTTGGGAAATTTCAGTAGCTGTTTGCAGGACAGAAGTAATTAAGCAGATTACTTGTTTTAAAGAGTTTCTATTTTTGCCTTGCTTCTTGTTATGAAGAGTGAGGTACTAGTAGTCCACCATTCAGAGTCCTGAAGAAAAAAAATAGGAAAAAAACCAGAAAAGAGTTAGATAAGCATGGAACTTGTTTGACTGAATGGGTGTGTAAAGTATTTGCAGGAAATTCTTTCATGCAGTTAAAAATAACTAAGGAAAAAGGAGGTGGATGATGCTAGAAGTCAGCTGGTAGGGACACCAACTCAGTGGGGATTGGGGTGTGGTGGGAGGTTAAACTTAATGAGTTTTTATGTTCCTAAATCAGCCAAAACTGTGTGATCAATAAGCAGAGGGTGAGCTGTGCAGAAGATGTATGGGGAGGGAATAGACAAAATGGGGAGAAGAAGACAAGATAGAGGAAGGGGAAACAAGTCAGAGCCAGACACATGAGTGCAAATGAAAGCTTTCCTTACATTACTGGATGTAGTCAGGGTGGGACAGTTCTATGTGATCATTAAAGATAAAGCACAGATATTGTGCTATAGATTTTTCATTTCACAAATTCCCTCCACATATCCCCACATTTTGATAATAACACAACTGAAGGGAAAGAACCACCTTTTTCAGTACAATGATCTGCTACAGGCACATCAATTTTGCTGGAAATACGCTTGACTGATTATGTATGAACAGAGACTCTGTCTGCTGCAGCTTGGGCAGAACTCCAAGATATAGACTTTCATATTCATAAACAACAAATCTGTGATACTGGTCTGATTAAAAAGAGGCTAATGATGGGAATAGTGTAGTTTGCAAGGACTGCAGATGGCTCTGGAACTCTGGTGAAAGAGAATGGAGAAAGTAAAGGAAGGTCCTACTAATACAAGTCTGGTGAATTATAGGGATTCTAGGAAGAAGATGAACAAAAGGCAGATACAAGATCAATATGTCTCTCCTTGAGTCTCGGTAGCCAGTTGGTTTTCATGAGAGAATTAAGGGCCAAGTTTCATCAGGGGAAAAACCAACAGTGACTAAAAAAAAAAAAAAGATCTAACTCTTAAAAATACCAAATTTTTTTAATACTCAAATTAAATAGAATACTAACATCAACAGTTAGACACAGTGACTAGAACTGAAAACATTTATGGGAGAATCTTGTAGAATTGTAATTAAAAGTTTTGAAAATAACTGTAAAGTGATTAAAAGAAATGAGAACATAATTTAATTTTGAAGATTATTTAAGAATTCTGAAATTCATTATAATTTTGAAGTTATTAATTTTAGCTTAAGAAAAACCCACAATGTTTTGAAAGTGTCAAAATGTGATTTTTAAAGGATTCTAGTTAAGCTTTGTGGTGTGGAGGAAAACTGGGTCTTTATTAACAGCTGGAGTCTGGGAACCCTAGAAGTGTAGTTCCCAAGCTCTGAGCCTGTACATTACAGGCCTTGTCTCCTAGCTCATTTTTATGACTGGCAGCTAGAGTCATAATTGAAACTTCAAAATCCAGAAAACCTTCAATTCCCGCCTAGACAAGAAACTGAAGAGTCTGGGAGTCATTTAAACTCCAGCAGGCAGGTAGGATGCAGAGATGTTAAAGAAAGTTCCTGGCAAAATTCAAAACCCTGCCTCGCCTGTCATACCCTCATAGAAATCAAAATGTCTCTGCAAACGTTTGAAATTTGACAAAAATTATTCTCTGATGGAAAAATTGTTCTCTTTGAGAATTTCTCAACTGTCTGTTTAGCAGAGTTGAAACACATCATATTCCAGAGATAAGACACAAGGACTGAATAAAAAAGGTTTTCTGACGTACTTTTAATGGCTTACGAGCAAGTCTCTTGTAAGTCTGTTCTGCTCCTTTAGCTCCATGTGAGATCTTAACAGCTTTGTCACAACTGCCTGGCTTCATCGGTTTGGTCATAAACAAGAAATTGTTTTGACACTCAATGCTTTCTGTCAAAACCAAAACTTGTAACTTGCTGCCACATTGATATGCCATTAAAAGACCTATTTCCAAAGTTAAATAAACACTCACAGTTCATACAACTGCAAGAATCATTTGGTTTGGGAATACTGAAAGACTATCTTCACTTTATAAAAATATCCCTAAGGTGTTAACTGTACACAGGATTTATGGTTCAACAATTAGCTTAGCACATCTGGCTGCACTGCCAAGTGAAAAAAAAATTGCCCTCTAGAGTATGCAATGTTTTGGGGGTAGATATTTTGCATCCAGTTGTGGTTTTAAGGTCTTTTCAATTCTAATTATGTAAAAAAACTCATCTTAGAACTAAGATGAGTCTTAGAATCCCAAAGATTTTACTTCCGAGGATTATTTTTCAGTTCCTTTTACAAGCACAGTATTAGAAAAAGCTCCAAAGAACTTCAGTGTTATCATGAGAAAATAAGATATCCATGTAGCTTCTTTCTCTGAAAATTTGCCTGTCATAGTATTGATGCATTTAGCAAAAAGAGTCAGCAAGTGTCTACTAAGAACTACCAGAATTCCCTTTGGATATGTGGGCACATGCTCATGATAAGAAATATGAGTGTGGATCAGCAGCTGGGTAAATCACAGTCATTTATTTGATTTCAAGTTACTCCTGTATTTGTTAGGGTTAAAATCAGAAAAGCAATTATGGTTCCAAAGTGAGAAAATTTTTTTTCTTCATTTATCGACTGTCGTGGGTTTACCCAGGAAGGGTCAGTCTTGCAAGTGACATATGGTGCAGGAAGTAAAGTCAGTCCTTTACTGACTCCGTAGTAAAGGAGTCATGGTGTAGACCTTCTCAGTATTTCCGTAAGGGAGAAAAGAATTAGTATAACAATTAGAAAAATAGTGACATGAAATCATTTAAGGCATTATACTTATATAAAGTGGTACCATTTTTCATAAATTATCAAGGTCTGTTGTCACCCTCAGCAAATTTTTAGTGCTACTTCTGAAGAGGGATGTTGTACATAAACTCTTGATTGGTAGGTCCCAGCTAGACAACTTTCTGGTTACCCTAGGCAGAGTAGTGACCACATGGGTTGTCGGGAGACCACTGATCTGACTGGTACCCTTAGGGATAGAGAAGAGCAACACAGGAATTCATTTTTCAGAACTATGGTAATGGTTAGGCATCACACCTAAGATATGTGAAACAGAACAAGTTTATTCAGCTGTTTAAGTACTTCAATTACCTTGTTCACAGTTTTTTATTCAGGGGCTTGACATCCACAGAAATCTCACTTCAGCTGCTTTTGCATATAAGGAATCTAGCAAAATGTCAGCATGAGCATGTCCAGTGTAAGTCTCACAGAGTACCTAGGCTGAGGGGGTTAATTTTTTAGTGTGAAGGTGTCCTAGAGTGATTTTATGTATGTATTTTATGCTATATATTCCATATCATCTGCTATGCTTAGAAATTAGTTTGTCCCTTTAATTAAGTCAGAGAAAAGCCGGCACAAGTTTTGTTTACATTTTTCGGCTCCAGCAGAAACAGAAACAATGGGACAGTGGAAGATAAGGGGAAAATTTTTGCTCTCGGAGTTTTGGTTTTTTTCCTGGCCTTCCTTCTTCTATCAGGGAGCAAGAGACAGGGAGTTTGGTCCTCTGGTTTTTTATTCCCTCGTTGGCTGAAGCAAGAAGCATTTTGCAGACTGTGGTTTCTCTCTCTGGGATTTGTTCAGCACCTCTCTGGTCCAGGACATCGGGACACCTGCCTGGGGGGTTTCCCCTGGCCCCCCTCCACCAGCAGCACGCCAGGCCTGGCCACTGGGCCCGAACTCTGAAGGGACTGAACCTGACTGAGCCGCAGCCAAGGACGGATTTCTCTGACTCACTGACTCATCAAAGCAACTAGAGATTTCCTTTTGTTTAATATTATTCATTTCGTTTGGTAAATAAATAGTTTTTTCCATTTGTTTTTCCTCGAAGGAGGTTTTTTCCCGAACTGGTTTGGGGGGAGGGGCTGCTGAAATCTGCTCTTCTGAAGGAGACTCTTTTGGAAGTCCCCTCTCCAAATTTGGCTCAAACCAGAACAGAAGGGAAGGGCTGGACTGCCTGTGTTCAGAATTACGCCATAGAAATATCCCTTCTGAATAGTGGTGACCTGCAAAAGTTAAGGACAGGAAATGGGAGAAAGAAACACTTAAGGGTATTGTTTAGAGACTGCTGCTGTGGCCAGTCTATCACTGCATGAGGCAAGCAGAAGGCAAATTTTCAGGATTTCTGAGCAACACTCAAGAAGCAAATCTGCAGAAACAAGATTTGGGATACCAGCTGTGAAGGCAAGCAGTGCAGCAGCTGGTAAGCCCATCTAAAAATCAGGCAACAGCAGAGATCCTGTAAATCATCACAGAAATACCCAGTGTGATTTTTCAGAGTGGGAGAAAGAGGTAAGGCTAGACTACAGAACACAGCTGCAGTCAACAATTTTGGCAGCAAGCCAGAGAATTAAAAAACATTCTGTACTTGTAGAAAGGAAATAAAAACTAGACCGCTCAGGTTTTGCTATCACACCAAAGGATTTCTGCCCTTTCTAAAATCTGTGTGGGTGGCTGGTGCAAAGCAACATGGACCAAAAACAGGCAGTATAATACCTCAGCTGGGGAGGCTCAAGTGGCTATGACTGAAGGAAAGTACTGGGGGTAAGATCAAGCTGTTCAGGTATTTCCTGAGTTCAGGAACCTGTTCAGCAGCTCCGAGCCTCCTCATGACCTGGAAACCCTCAACAGTCAGGCAGATGAGGGGCTGTAGTGACAGGAGAAACCAAGCGGGATTTCAGAGGCTCCAGGGAGAACAAGCAACCTGGAGGGTGGTGAACAGGGACAGAGACAAGGCAGGGGTGTTAAATGCATTCTTGCCTCAGTCATCAACACAGATGATGGACCAAGGGGATCTCAGTGCCCTGATCTGGAGGACCATGACTGTGAGAATGATCAACTCCCAGCTGACCCTGAAGTTGTGTGGGATCTGCTGCTCCAACAGTATCCCTGCAAATCTTTGGGGCCAATAATAACATGGACCTTATAGTAACATGGGAAAAGGTTTCATTGCCTTAACCTGTGTTGGGGAAAAAATACGCTTAGCTGATAAAGAGGAATTATGACTAGAATGTACATTATATATTCGTTGACTAATTTGCCTACAGTTTCTTTTGCTCTACAAACAGACCAGTGGCTGGGCTGTAAGAAAATCCACCTCTTATTCATCTGCATGCATCAAAATCCTACCGTGGATTTATAAATTATAAGGAAAAATGTCTCTCACAAGTAGAAAAAGTCAATTTTATTTGGAACATTTGGGGTAAGTATGCTTTCTTTGAAGATGCAGACAATGTTGTGATTTGTCTCACAAGTCAATTGACATGAATTATGCATTATCACAGCAGTGCTCCACCTGCATGGAGCCTGTGTTTGGGATGATTCTCTAGTCCAGTCTAGCAATCTAGCAGGGCACTTCAGTATGAGTGCTGAGCACTGCTGTGTTAATCCAGTGATCCTCCTAGCACTCTAGAGCTGGCCTGCATGCAGCCAGAGCTGTCGTATCTTTGTCAGTCTTCTGCACTCCTGGCTCCAGTATCTGAAGTACAGACCTGTCTAAACACCGCAAGCAGTGAAACTGCTTCTTACCTCAGTGATAATGGGCTGCTGTAGTCCTCTTTTTGATTCTGGTCTTGTCTGACTGGACATCCACAAGCCAATCTATTTCCTGAGTGTGTCTTGGTTTCTGTATTTACAGAATGTGACAGCCATTCCAATCTTCTTGAACTATGAACACTCTCAAGCAAGCTGCCTTTTCTTTGCATAATCCCATGAAGTGAGACTTGTTGATTTTTTTCTTACACTTGTCATGGATAAGGGAGTATAAACCAGCAGAACAGCATGCATAAACTACTGCTTCTCCCACAACATTCACTTCGACCCCTCAAACACTTCTGTTTCTACTCATCAGTCCATTAAGCAAGTCTTTATCACTTCATTTTGTCTCTAATTCACCCCATGAGTGATGGATGCTATTTTCACACAGTAATTAAAAGTTGCTCTTCATTCCTCCCAGAAATAAGATTTTCAGCACAAATGGGAGTTTTGATGTCTTGCATCACACAAATGAATCTTCTATTCAAGTGACAAAATGCTTTTTATCTTCTTTATTTATAAGTCACAGTTTTCAGCTTCTAGGGAACAGTGTATAAAGGGTTTGTCTTTAATTTATTTTCTTAGTCTTTTGTCTGCTCTGTGGCCAACACAGTTTGCTGATTCAATACTCAGAATATTCCTGAATGTACTCCATAAATGGATATCATAGTGTTTGGTCATTGACTGTTAACATTTCAGTTACATCTGGAAAATGATGAATCAGGAAGAATCTTCTCCATTGCACAGGAACTCTGTCCCTCTGCACTAGGGATTGCTTGTAGCCAAGATGTTATGGAGCAGGTGTTTGGGGAAGACTTTGAGGAGAGTATGGTGGCACCATTGTTTGAGGGTCTCCTGGAACCAAAGCAAGTGCTTTCCAGGACCAGGGAATGAGTCCTCAATCAAACAGGAGTCAGACTGGGGCATTGTGTACACCATGACAGGTGAGGCATACTGAAGGCTAACTTGATGCAAAGCTTTGCTTGTAAAAACACACTCTCCCATTGATGTTTCCTCCTCCCAATATCAATACCCTGCTTAGCATTACTTCCCTCCACTCAAAGAAGCTGAGAGAAAGCAAAAAACACCAAAGAAGTTGTTGGACACTGTGCCCTGTTCATATGTCATTCTAACAATAAAATGCAATTAGGAGGCTTAATTTAAAACAACTGACCCATCAAAATCCTAAGAGCATATTCTCAGGAATAATCCATTTGAAGGGACGAGAAAATGTAATTACATGTTGCCAGACTCATTGCTTTCTACAGTTCATTATACCTGAGAGGACTGTGTGTACAGAATTGTTACAAAATTCACCTTATACATCATAACAGATATAGAACTTTACTAGCAAGAAAAGAAACCCTCTATAGCTTACAGGGGGAAAAGGAAAGGAAAAACAAGAAAAAAAAAAAAGATACTTTTTTTTTGGAAGAGAAGTAACATATAGCCTAAAATTTTTGTCAGGTAGTTATAAATCTCTCAGTGAAGTTGAGAAAAAAGACTGAAAGCAAGCAAGCAAATAAAGCAGTGGTAATAGAGAAGTTTAAATGCAAGTGCTCACATTCCAATGGAAATGGTTTAAATTAAGATGATATTTAACAATCCCCTCCACCCATGCTCTTGGAAACTGAAATCCAAACAGAACATCATTATGTTATTTTGCAAGTGAAATTTAACACTGATCAAGAAAAGAAAGGTATGTTCTAATTTCAGTAAGTGAAATGAAGCACAGAAAGGGTAAACAGAAAATAAAATTACTTAAATGTGTAAATTACTTACTGTGATAACACAAGAACCATTAGTCAACACATGGAAGAGATTGTGCAGGAGTGTAAGTTAGAAATGAAAGGAAGATTTGACAGCATATATTCCATAACGAAAAAAAGGATAAACAACTCTTTTTCAGGAAAGGCTCATGTGCTTCTTCCTCATTTAAATCATGAGAAAGACATAAATTTCTCATTTAAATCATAAAAAATAGCAACACAAAATGCTTTCACATTCTGCATCACCCAGTTGTCACCCAGTTGTTCTGCTTAGTAGACTGAACTGGTAGAAGTAGTAACCCTGTGACATATGACAGTAGATATCTGGGCTGTGCTGGTTGACTGCTCTGATATGCTACTTCTAAGATGTCATGGTTAGAGAGAGCATGAAAGGAAATTACTTTTGGGAAATTTAGGTCAGCATCAGTGACTTTTTATGAGACAGTATCTTAGCTTCCAGGGTTGCTTTTAGTCAGACCCTGTTGCAGAGAAATCTTACTGCTGTTTTGTACAAATAACTAAAAGCATGGGAGTGATCCTGTACAAAATTTTCATTAAAAAATAATAATATGGCATACTGTTCACAGCTTTAAACTTTGCTCACATCCACACCTAAGCTCTAGCAGATAATTGCATTTTGTTGACTGTAGAGAATAAAAAGAGAGCAGCAGAGAGGAAATGGAACAGAGGCCCTTTCCTAATACACTGTGCAAATCATACAGTAAAACCCACAGCAAATCATTACTTCTCTTCTCTGGTATTATTGTATTCCCAGCTGCTGCAGACTCTGTTCTAACTTCACCAGAACTGCAGCTCAGAAGTTATCTGGTGATTCTGATATCCCCTCTCCTGAACTCCTCTCATGCTTTGTGATAAGGGCAGGGTGGAATGATTTCCTGGACTATTTACACATAGGACCTAATATCTGGCAGATCAGCCTGTGTTCTACCTAACACTTACTTGACTTCAGTGGAACTATTCACATACTGCTGTGCTTTCTCATACACAAAGAATTCTTATCCTAATTCTTAGATGGCTTGACTCTGCCCTTTTTCTCTTTTTTTCCTTTTTTTTCTTCTTTTTTAATTACTGGTCATTAAAATAACACTGCAAACTATCACATTTTTAAAACTGAAACTTTAGCTGATCACCTTGTTCTCTTTGATACTTGTTCAAACTCTATGACTACAGGTACTGAAGGATAACCATCTTGGCTTTATTTTCACAGTCCTGAGCTGAGGAAATGCTGTCATCTGCATTTTGCAGCCAGAGTGTCAATATCACACAGTAGTTGATGGAATGGAGAGTGGAGTCTGAGAATGGATTCTGTACTTTGTACACTGAATATTACATGAAACTTTTATTTATGCACATATGCCTCTCTTTTAAAAAATGCTGTAATTCTTGATTTATTTATACTTATTTTCTTTCTCACTCTTTTTATTTGTTTTAAAAGATTCAGCTCATGCATTGTGTAACTCATGAACCATAACAGAGTTTTAAACAGCCTTCCACTAGAATAGGAGACATGCTTGCTGGATTTTGTTTGCATATGTAACTTGGTACAGGTTTTGCTCTCTGACTAAAAATGCATGATCTTTAGAATCAGTGTCACTCTGTGCATATGAATCCAAATTTTCCTTCTAGGAATATTCCATAACATCAGATGTTTCAATAAGACCACTTGAAAGATATTTCATAAATTAGGCATAGAAATATATGAATGCAAAAGTGGTAGAAACAATAACAAGGTGACATGACACAAACTGTCCTGCACATGTGGATCTTGTCCTTTCAAAAATTTCTATACATATACATATGCTTGTGTGTAGTTTGCAAGGCTGGTGCCTTGACGCTTTCCAAAAAGTACCATTGGTAAATATTTCTAGGTACCTGCTTAGCTTCTCTCACTCATTCTGGTCAATGAATATTATGCAAATGAATCATCACATTTTGGTTTTTTGGTAAAAAAAGAGTTTTGGTATGTTTTTACGTAGCAGGCACAGGCAATTGTAGGAGTGGGAAGCCTTTGTGAAGATGGGTCTCAAAGAACCTATTCCACATCTATCCCACTGTTTCCTCTCTACTCACTACTCTGGAAAGCACGGGAAAAGCTATTGACCAGCTCCCACTGCTGAGCACAGAGATTAGTTAAATTTTGTATTGGAAAGGTTCCTGTCCTTCCCTCATGCCATGGGTACCTGGGCCACATGCGCTACACACCTGAGCAATGCTTTGGGTCAATGCTTATTGGGGCTACACGGTTCAGAGAGAAAAACTACCTGCTTTCAGCAAGACCACTAATGTGGGATTTGATGAGGCTGACAGCTGGTCTGAAAGCCTCACAGAGATTGACTTAAACACAGTCAAAATCTACCCATGAGAAACTGCAGTCACAGTGAAAGACGCATGGAAAGCCACAGCGATCAATGACAGAAGATGTTCTGCACACAAGGAGAAGAACAAGGAGAAGATGTTCTTGCTGTGGAATATCAAGATTGTACTAGTAGGAACTTGTATCTAATATGTAACTAATTGCTTGTATAACTAATTGTATTGCTATTTGAATGGTCATTGTTTTGTAGACAGCTCTGTCAGTTTTGCTAGCAGCCAATCATAATAAGCCCCAGTAATTGTGAAAAGGTGTAAGAATAGTATAGCATAGGAGAATAAAACTTTCTATGGCCTTGGATTACAGTGTGTCGTGTGTCTGTCTCTAGCACTATACACTAACCAGGCTGATCAAGATCAGCATTCAAATTCTGAAACTTGCTTAGCTCTATAACAAGACTGCAGGGTTATCCATGAACTGTCTTCTTTTTGTAGCTCTGGAAACTGAGCACTATTTTGACAGTAAAGTCACAGCATCAGGGAAATGACTCCTCTCTTCTCAGATGAGAGTCTGGTAGGAGGTGAAAAGTAAATAAGCAGGGCTGCCTAAGCAACAGAAACAATCTTGCTGAACGAATGAGAAAGAATCCAGCCTGTTTCAGCAAGTAACTAAAGCACAAAATGTAGTCTGAGAGTAAATTTGTTTTGTTTTCTTTGATCTTAGACATCTGATACATACCTGCTGTTGTTTCAGTGTGCCCTTTACTTTTGTCATGAATAAGTGCTTTAGGCTGCTCAAAGAATGTATTCTAGAGAATATTTCAAAGAATATTCTGAGACCATAGTGTGACCCTTGTGGGGGGTGGGAAGCGGGAGAGGGATGCTCTACCACAGCATCACTTTGACCATATTTATTAAGGTTCTCCAAAGCCTAATTATTTTATGTATACATGTATATATGTATGTTTTTATTTAGACAGACTTTGAAAAGTTCTTGTCTTACTGATACCCAGAAACTATCAGAAATGTACTGGAACTTAAAGAAAAGCATGAATATGCTGTTTTCTCAGTGTCTTGACTAGACTATGCCTAGCCTTTCATAGCATCAACTTTAAAACAAAATCACATACAATGGCAGGTTTTGAAAGAAGAATGGAAAGGGTCTTATCTTGAAGAAAATGGAAGGAAAAAGAGGTACAGATGTAGGGAAAGGACTGACAAGTATATAATATTACTGTTAACAGAAATCTATTAGAGAAGTGAGTTGCTAAGAGGTTTACAAGTTTCAGAATAGTAGAAGAAAATTCACTCTTGGTATTGCACAATGATACCAATGTCAGTTGTAAGTGAGCAGAAAGAGTAAATCAGCTGGCAAGAAGTCCTGAAAAGCTGTTCTAGGAAAACTATCTCAAAACTAAATATATGAATAAATAAATAAATAAATCTATATACTGTGAAAAATTGTAGATTTGTCTGCCTTCTCCGTCACCTTCTGATTATGTCTAGCTTTTTTTTTCCTTTTTTATGAGTCAGCAATAAAGAATACAATCTGTTTCCTCACGGATACGCTTTACAAATGCACAAAAACGCTGTTTTGAGAAATGTGTCTTGTTCTCAAACACATCAGGGAAGAAAAATTCAGCATCTGTTGTATACATATTATGAATAAATGCCTTAAAAAGGATGTGAGTATGAATCTAACTAAATAGCTATAGAGATTTGAAGAAATGTCTTCCTTCATGCCTAAGCAGTACTAGTACACTAGTTTTAGTCACTGTGTTTCTAAATAATCAATCATACTTGAAGATTAATTGCTTAGCCTGTCTCTGCATTGAGAGAAATGAGATGCAATTCATTTAAACAAGTTGGTTTACACTTTTTGGAAGGGTCTTTACTGAGGTGAATTCTTTGGGCAGTGTGCTATTGACTAGCCTGGGTGGTCAGTCAGTCACTAACGACTCAAGCATGGTGCAAAGCTACAGGAGGAATCACACTGCTTGAGAATATGTCTGAGTAATCACCAGGAGCTACTGATGGACTCCTGTCAAGGAGCTGATGGGCTCAGAAAATGAGATGCTCCCTACCCTGACAGCTGTTTTTCCAGCTGGTGATGCTCAGTCCATGTGAGTTGCAAAACCAAGCTCCTGTCTGTCCAAGCAAGCTCCAGTTGACAGTGATGGCACAGCATGAGGAGATTGCCCTGTCACCACTGCCTCAACAGTGACCATGGAAGTGGGCTGAGAGAAGCTCACACAACACTCAGACGTCCCCCAAAGTCAGCAGTGTGGAGATAACCAGTGGTGATGAGGTCTTGCATTGCCTTGCAGCATAAAGGGTAAATTTCACACAGACTTTGCAACCAAATGGATTTCATTTCCACAGTCATGAATGTAGTGCCTTCCACCAGCTCTGCAGTCACTTTCAACTTAAATAAATTGAAGCAGGCAGCAGGGCAGGGGAAATTAAACTACCAAAGGAAAAAAAAATTACTTAAACAGACTGGAACAGTTATTGCTGCCTGCTAGGAAATGTTTTTCTAGTCTTTTATCACCACATACAATCCCTAGTCCCATGTGATTAGCAAATTCATCTTGAAACACTGGTGTTGCTTGACTGCAGTTGAAAAATTAAGTGGTATCTTTAAATCCTTGTTCTTCAACTCAATGAAGAGAGATGTTTTGCAGCACTTGGATTCTAGCATATATAATCAGGCTGCACATTTCCTATCGCATTCAACACCTTGCAATCTCCTGTGTGCCGATTGTGCACAGTGCAGTGATATGTCTGAGGTAATTATTTCTATCACCTACATAAGGGCAAATGATACGAGAGTCATCTCATGCTTTGCTTTTTGTATACTTTTAAATGCCTGGCTGGGTTGTTTTATACATGAGGACACATTTTAGTCTAGAAATTTGTTCCTGAAAACAGATGCTAAGGGAGCCATATATGAAAGAAATGGGCCAAATATGCTGTCTTTGTTCAGAAGTCTCTGAAAATTATTGGGATTTCTGCAACAGATGGGCAAAGGAAGGATGACATAAATAGATTTTTGCATGACATAAGGGAGGAGCCTGTGGCGGTCATCCAGTCA
>VZTJ01005114.1:677432-767174 GCA_013397795.1 Orthonyx spaldingii | reverse complement strand
TTTTTCAAATTAATTAAACAAAAGTATAACTCAAACACTGTGGTATCATTCAGTACATGAACTGCACAACATGAATAATATATTTGGAGCAATTTTCAAATAATCCTCATTCAAAAAACTTTTCTTCTAAACAATTCAGCTGTTGAATTTCAAAAAATTCAAAGGAAATCAGGATCAGTGGCATGCCATTGGCTGTCCAAAACCACAAACATGATTGCAATTATTATTGTTCTTTTAGATAACTAAGCATGTAAAAAATGGACAAAGACTGCAAGATTAATATACCTCTTAATACATCAGAAGTAACCAAAATCAGCATATTAATCATTAATAAAATTCTGCATAATTTATACTATATTTTTTCCGTGAAGGTAAAATATTGCTTTTTTCATACCTAGAAAGATTTATTTTAAAATTATCCTTCAATTTTTAAAATCTTGCACATGGAACTTTTGGTATGAAATGTAATAGAATTACATTTATTCCATAGTGATAATTCTGGATTAATGTTTTCATTTTTGCAGTGCATAAATGCATCTAAATTCAAGTTAACTGAAGCTTTGCAGATGATTTACAATGGAACATTAAGAAAGCTGACTCAACTGTCATTTTGGATTAATTAAACCCAAATATAAAGAGAATTAATTTAGTGAGTATCTACAATCCTCATTTTGCTCGGAACCAAAACTGAGGAAAAAACCCTCATGAATATGAGACTATTTTTTTCTCTCAAATATTCTCTTCTAATCCTGTTTAGTTGCTTTAGAATCCCATTAATTCCATCAGAGGCATAGAATTCTGCAGCTGTGTAGGTGTTTGCAGAAAAAATAGTGGTCAAACTACATTTTGACATGTTAAAAACAGAATCCACACATCTTCAGAGGTTTGAGCTAATGAGATTAAATCTTACTGTTTCTAAAGTATTTCTGTCACTTCCCAGCAGGTTTTGAAATTCAAAATGTTTTTTTCATGAAGAGTGTAACATAATGCTCCTTAAAATATGAAAATCAGTCTTTCACCCAAAACATTTTATCCAAATTCTGTACAAGATGCTGCCCTTTTATCAACATTGCAATAATGTGTAGAGGTTCTGTGGAAATAATTGGTGTGATAGAAATTGTTTCTTTAGTTCTTACAGTTATTGTACTTCAAGGTAAGTGAATACCCTCACTCCAGAGAGAAACTTTGTAAAAAACTGTTAGAGTGACCTAAAGAAAAAGCAGCAGCTTGTAAAAATCTGTAAAGGAATTTAGGAGCAAAGTTACCATAATGAAAAGAAACTTGTATTTCCCTAATTCAGTGCTGCCTCTGCTTTCAGACCATCATGACAGCTGGGTGTTTGAATCATAGAATTGTTTGGGTTGGAAGGGATCTCAGAGATCACCCAGTTCCAAGTCCCCTACTTCCCTGCCACCTGTCACCTTCCACCAGACCAGGCTACTCAGAGCCGCATCCAACCTGGCCTTGAACACTCCCAGGGATGGGCATCCACATCTTCTCTGGGGAACCTGTTCCAGTGCCTCACCACCCTCACAGTACAAATTTTTTCTTAACATCTAATCTAAATCTCCCCTCCTTTGGTTTAAGGCCTTTCCCCCTTGTCCTACACCCTTACCCTTTTGCAAAGTCCTTCTCCATCTCTTTTGTAGCCCCCTTTAGGTACTGAAAGGTTGCTATTGTGTCTTTCTGAAGCTTTCTGTTCTCCAGGCTGAACAACCCTAACTCTCTAAAATGGCTCCAAGGAGAAGTGCTCCAGCTCTCTGATCATCTCTGTGGCCCTTCTCTGGACTCACTCCAGCAGGTCCATGCCTTTTGTTGGGAACTCCGGAGCTGGATGCCCTTCTCGAGTGGAGTGTCATAAGAGCAGAGCAGAGGGGCAGAATCCCCTCCCTCTCCCTGCTGGACACGCTGCGTTGGATGCAGCCCAGGATAAGGTTGACTGGTCTGCAAGTGCAGATTGCTAGCTCATGTGCAGCTTTTCATCCACCAGTACTTCCAAGACTTTCTCTTCAAGGATGCTCACTAAATGTGTCTCTGCACACTGGAAACTAATTTGTGAAGCTCAAACATATTTAGATATGAAAGATTGTCAAGAGTTCAGCTGAAAGATTTTTTGATACATCCAGTTAACTGTATTAAAACTGTCTAAATTAATTTTCTGCTGAAAAGGTACAAAACTAAACTCTCTCCTAAGCAGTTCAAAACTCCTGATACCTGAATGTCCTTTCACATAACCTACACCAGCTTTTCTGATCCTAGTTGATGATGCAGCATTGCTCATACTGGGATAATTTTGGGTTTATGGATACATTTTCCAGATTAAATAGGAAGTGTTTACTGCTACTTGGGAGTACAGGAGACCCTAAACAAGGTTATTTCTGACAATATTGTAGGCATATGTGCCTGAAACTTGAGTTCAGGCAAGTTCACCTTTGTCTTGGCTCTGACTAACTCAAGCAATTACATACACCTAAAAGCCTGATTTTATAAAATATCTTACACTGGGTGCCAGTAAACCAGAAATTATACCTGGAGGCACTACAGTTAGAACTGATGATTGCACTTGGGTAAAGTCATTGGCAGTACATGACTATTCAAGTTTTCATACAGTCATCTGAGAAATACTGCTTTAGTATTTGATTTTGTTATATAGACTGCGCAGAAAAAAACCAATCTGGGTTACATTTAAAATGTAAGTAGCAGACAAATAAAAGGAGAAGAATAATGCAAAATACATTTTCCTTCTACTGAGAATAATCCCTTTGGAATTATTTGAGAAATCTTTTCAGCCTAGCTGATGAATCAGTACAGAATCCTTGAGTTTATCATCACCCTGGCAAGATGCTGGTTCTAGCCAAGAACTTACTGACTTGAATTAACAGCAGAAATCAAGTCAGCCTAAGCATATTACAGATTTGTAAAACAATAGCTTTGCCAAACACTTACAATGGTGTCCTAGTATATGCATATTCTTTCATGCAACTACATGATTAAAAGGAAAATATTTGTTCACACTTCATTTACATTTATTAAACTGCTAGTGTAGTTACCCATTCAAGGAAAGAATATATTCAGGACAAATAAGTTAAATTTCAGAAATTAATAGGTAAAAGTAATTATACTTATTTTTGAAATTAATGAACTTCAAGCAAATCTGCACCAAAAGTCTATATTTATTTGTCTCTAAAAATACTTATTTGAAGAGCATTAATAAATCATGACCTTGAGGTAGTAGGGCAAATTCAAATGGATTTATTTTGAATAAAAAGAAAGTGAAATTTGAATGACATGGAACTTATTTGTTAGCTACTAGCTTTCCAGAAAGGTGTTCAAGATAATATTCAGTGTAGTGAAGCATCATCGGAAATGTCATGTATAAACAAGGTTCCTCACATTTAATAAAGGAATTTGTAGAAAATGACAATTGAATGATCAAAGAAAATATCTTAGAGCTGTTTTATACCAAAGAAAACTAAAATAATTTTGTCTGTTTGCCCCACAGAAATTATGGCTGCTTTTTATTAAAAATATGTTGGTGGTGTGACCACCATGAAGGGAGAAGAAATGCTTAAGTAAAAGGAAAAAAAAAACAGGGACAAAACTAAAGGCATATAGATTATATATAAAGAAGAAAATGTATTGTGGTGATCTATTGCGCAAGATATCTTATGTTTCCTGCAAAACGGATTTTGAGTTCACTGATTCCTTTGACTTTCATGTATTTCCCCTCTATGTCATTTGCTGCTGGTTTGACAGAGTAGAAAGTTCATGACCCCTTGTGCTAAACTAAACTCTCCCTATGCTCAGTTTGTATAAAACCCCTTTCAGAAAATGTAGGTACTTGACTGAGGTCTGATCTGAGTTTTCTCTGGAGCTTATGAGAGTCACCACTTCTGTAAATAAACAATATTATGGCAGATATGATCCCAGGAATCACAACATTTATATCTCCAGAGGAAGATGCAGAAGGACTATCTTACAAGGAAGGTACTTAGTATACTGCTGTCAAAGAGTAAAAAACCAGTGTATTTTTTTCCAAAAATACAAAGTTACTCCTCTATGCACCACTTCAGTATAAGACACTACTGTTCCCACAGTCATATTACAGGCAGTGAAAGCTCAGAACTGTTACTAACATTAGCAGATTCCTTTATACTTTGCCACATATATATATATACTTTGATACTTATATAATTCTCAAAATATAAGACTACATAGTTCTGTCAGATAGAACGGACTACTTAAAATAGAAAATGGCTTGTATGTTAATAACAGAAGGGTTCTAAATCCTAAATTATTCTGTGATTCTGTGGACAAGATGAAGTCACCATCCCTGGAGGTGTTCAACAAATAACTTGATGTGGCATTTAGTGTCATGGTGGTATTCAGTCAAAAGTTGGACTCATTGATCTTAGAGGTCTTTTCAACCTAAGTGATTCTGTGATTATATGATATTATTAACTATTGCTTAAAGTCTCTAAATTGGCCTATACAAGAAGATAAAGCCTTGTGTATTAATATTTGTATATTTTGATATCTCATACAGGTCAGGTCATCAGCCTATAACTCATTACTCTTCCATCAGCTGGATCTCCTGGCCTTTAACAAGGTAAAGATACACTTACCTGCAGAAGAGTGTTCAGCTGCTGCTTGGCACAGCTACACGAGACAGCAGGTGGTGGTGCTGAGTTTTAGTAATCATAGTAGAAACCTAGAGCTGAAGTTCTGAGGAAGTTTGTTTATTGCTTTACTTAGAATTGAAATAGTTTGGTGATCTATGCTTCTTAAGATGAAAGAAGAGGTAAAGATGGTTTAGACCAAGGGTCTCATCACTGTATTATGTGTCTCGGAGTGACCTCTCACTATTCTTTTTGGGTGTCCACAGAGGGGACCAAGCAGCAGCTGCGGCTGTAGAAGCAGTTCATCTACCCTGTAAATAGTTCCTGAGATACCTCCATAAAAGTCAGGCCAGATGATTTGTCTCTCCAGGTTGCAAATTTCAACCAAAAGGCCTAATCACGGCAGCAACATAAACATCATTAACATTATCAATGTCATCTGCACGTGTTAGTAATATGCTTGAGCACTTTCTACATTTTTAGCAGAATAAGAGGGAAGATTTGTAGAATAACTTCACCTTGCAGGCTGGGCCAACTGCCTCTTACTATTATAGATATAACAACTTTTCAAAAATGTCTTTGTAGATATATAAGTGTGTATGTTTTTTTGAAAAAACGGCATCTTATTAAATGAAAACACAATTCCTTAGAACTTTAGTAGAATTCAGAACCATGTTTACAATCTGACAGTTTTAGTAATGCAATGAATGTATCAAATTACAATAAGACTGTCCCAGGTCAAATCTTTGTGGTCTAACTTATGGTGTAACAAGCCAAGTATACCAGATCACATAAAAGCTCCAGCAATTGGTGCTGATGAAGACACGTGATCAGTATCATATGCTTTAAATAGGTTCTTTCTTAAGGGAAGGTTAGCAATTTGTCTTTTTCTTAAAGTTTGGATCAAAAAACCTCAGATCTGAGCATCACAACATTGTTTACACAAAGGGAAATTATGTCTCATCACTTCTTCAGTCCAGAAACTTGCCTTTATTAATGGAAAAGGATTGTGTGAAGAGACAGCGAAGTTTTCTGAGAGTTTAGTGCACAGGTATCAGCCACATCCAACAGGGAGGGAGGGAAGGAAGGCAGGGAGGCAGAAAGGCAGGAAGGAAGGCAGGAAGGAAGGAAAGAAGGAATCTGGTTAGTTTTGCAAAAACAGCATAATCATTTTCTGAGAGGTGATGAAAGAGCTCCTGCTACATATCTTATAATTCAAATTCCAAGCCTACCTGAGCCTTTTTAATTAGGCTACATTTGGATTATAATTTGTGGTTTTTATGATATTTCTAGTGTTTAATAAAAATAATCAACCACCATAAAATCAAGGGCTTAATTTCCAGTAAGCACCTATATGTGCACATGTACATATGTATATGCACATATATGCTACATGCTATAATATATCATGATTACATTTTTCTAGAATTAGAACAGGTGCACAAATTTCATTTTATGTTCTAGTTCACACATTTTGTCTACTTTAGAAAAATCTCTCAAAATGTAGAATCCCTGCAGGCTCTTTAAAGCCAAATTTCTTGGAGTAAAAGGAGGAAATGTAACTTTCTAACTAGCTTATTTTGGCTCAAGTTTTTTTTGAGGCAGATGTTACAAATGATGAGACGTGTCTGCTCAGGGCCTCAGTGTAGAAATTATTCACCACAGTAGACATAGTCCTTTCAATTTTACTGCCAGTTATGAGCTTGTGAGTAGCACACCACAGTGCCCTGATTAGTTTTTGTTTTCACTCCCTCATGATTATTGGTAGGACTGGAACAGAATGATAAGGACATTCTTCCTGATAAATCTGATTTTGAAAGACAGCTCACTTTTTATTTCTTTGTTCATTTAGTTTTGTTAAATTAACTTAGCTATTAGCTCTACCAGTCCTTATAAGAACTCATCTGCCTCACCCCTTATTTTCTTCAAGATGCTTTCTTTTTCACAGATCTTTTGTAACACTGTCTTGACTGAGGTCTGAAATACATGAGGAAAACTCAGTGTTATTTAGGGAACAATTCATATGTATAAATAGATTTTTTTCCCTTTTTATGCACCTTGTGTACCTTTTAAATCTGAATATGGGCTGTGCTCTGAAGATTTTTTCCTTCATTTTAATTGGGAGCCAACAATTTAAGAATAATTTGTTTGAATGTTCTTTTTCTTGTGGCACATATTTTTAAGTAGACTGAAATATGTGTCCTGTTTCTACTGAAACCTGTAGAATATACTGCATGTAAACAAGCCAGTTTCCTCTGAGAGCCTCATAGTTCTTCACAGTCTGTAGTTGTGATTGAATGTAAAATGCCCAATAGTAAAAAAATTATTAACAATATGACCTTGAAGATATCCCTTTTACTCTGGGCAAAGAGGTGGAGTTATTATTTAATGGATAGAGATTTTAATTTGCCTAAGCTCATGCGGCAAAACCAATGGCTGAGCTTGTGGGTGCAATTCTGGTGTCATTTAAGGTGATAAAATTTGATTTGTCTAATCCACTGCAGCGCAACCAGCATTTCAGCCCTGACTGATGGCATTGTAGATTAGTTACGAGGGAACCCAGTGAACTAATGTGTGATGGTGTGTCAATAATTTTCCTAAATCAGAAAGTTTTTATATCATACCCTAATACTATTTGAAAAAAAACCATAGCAACCACCATGGTGCTCGTTATAATAAACCAGACTGCGGAGTTGTTCTACCACCTTCACAAACACTTGTCTGAAATTTGTGCCTTTATATAACTAAAAATAAAATATCTTTAAAAATTATTTAGTCTGTCAATGATATTTACATGATTTAGACTACCAAATTCTTTAGACTATTGCAGAATACTCCCTTTTTGCATTACAGTTGCACCTTATTAAATATATTTCAATAAATAATAAATTAAAATGCTGTATGGTTCAGGATAAATATTTTTATTTATGTTCAGAATGATTTTTCAGGCCTGAACAGACTTAAATTTGAGAAATCAGTTACATAAATATTTAAATATCTCATTCCTAGGAAAATTAAAAATTGTTCTGTTTAATCATACCTATGTCTCCGTTTTCCTTCTGAATGGCAAAGTGAATGAAAATAAGCACTCCTGACATCCCTACTTGTATTGTAAAACACCCTACTTTTATTGTAAAAAAGCACATTTTCTTGTACTCTTGGTGCAATGAAAGGAAACATGTCAGCAGTGAGTCCAGAATATTTGATTATGAAGGGCAACTATCACTATTAAATACCTTCTACCATTTTCTTTAGAATCACAGGTTTGTTTGTGGTCACCAAAACTGTGGGTATAAAAGAGAAAGGTTGTGTGCAAAAGCACCAAATTAAAAACTATTCTGACAAAATTTTATTCTCCTCTCCTCCCTGTAGAAAAAAAAATGTTTTATGAGTGACAATTTTTTAGCTCTTTTCCCAGCTGAGCTGATCTGTGGTACACCCTGGGAAAATGAGTTTTGTACTTGTTACAGGCCTTCATCATAGTGCATGATTAAGAAAGTTAGTATTGTGTAATGGTCTTGGTTCCTTTAACTGGATCATTACATTCTGATAAAAAGACTTTGCTATGGAAACCTCAATTGTGGCACCATCAGAATTTCCTGAAGAGCAGCAATAGAATGGACACTTTTAGTGTCTAGTAAAACTGAATCCCCAGAGAAAGCTTTTTCAGTTCAGAAAATATCCAGATTTTGTGTAGCAACAACTGTAACTTTAAGGCTTAGAAAGACACATAGAAATTATTTTGTTGCTATGTCTTGCAGAAAAGACAGCATTTCTTCATTCTTCTTAAAAATTTTCCCAGGTAGCTGAGCATATATTTTTAAGTATTAAAAGATGTCTTTCTCAATGTGTCTTTCCTTGAATTGCTGTGCTGCACTTTGCTTTATTTTAACCATGGAGAAAACTGCAATGTTTGCCAGCTCACTGTATGTTTGTTTCCATTCTTGTTTGCTAAATACTGATTAAGAACAAAAATTAGTTCTGAAATCCCAAATGTTTATAAAACTGATAGGCAAAAAGCTAAACAAAATGGTGCCTATTTTTTCCTAGCAACAGTCAACAGTGTAATAATAAATGTCACAATGGTTTTTAAAAAAGATGGTTCATGTTTAGGTTTAGTTATCAAAATCCACAGCATATAGGCTGACAGCTTTTGAAATACATAAACTATTTCTGTCTTTTTGTTTCCATAGCAACGGAGTGCTCAAAGCTTTAGTTTTGCACTTGAGTAAGAAAAAACACCCTCTCAGAGTAGGATCTGGAATAGTCTGGAACAAAAGAAGAACAGGGGAAATGGAAAATTAAGCAACTACACTGACATTATCACCCTCTCCCTCATAATAACCCAAAAAACAACCAATCCCAAACATGCCTAGTACAAAGCTTTTCTCCTTCACTTTGATGTTATGGACTTTTTTTGTTTAGTTGGGTGCTTTGCCTTGGACATTTATGTAATCAAAGGTTGGCCCATTTCATTGTGTAGTGCTTCAAGAGAGCAAAATGTTCACAGTGGCATTTATTTAGACGATTACTTTTTTCACCTTGAAATGGAATTTCATTATAAACACAAGCTTAATTGATACTCTATATAGTCTTGCATAAAGAATATTGCTATTCAGAAATGTGTCATTGAGAGTTGGTCACTATTTCTAGTTTTGATTTGTTTTTGCTTAAAAACCTGTTTTAAAGAGGAATGCTGTTTGCTTCAGAATATTTTGGTAAGATTTGCCACATGAGGGACACTATTTTACCAAATTGGAAGGGATGTTTATGCATATGTAGAAGTATATTTATTTAAGTTGCAAAACATTCATCAGGAACAGAATTGAAAGAGAAACAAGGTAATGGGAGTTATGGAAGGTATCCTGTGGATAATACATGACTGGGAAGATGCTACAGTTTAAAGGGTTTCCAAGCATACTCAATTTTGCTGTTTATTTCCTGAAAAAAAGAGTAAAGGTAAGAGAATGTCCCTGGATTATTCATCCTCAGCAAGAAGAACTAGCAATGCACATTCAACAAATGAGAAAACTTGACTGTTTTCAGGCATTCATGGGAATGGATTTGATGTTTTCCATCCATAAAAATATGCAGATATCACCTTAGTCTTACTTGTTAATTTAAGTACATATAATATTAATGAGAGAAGGTATTACTGCTACATAAGATATACAAACCAATTTTAAGTACAGTGAAATTTGTTTGATCACACTATTCTCTACCATTTCTCTTATAAAATTAACTTGCATGTAATAATCCTTCCATCTGTGACAAGAGGTGCAACTGGAATAGATCCATTGTCAAAAGACATCATACTGGTTTCAAACTGAACTGTTCTTGAGTTATATTAGGCAAATTGAAGACATTAAAGATATGTATAACGTGTGATTTTAAATTCCAAAGATTTCACTTGTCAAAAACATAACCTCTAGAACTAGAATTAAATTTGAACTAGCTGCATACAACACTGTGTATAGTATATAAAAAGCCAGTTTAAAATAGGCTACAGTGGCAGTACATTCCCTTTAGAATATTAACACAGAGTTTCATCAAGGAGGCATTTTCTCCTGCACAGTGTCCTGATTAACCAAAACAGCTTCTCAAGGGCCATTCCAGTCTACTGGTTAAAAGCCATATAAAATGGCATGTGAATGAATACAGTCTGGAATGGTTTCCTGGTATCTGTTTTGCTTTGTGAAATAAATACATAAAATATTCCTTAATAGCTGAAATACATACTGGTTCAGTAGACCATGAAGACATCTTATAGCACACTTAATATGTGCCCTTAAAGGAGAGTAAGCCCACTGAAGAACTCACTACACTGGTTTGAATGAGGTGCTCATGCTTTTTATGTATATAATAGCCATTTGTAGATATGTCTTTGTGATAAATTTCAACCTTCCATCCTATTTATTCTAGTTTTATGATCAGTAAACCTTAGCTTTGGTTTAGCTCAATGTGAAAGCTGCAACTGCTTCTATTGTCTTATTTTTAGCTGCTTTATATTTGCAGCTGAGAAAGGAATGACATCAAAAATTGCCAGATTTGATAAGAAGGAAAATGGGAATTTCATGCACACTATGAAAAATTTGAAGAAAAATAGAGTTAAACTGGTTAATACATCACTAAAAGTTACTTCATCTGCAGGAAGGGTTGAATATTTTGTGAGTTTTCTAAACTTTTTGATGTTATCCCCACAAAAATACATCCTGAAAAACACATATTAACTATATAGGTGAAAAATAAAACTGTTGTTTGAGTTGTAGAATCATAAAATGGTTTGGCTTCAAAGGGGCCTTGAAAATCATCTAGTTCCAACTCCCCTCCTGCATGCAGAGACACCTTCAACTAGACCAGGTTGCTCAAATCCTCATCCAAACTGGCCTTGAACCTCCATGGATGGGTCATCCACAACCGTACCTGGCAACCTGTGCGAGTGCTTCACCACCCTCACAGGAGAAAATTTTCTCCTAATATCCAAATACACTCTCTCAATTTCAACCCGTTCTCCCTTCCCTCTCATTACATGCTCTGCCAAACAGTCTCTCCCTGTCTTTCCTGCAAGTTTCCTTTAGGTTCTGGATGGCCACAATTAGGTCCCCCTGAAGCCTTCTCTTCTCCAGGCTGAACAACACAACTTCTCTCAGCCTTTTCTCACAGGAGAGGTGCTCCATCCCTCTGATCATCTTGGTGGCCTTCTCTGGACTCACTCCAACAGACCGATGTCCTTCCTGAGCTGATGACTCCAAAGCTGGATGCAGCACTGCAGGTGGGGTCTCAGCACAGCAGAGCAGAGGGGCAGAATCCCCTCCCTCCCTTGCAGCCCCCACTGCTTTGGATGCAGCCAAGGATATGATTTGGCAATACTATTGAATGCTACATCTTCTCTGTAATATTGTCAAAATTTCTCAGAGAAATATTCTACTGTTTTACAGGCCAGTGTTTCAGGTACACGTACTTATGGTAAAATTTACAGAATCTTAATTAAAAAAACTGGTTCTGAAGCAATTAGGTACCAAAGCTGCTGATTTCCAGAGGTACCTAAATAAGATAGCCATGTTCTGAAAATCTTTGTGGCAGCTGATCAGTATAACTAGTTCCCTAATAAATGTAAAATCTGGCCTTAGATATGCGGGCACTAAAAAAAATCCATCACCCTTTATATGATTGATGGCAAGATCTACTAAAATATTTCTGCGCAGAACTCCAACTGAAAAATTATTTACTTAGAGCTTAAATATTGTGGAAGATATTACTTTTCAGCCATTTTGGAAAGACTTTTCTCATAAATTTAACATAGTATGCACATCCAAACTTTCTGTTAAGTGGCATATACAAAACATATTACTCTGAGTCAGTTTGTACAGGGAGTTTTAAATAATAAACAGATTTAGTGAGAAAGAACAACAGTATGTGGTAACTGATTAAGGTTTAAAATTCCTGTCTTCCTTCTATCTCATGTATTGTTGTAAGTAACTTTAGAAACACAAAAAGCTTTGGCAAGATATCATTGATGTCGACTTTTTATTCTGCTCAGATGAATGGCTCTGGGAATCTGTGGACACAGTTCTGACGTCATTAAATAATGAATAGATTTTACATAAATGAAGTCGTTTCAAATCTTTCTCTGTTGCACTCTCATGTACCCTTATCTCAGTGCTTCATGGCATTGCTGTTTCACTTGTCAAAACACAGCCTCTAGAACAGCATGTCAAGATATGAGGTTGATCCAAAATAATATTTCTTCCAGAACAGAAACCCAAGCAGTCAGGATAACTTCATACAGATTTTCACAATAAGGAGCCTTTGGTACAAAAAGAAGTTGCTGTTATTCCCCTCAGTGTGCTTCATCATAGAATGTTATCAGAAGGTTTTATTTCTATATACTTTATGTTTCTGTCTTTTGCACCAGAATAGACAAACCAAAAGCCTTAAGTACACTCTAGCTTGTATAACTCAAAAGGAAATTATGAAGAAATTCCTTGTCACCATCTCTTGAAGCAATCTAGTGGATTTATGGCTCTCTGTAATCATGGTCAAATTTAGGTTTTGGCTCTGAACCCATCATTCTAAAATTTTTTTCTTGTATTATGGTATTGTATTATTGTTACGTATTGTAATGTATTTCAATATGCTAAAGTACTGACCTATAATTTCTAGATGGAAATATTCTCTCTCAAGTCTTCTGTAAAGCAAATTCCCTTCTATTTTATTTTCCAATTTTCCAACTCTCTTCCATTTTTTTTTCAACAGAAGCAGATAGTAATTTTTTTTTTAATCCTTAAATTTCTTCAGAACCTTGCAATGATGTTTAAGGGGAAGGTTATGGAAGAATTCAAGAAGTTCTTCCACACATTTTCTCAAGTACAGCTAAGTTCATGGCTGCTAGAGAATAAGATGCAAGTCATTGAGATATCTTAGTTTTGAGGAAACAAACAGGCCAAATCTTATCCCTCTTACTCCTCTAACTCTTTGTGCTCCCATGCATGTGGATTGCCATAAAATGTGATGATGTCTGTATATGGATCAATGTCAGAAATTACTTCTGCTTTAACACAAGAAATATTTGCTATTTCAATAAAGTACAAATAATAATAATTTAAAAATACGTGTAATATTGATACTGTCTTCCATTTTCTTAAAGCTGTTAGTACTTTTCAAAACCTGCAGAAGAAGTTATGATGTGTAATGGAGGAGAATTAGAGCACCTTTATTAATAACATAATGTGTTCCACAAGATTATGACAGAATGTTAATATAATGTAAAGAATGTCAATATAACGTATGGAATGTAAATGCAACAGTAGAATACACAACATCTAAATTGAAATATAATTGTTTCAGCATCAATAATCCAGAAAGAAAATGCCAGATCATTCAGTTTTACTTTGTTTGGGAAACAGATAAATCACTGAATCTTTATTCCTGCCTGTCTTTTACTGAAACCTATTATTAAATTGCACCTGGGAATGAATTTCAATATATTCTATGGTTTTATAATATTTTAAATCTTACCACCTTTTTGTCTTTGTTAGTGGTGAACTTGAAGGGAAGTATCTCAGGTTTTTCTGGTTTTTTACTGTCTTATTTTTCTATTTTTTTACTGTCTTAACACTTAACAAACACAAAGCAAATGCTTTTGTTAATTTTCAGACTGCATTTTCTACTGTTTAATGTTTCAAACAAAACTTTAGGTGTAATGGAAGAATTCAAAGCACAAAATGGCTCTACTCTTATTCAATCAAACAACTGACCACAAGGTATCTTGAAACAGCAAGCTATATAAATGCTAATAAATGACCACTGCATAAATGTAGTATCAAAATAGACCATAGTTGTGGACAAAAATAAGGAAACTACTCCATCCCACTCCTTTTCATTCTCTCAGTACATTTCTTTCTTCAGAGAATTTATCTACAAAACACACACACAGAACAGAAACAATTTTTAGCCTTTTATACCAGCTTGAAATGGCACTCAATCTTATTTTACTCTCTTCTTTAGTCATTTCTATGACCTTTTCCCAATGTAATTTCTCAAATCACCAGTAGCTATTCTGCAGTCTTCATTGGATATTCAGACTTTAAAGCAATCAGAGATTATAGGGCCCAAACATGTCAATGTTTGCATGGTTATAATATATTGGGACATTTTTAAGGACCTATATATATATATATAAGAACCTTAAGATTAAAAATTGGTCATGCTGGTTCATTTCTTTAACAAAGAATAAATGTCTGTGTACACCATCATAATTTTTACATTCCTGAGGAGTATAGGGCCTCTGGCCCCACAGAAGAGAACTAAAAAAATAATGACACCAAGAAGCAAAGGAACAGCTGCAGGGTGGATTTTCATTCTTAGTCTTAGGGATAATGGAATGTTCTTTTACAGTTTAAAACAGAAAGTGTGAAGTAGGTGACAGAAATGAGGGTAAAAGGAAGTGGAGGACCATTTTTCATGGTCCTTTCACAATGAAGAGTGAAAATAATGTAGAAATTGTGCTACGTATGTAATATAAAAGTATTTAAATTATGTGCACCACCAAGGCTAAGAGAATCTCCAAATCAGAAAAATATATAGGTACATTTACATTTGTCCATTTTTATCTTCTTGCCTCTGTGTTCATTCTAAAATATTCAAATATGTCCCTCTAAATGCAAATGCAGATAAAGGATCTGAAATGATCCTGCATTGGAGTATATAGAATAGTGGTGTTATTTTAAGTACTACAAGTCAGGAGGTTTTGCTTATATTATTGGAATCGTTGAGTTTGTCTGTATTGAATAACAAGCATACTAAATTACCTGTCACAGAGATTTTTGCCAGGATGCAAAGGTGTATTTTTAATGTAAACAAAACTATCAATGATGATAGTTTGATAGCAGTGTCAGCCATAGCATAAAACTTCAAAGTGAAATGTCACTGAAATTTTGGGTGTAAAATAGAAACTGAAACTGGATCCTCACAGAAAACGCTATCTTTCACTTGAGATGGAAGAACTCCAAGTAAAAATTTAAAATTTTGGTTTTTGGATGCGCTTTCATCCCTAGGACAGCCAGAGACACCAGAGACACAAATTCTTTGTACTTTCATAAACAGATGCATATGTTGCTATTGGTATATGTGCAGATACCACTCAGACAAACACAGGTGTATCAGGACATTATAGTACACCAAATTCCAGGTTTCAGTTTGACAGTTATGACAAAACTAAGAACACTTGGGTATATGCTTTCCAGTGTCAAAATCCCATTGAGTTGCAGTGAGTAGAGCTTCAGATTTTCCACCATTATTAATTTTAGTTTTAATTAGAGTCTGGTTAGACTCTTCTTTTTTTGCTAATTTGGCTTTCTATGTTAAAAATACTTTATCTTCTCAATAAACATGAATTTCCATGATCATAAATATTTACATTCTTAACTAGTTACACATACAAATTGATTAATCAGAGTTCTTAGAACTTAAAGAAAAATCATATTCCTTGTCCTCGTTATTGCAGAAACATAATGGACAAATGCAATATTCCATTGTATTTCCATTATGGGTTCCACAACTGGAATATTGCATTTGAGTGCTACAAGCTTTTCAGAAGAGACAGGATGGCAAGGACAGGCAGGGATGCTGTATAAGTCTAGTGGAAGATGACCATGCCCACAGTAACAGGGTTGGAACTGGATGATCTTTAAGGTCCCTTCCAACTTAAGTCACTCTATGATTCTGTGATCTCATGCAATATTTGATCCAGTTTCTCAATTATTTCAGAAAGATGATAATCAAAAAAGTGTGAAAATACTGGTCATAGGCCTTTGGTACAATCTTTTGCACTTGGCACTCAAATTTTCTCTATGTACCTGTTTAACATTAAGAGTTGAATATTAATAAAGAAGAAAAAAATGTGGAAGTCACTCAGCAAAAGAAGTCAAAGATAGCAAATATAGTTGAGTTAGATTTGTACAACTAATGACCCAGAGGAAAACACATTAAAACTTCTTTTTTGTTTGGTCATTTGGTTTTCTTTGTCACAGAATCACAGAACACATGAAGTTTGAAAAGACCACTGGAGGTCATCTGCTCCAACTTCTCTGCTCAAGAAGGGTTACCTAAAGCAGAATGCCTAGGACCATATCTAGATGACTTTTAAAATGTGCAAGGATGGAGATTCCGCAACAACTCTTGGCAACCTGTTTCAGTGGTTGAAATTAGTGAGCTGATGAGCCTTGTAAATTGTGTTTGAAAGTGCTGGATGCACCCAAGGATCCAAGACTTTATGAAAAAAGTCTCCTATACTTGTTTTACTGTCATGTTCTATTGTATTTTATTTTTTTGGAGAGCTTTCATGAATTCAGATCCACTCAGGGACTAATCATATAAGTAAGTGTTTCTTTGTGTGCTTCAGTTTTACTAATAAAGCTTTTCAAACAACATCCTGCTTCTATTATGTGAAATTAGTGTATAGAAAGAAAGCTGGAAGAGATACTGGAGAATTTTTTTCCCATGTCTCACTGAAAGATGTCACGGTGTGTTGATTGCATATGAATGTTAAACACAGCATTCTCAAACTTGGTAATTCATAAGCATTCCTGAGAAAGGGAGTGCTGTTGTCTAACAATGTGCAACAACACTGGTCTTAGTCAGGTATGGATGGCACAATTTTGTGACAGGAATGTGATTCATCTCTTGAATTGATTATTATTAATCACTTCTAAGAGAATTCTGAATTTTCTACAATTTTTTTTTAAATTAATTTTATTTTTCATTGATTTAAGCATTTTCTTAAGAAAATAAAAGCAAAAGAACTTTTTGGGCCATAGACAGATTTCAGAAGCATTGAAAATGAGTGAGTTCAGATTTATTTTGAAAAAGAAAGAAATGTGCTGCAATCAGGACTGTGTGCTACTCCACCTATGTTTAAATAAGTGGATTTTCAAATGGCTTTTCATTTTCAGTAAACACAGGAGAACAGGGAAAATGTGAGAAGGGACAGATGGTTAGTTTATTCTTGTTAAAGATAGAGAAGTTATATTTATTGAGAGAGTACACTGTTCAGATTCAGTGAGAGAGTATGCCCTCAATTTCATTGTACTATACCAGTGTTCATTCAACTGATGAAGTTCTCAACTCAAAGGGCACTGTACACTTTGTTCTAAGTTCCTGCTGGAATGGAAAAGCTGACAGGGGGAAACTTGCACAAAGGATATTGTGCTGTTAAAGTTTGTTCAAAGCGACAGTTGTCAGATCTCTTTGAAATGAAATTGAAAAGGAAAAACCAATTTTCTTTGAGGACAAAGTTCAGCTCATTTGGTGTTCCTTACCTGTCTAATTTCCTTCCCTGTAAAAGAAATTTTGACTAGGTCTATTTGAAAATGTAGTTTATCCTAGTACAGGCATAGCTCAGAAGGTTTAATTCCAGGTAACATAATATTTGTAGAGAGCAAGCAAAAATTAAATTCTATCTGTTTAGAATAATATAAATGCCAAATTTTGCTGAAAGGATTGCATTTTTAAAGATAGGCAACATGATTTTTAATGGATTTTTCATTAACTTCTTCACTAGTGAATAATTGTGATATTTAATATATTTCAGGAGTAAGTTGAGTTCCTAGAAAATATAAGCTATTTTGTAAAAAATTAACTACCAAAACCCGATAACCAGTAAATTCAAATCCACTAAATATTTTAAAAGATATTCAATATATAGTCTCTCTCTATATTAATTTGACTTCAGGTAANTATTTAATATATTTCAGGAGTAAGTTGAGTTCCTAGAAAATATAAGCTATTTTGTAAAAAATTAACTACCAAAACCCGATAACCAGTAAATTCAAATCCACTAAATATTTTAAAAGATATTCAATATATAGACTCTCTCTATATTAATTTGACTTCAGGTAATGTTACAATAAAATATAAATATATAATAAAAATAAATATTTATTAATTATAAATTAACTAATAATTATTAATTATTTCTTAATTAAGAATGAATAAGAAAACAATTAATATAATTAATTGTAAAATTCTACTGTGTATATAATTAGAATCATAAAAATGTAAGTTAATAAAAACACCACCTGGATTATGAAAAGATTGAATATTTGGATACAGCCGATATTTGGATATATTGAAAATTAATTCAAAATGTACAGCGTATATGTTTCAGATTTTGTTGGAAGAGTTGGCTAACTAGCAGTCTGCAGAATAATTCTATTTGTCCCTGGTTTTCATGGAAAGAAGTTTGTGCACTGTGGTACTTGTAAATGCATAACATACAAATATAAAAATGGTATATTTCATCTCAGGACCAGATTCTTGAAATTTATTTATTACCTACTTCAAGACCAGCATGTCTCTGTCACTTTATATTTATCACAGCCCCTTATCCCACTTCTATGTAAAGAGGATGCCCATACTCAAGAAAGACTAACTCAATCCATGTATCCATTGACTAAAATTTAGCAGGGCAGTGACTAAATTGGTTTGGAAAAATCCCTCTTTAGGTGTTGGTTATGCAAGTAAATATTCCTACTCCATTATGGCCATATTAACGACCTATTTTATCACAGGTGTATATTAACCTATGTCAGACTTCCAATTTTAACATTGTCCTTCAACCCTGTGCTGAGCTAGTCTGCTCTGAGCTGTTTCAGTCAATACCTGATCAGCATGATCACCTCGTGGATCTAGGGAGTTGTCTACACTATTGCTTAAAATGTGATTAATAATGCTATAATAAATGAAATCTAATTATCTAACTGAAAAGAAATTTGTTGTTGTGGGATAAATTTAGCAAGGTTTGAACTGTGGGGAGATGATACTCAAAAGGATCATGGAATGGTGTCTGTGAGTGCATAAGCTTGCGTTCCTGTCTCAACATAATTTGTATGCAGACAATTGTTCCATACTACCTGTATCTGAAGGTAGGTCCTTGATTCAGATGTAATTTGGCCCAGCCATTATGATTAATGCCTTTATATTGGTACTTTTTCTATAGAGACTAATCCCTGAATTTTGTAGCTCATCTCCCACAGCTGAAGTATGATGCAATTACCAGCTTACAGATAGACATCTGAAGCACAGAAATAACTGCTGCTTTGCCTAACATCAAACAGAAATGTTACTCAGTGTAACAATAGGGAGCACACTTGAAATTGGACTTCCCTCTTTCTTTCTTTCTTTCTTTCTTTCTTTCTTTCTTTCTTTCTTTCTTTCTTTCTTTCTTTCTTTCTTTCTTTCAGTACATAACAGATAATGAGAGCAAACAATCTTTAAAGATTGATTCTTTACTGCCTAAAAAGATAAGCAGACAGATCGTAAGTTCAGATAAAAGAAAGTGAACGTACATGTTGGAAAGTTCACAATATGTGTAACACACATATTTATAACATGGTCACAGGGATGACAAAACAATGTGATCATCTGTGTGAAGTAGCTCTTGCTTGAGTCAAGAGCTCCATCCAGAAAATGTGGTTATTCAGGAGTAAGAATATGCAACATTGGTTTGCCATCAGTTTTCAAAATAAGGGCCTTCTCCTTCAGCCCTGGAAAACTATCTCCAGAATCACTGTCTAGAGGAATTCTTTTGTTCATTTTTCTGAGAATGATGATGATCTGGCATCATTAGGAGAGAAAACTGTTCCGTTTAAAGGGTGATAGCACATCCTGGAGGGATAACAGAATGCACATATGCATCCCAAAATCTTAGGATGTATGTTCCATCTGCACCTGGGAGAGGGATGTGTTAAGTCATGTGCATCAATGGACAAGCACATTTTAATTTTTATTAAAGGTACACTTTATTTTGGTAACATGCTGCTGAGATCTCAGAATTTTTTTTTATTTTTTTCATTTTTTTCCTAGCCTGTCCTGAAGCTAAGCTTATTAAAATCCTGCTTTGCTGCCAGAGCAGAAAGTGACGTTTGGCTCAACCTCTTTCCAATGGGTGAATCACAGCCAGTTCACATGATGGTTTGCATTGCTGGAAAAACATCAACAGACTGGCATAACAGAAGTAGGTTAAGCTTCTGTTTAGTTTGCAGATTGGCAAACAGATGAGGATCACTGGTATTTCAGTTATTGGTGAACCAATGGTCTCTTCTGGGTAAAAAAGAAACTGAAATATGCTCAGTCCTGGAAAACCTCAATGGTAGTGTAACATTTGCTCTCAATTACTCCTTGTATGACAGGATTTCTGATGGAAATGGAGTTCAGAAAACATCAACATACTATAATTATGTTACTGTAATCTGTCAGGTAGTCATAAAGCTGGAAAAAGTTGTTCTCTTTCAACCACAGAACAATTTTCTGCTTGATAGAAACAATATGTACTTTTAGAGAGGAGAGATTTATAATATGTGTACATTTATAATGGACCCTTTGAAGAGATGCATTTTTGTGGTTAATTTTTTGCAATTAAATTTCAGGCAAGGATGTGGTTTGAACTTGAGTTTGCCAGAATGAATCTACTACCCTGACAGCAAAGGGAAACAAAAGTAAGCCAGCAAAACTCCTTGCTTGATCTACAAATCTGACTTAGGTCTCATGCCTGTGGGGAAAAAAAAGTCAACCAAAGGTTACAGGTAAAACATTATTTGATACGATAGACTTATGTGGTTATGCCTACCTAGTTTTAACTGCCAGAAATAGCTGATGCATTGCTCCATTCACGTGTAAAATTTTAAACATGAATTTGGTTCACCTGTAAGTCAGCTAATAGGTAATCTTATTGTCAGGGAATGGATGACACAGGGCTGTGATGTGATGAAGCTGAAGATGGTTTGCTTCGAAAGAAAGGAGGGGAGTAACCTAGGGAGGTAAAGACTGAGTGTGAGCATACCTGTGACGCTTCAGAATGACACACAAAATGCAGATTTGACAATAGGCTGAAAAAGAGCAGCTATGTTTACATTTACAGGTGATTATATCGACAAAGTTCAAAAGAAGGCGGAGAGATGAAATGAAACTGGTTGTTGACACGTATGCCCTTGATAAAACAAAAAAAGTAACTTGTATTTCCATTAGATCTTGAATTTCAATGAAGTACCAATGAAACAGGTTTACTTGTGCTTCCTTTGTGAGGAGGGATTATATTTTTCAGCCTTCATAAAATAATAATTTATAAAAAAGTCTTTTATCACCCTTTACACTGAACAATATCACCTAATGACATAAGTTTTCTGTATGTTAAGCACATTAATATTTTAAATTAAAACTTAAACACACCTTTTTCTTTTTTGTTTTATCCTGAAGATTAACAACCTTCCAGAATTTGTTTTATTGCATGTTATTTCAGTTTTGTCTAAAACGCTTTTCTAGGTTTAAATTGAAGGTCTTTTCTGCAATATTTTATTACCTAGCAGAATTTCCATTGGAAAATTTCTCTTTATGTATGAGATCAGCCATTCAGTGTCACATGTTTCAAAGAATTACAAGTATTAGGTAATGAATTTACTGAACTCTATAAATGATATTTAGTCCTGAAGATTTCAGAATAATGAAGAAGCTACTAAAAGGGCCTGGGGAAGCAAACACTCCATTCTTTTCACAAGAAATATTGCATGATGGTCTTTTTAGCAAACCCTTCTTTTACTGCTGAAATAATAGAAAAAGTACTAAACCATGAAGAGCTAACAGAAAACCTGGAAATTTTTTCATTGGTATTTATTGAGCTTACAGTAGCCTGTCAATACTAGTACTAGTATCAGGAAAGAGAATCCAAAAAAGCAAGTAAAGTGGTCTCATTAAAAGATCTGGTCAGTAATTTTAAATTTTAAATTAAATAAAATTAAATAAAATAAATTAAAACCCAGCATTTAAAATTAAATAAAAGAGGTAGTATATGACAGAAAACAGTTCCAGATAGTTAAGCGAAGAAGACATATATCTGGATTTCAGATACCAATTTTCTCTGAATTTTTTTATGTGAAAATGTTACAGAGGGCATTATAAGGGATAAAAAGTTGAAGAAGTCCCAGTATTAAATTGCAATGAGGTATTTATTGGAGCACAGAAGCTAGTTAGGACATTCTTTAATGGACTAATGATGTGGAAGAGGAAATACATGAACTAATTTTCATCACAGCTTGATGATAAATTCAGGAGAGAGAAAGATAGCAAAATGGGAATCAGAGACAGTCTAATAGGTAAAGAAAACCCCAAGGAATTCATTCACTAATTCAGGCTCCATCAAGCATAATAATTACTTAGGAATATAAACACCATAACTCTGAGCATGGTCCCTTTCTTCTTTCCCACAGCTTTTACTACTGAGCACAACCTCATACAGTCTGGGATATCCCTTTGGACAGTTGGGGTCTGCTTTCCTGTCTCTGTCCCCTTTTATCTCCTTATGCACTCCCAACCTCCTCACTGGTGGGTCTGTATGAGAAGCAGAAAAAGCCTTGACCTTGTGCAAGTGATATTCAGCAACCAATAATACACCACTCTCCTATCAACACCATTTTCATCAGAAATCCAAACCACAGCATCATACCAACAACTGTGAAGAAATTTATCTGTATCCCAGCCCAAACCAGTACATCAAGCAAGAATTTTGAGAACCTCTGTAAGATTTGAAACGAAATAAAAAAAAATTAAACTGGATACTATTATTGCAAATAATAATAATAATAATTTTAAAAACCAAATGCTTGTTTTTTATAAGGATTGTTCTACAATAGGTGCTGTAAACATCTCATGAAGTACTTCATCTTCCTCTTACAATGACTAGAACTGGAATTAAAAAAAGGTGGATTTAAGAGGTGATGGTTTCAGCAGGAACCTCTAAAAAGCTAAACATCACTGTGTTGGTCTTGTCTGAGGTAAACTTAATTTCTTCACAGTGACTAGTTAAGGTCCATGTTTTGAATTTGTGTTGAACACAGTGATAATAATATAGAGATGTTTTAGCTATTGTTGGGCAGGGCTTACACAGAGCCAAGGTTTTCTCTGCTTTTCATACTGCCAGGCTGGCATGGAAGTTGGGGGTACAGGGCAGGCTGGGAGAAGACACATCAGGACAGCTGATCCCAACTGACCAAAGGGATATTCTAGACCGTATGACATTATGCTCAGTATATAAAGTGGGAGGACAAAAGCTGGGTAAGGTTGGAGTGATAACATCTATCTTCTCATGTCACCATTACATGTAGTAGGGCTCTGCTCTTCTGGACATGGCTGAACACCTGCCTGCCCATAGGAAGCACTGAATTCATTCCTTGTTTTGCTTTGCTTACATGGGCAGTTTTTTCTTTATCTGTATCATCTTTGTCTCAACCCACAAATTTTCTAGATTTCACATTTCCTTTCTCTCTAATCCCACTGGTGGGGAAGTGAGCAAGCAGCTGCACAGTGCTGGCTGGGGTTAAATCACATCAAAAACTGGAGTGACTAACACAATATATTTTCATGGCACCAAAGTAGACAATTAATTACTGGAAAACAGAAGAAACCCCTATGAGGAAATAAAACTTGAAATGTTTGTTTTCCCACATGTGTAAGACAGACTATTCCTGTCATTTAATCAGGCACCAAAAAAAAAAAATTTAGAAAAACCCTCCTATGTTAAAGCAAACTTATATCGTGTTTTAATGAGTGATGAAGAATGAAATGTTACCATTACTTTACCCTTCTATCAAATCTATACTTAAAAACTTTTCCCATTGCTTTCACTTTTAATCATTTGCATTGAGGAAGTTGGCAAGAGCTATCAAAACCCAAGTAGTGTAACTTGAATGCCAACTGCACAAAACAATCACGGTCTAGCGGGATGTATAATAAAATATGCCAGATTGTGTCATTATAATGCAATTTTGGAAGAATTATACATATTCATTCTTCTCATTTAGCAGCTGAATGACAACAAGCAGGTGAGAACATCTATATGATACATCAAGCAAGACAGTTGCCATTATGAACAAAACATAAAAGAGTGTGACAGCTGAAAAATGGAAGGAATGTTCTGTTCATACCTTGCCAGCATTGTTATTCTTTGATAGTGAAATGAAGCTTGCTGTGGAGAGGGGTATGTCCTGTTGTCATTGTAGGTAACATTTCTGTGACAAATTGCAAGAAGTATGTATTTCTTAATAAAATTCTCTATAAGTTATTTAAAGATATTCTTAGTGTAAGGAAACTGCCAGTTTCTTCTCATTTCTTTTATTATGCACAGAATTTTTTTTTCTTCCTGTAAAATGAAGACTAGATTCACTAATGAACTCCAAAAACATGACTTTCTGTTGTAATAATGAAAAATAAAATTATACCATGGCATTACTGAGTGACAAAACAATCTACTCCCTTCCCAATTTCTACAGTGTTTTTTTTGATTGCAAAATGTTTCTTTGCGTTTGTAAAATAAATAACTAAAAGATCCTTTCTGAACTCTGATTTTTCCCTTCCTCTCCAAAGTTTCTCAGTGCAATACTGACAAGTTGCTGTTTCTTGTCCTTCAAGCCACAGTCATTCTCTGACAAATTATGTCAAAACAGATCTGCTTCTAAAGAGTTAAGACTTGTTGCTTTGTAACAAAATTATATGAAAAATCATAAACTTACAAAAGCATGTCAAGTATTCCAGAAAAAGAAAAAATATGCTTGATTTTTTATCTGGACCATATTTTCAATAACAGATATTATGGAATAAACAGTTGAAATGACAAGAACAACATCTAGACCACTGTTTGCTTCTTTTCCTGTAGTAAGACATAAAACCATAAAATTTTGTTTGGGATTGTTCACATTTTTTCAGGAGAAAAACAACATTAGATGTTAATGGCTGGTTGTCCATGGCACCTGAAACATTGGAAGACATCCTCTTTCATAGCAGAAAGATTAATTCTGATATGTGGTAGATTTGAAGTATTATGGATAAATCTTGAACAATCTACAAAATCTGATTGGACATGAAAGTATTTATTATTATCATTTGGGTGATGAATTAGTGATCACTGAAACTTATTTTAATCTTTTTTCTTTCCAAAACTAAAAATAAATTTATACATAAAGCTATTTATTGGATTTCAACACCATTACCAAACTAACCATTTTAGTGACTGTGAAAGACTGTGAGAGAAAGACTTTCATGGAAATTTAGTGGAAGAGGTATGAAAAGTAAAATGCCTTTTTCTTTGGCATCAAACAGCATTAACTACATCCTTTCAAAATAGAAGTGTGTGGTGGGATCCATCCTTCAGTAGTCTTTAAAACTAATAGAAGTAAGATCTGAAGAGTTTTTTGAGAATTGAAATAATATCTGAAAATAAATATGACTTTAAGATCTTACTCCCTGTACTTGACATTATCACCTAAGATTTCTTCCTTCAATAAAAGTCGGATATTTTTCTCTCTTCATCTACAATCAATTTTCTTTGGATGGAAACATTTGCATTTCTTTTTATCTCATTTCTTATCTTCCTGAATAATAAGTGCAGATAAGTACAATTTCCCATTCATATTTGTTGTGCCTTTAATTTTGCATTCTTCACATTAATGACAGATAATCTTAAGCATCAAATCTGATTGCATACTGACTGTACTTGGTCTTTAGGCTTAAGTGGCAATATAAGATCTGGAAACATCAGATGGGTAGAAGAATTTGAATTGTTTTACCATACCAGAGATGTGTTGAGAATTTTGGCAAGCATATGAACTTTTTGAATGGATAATGAAAATACTGGGCATGGGACAAATGAAACAAAACACTGTGAGATAAAGAAAGCTTCTCATTCTACTCAGTATGTGTGTCTGTGATTAAGGAAAACAAAAGCAGTACTGAGAGTAATTCCATAGAATATAGGGTCCTGAAAGGACTCAGTTAATATTTCAGGACAGTTTGTGGTGAAATTTCCAGACACTAAGGTAAGTGATTATAAAACTTATCATAAGTTTAGAGTCATTTAGGTTGAAAAAGATCCTTAAGATTAAGACCAGCAATAAACCTAACACTGCCAAGTCCACCACTAGTACCTACATAGAAAATGTTTGACATATATTGTCCCCTGTAACTGCCCATAAGCAATGGTGCACATCAACACATAATGGAAGCCTGTGGGTAACAAAAATCACTTTCAAGACTTGATAGACCAAGTTCAGAAACTGTTTTTGATAGAAAAGTAGTGTGTTTCTGTGTTATACATGATGAGAACAAAACAAAATCACCTTGATTTTCTGAAACATTCAAGAATATACAGGCTACTGTTGTATTCATTTCTATATTCCATTTATATGCTTTTACTAGATAGAAATATTTTTAATTTAATATATTTTATTCCTTTTTACTGCCAATGATTTTTCATTATGCTCTCAGTTGATCTCCAGTGTCTATAAAATATTTTTTCTTTACATAGCAGGTATATAATTTTTTAGATCAATATTAGTTTGTCTCAGAATTTTTCACTCTTTTAAAATCAAATTTTCTTCTTTATTTCTGGAGTTTTCAGCTAAAAATACTTATGGTTACTGAAGAGAATAATTCTTAATATGCAGGATTGTAGCATAAGGATAAACAAATATTAATTAGGACACAGTCACTTAGAAGATCCTTTTATCACTCTGAGCAAGAACAGTAATGAATTAATTACAAACATTAAAATTATAAAATAACAGTTGATATGTTAATGGAATTTTTCAATTCTTTGTTTTACATGCATGAGTTACACATTTATTTTAATTGTGTTTGTGTTTTCTATGGGTTGTTGATTTGGTAGATTGATTTAGTTTGTAAATAAAACCTAAACTTTTAGTGTTATTTTGGAATTATGGAAGTTCTGTCCACTGGGTGCTTCATCAGTCTTAGACTAAGGATCTGCAGAATATATTCTAATCACTACTTGCCCCTTTGACATTTTGGATGGATAAACATAAGGTCAATATATCTCAGCATAAAAACTATCTGATATTTTACTCAAATCTGTAATCCATCACATATACTCTACCTATCCATATTAAGTAAATTTATTGTATTTCTTTTTGTATGCATTGGTAATTGTTGGAATATTTCTGTAAATGCGTTACTGGGAGCACTCTACACACATCAGCCAAGGCTCCTCAAATCAGCCTCTGGGTAGTGTGGAAATGATAAGACTAATGACTTTACAGTTAAAACTTATTAATTCTGCACTTGAAGAATGACCACTGTTATGTGTCTTCTGCCAGTGAAAATCAGATATACAGATTTAAAGGAGAAAAGGTAGCTACATATTATAACATTTGGATCTACAACCTGCTACCATATGTTCTATTATAGTAAGATTTTCTGGATTAATTTGAAGAATTGGAATTGTTCAGGGCAGTATGTCTTTTTAGTCCTTGACATAAAAATAGGCAAAAATAACTGACTCCAAAATTTCCCATTTGGCAGGAAGCATGCAAGTAAATATTTTAGATGCATTTTTCCAACAGTTCAATGATTTATTATAATATTTTATTTTCTCACATGATTTCTGTATACCACATCCCCTTGGACTTATTTTACAGCTGGAGAAGACAGGAAGGCCAAGGGCTCACTTGAAAGGAAACCTGAAGAAAATTGAAACCTGATCTATGGCCTCTTTATCCCCTGCTTGAACATAATACCACAGCTGAACTGGTCATCTTGGAATCTTCCAAACTAGTTAGAGACTTATGAGCTAAATGTCTTTGTACCTAAACCATTTAAGGACTTTTATCACTAGGTGTGTTTGGAGCATGTTATTATGGGCAAAGAACAGACAAGCATCCGCAATCATTTTCATGCAAAGATATGCAGACCTCCAGTAAATAATTCTGGCTGTTGGCAAACATATTCCAAAGGCAGTTTCTGGCTGTAAACTTAATGCAAGAAGGACAAATGGTAATAAAGAAACAAAGTAATGAAATAAAATAAAACTGAAATTCATTTCAGACCATGATTGAAGATATGCACACTAACAAGATAAATTTAACTGTTGTTATGGACCTATGCATGTCATATACAGAGTAAATAGGTATTCTGAATGGCTCTTGTGCCTGCAAACTCTTTTCTGGACAGTTTATCCGGTGCTGTTACAAAAATAATATATTTGCTTCTCTTTTCTTGGACAGATCTATCTTTTCTAGACTTTCTAGAATTGTATATGTTGAACAGTAGTGGAGAATTTAGAGTACCTTTTGAAGACAAAGATTACATTTAGAAAAAAAGAAAATATGTTTAAAGGACCAAATTTCTTCAAGAAAGTTTGAAGAAAAGAATGTATCAGTCAATGTCCTGATTAACTGAACATTTTCTTTCACTTTTTCAGCAGAGTGCTTTGTCAAAAACCTATTGCAAATATCTATGATAATTCATTTCTGTTCATCATACTAGTCATAATCTCATTAGTGCAGAAAACAGTGATTTATGGTTTTGAGTTGAGAACAACAATGTAACATCTACTTGTAAGTTGCTGTCAGGGCATTAAAGAAGTCAGAAACATCAATAAAACTTATATTTTTAGACTTATGTGAAGTCTGGTTTTGGTTGCTTTCCTGAGAAGCAACTCATGTTTTCCCAGCCTATAATATAAAATTTGACTGAGCAGTATTTCTTTTCTTTTCATGATTGAACTTATATTTGTTTTAAGGGAACAAAGTATCTTATACCAGTCCTGACTAATCAACAAGATATACCATATTCTGGAAATGGAAAATAAAATAATGTGAAGATGTGAATCACCTTGGAGATGAATTAAATTGCTGTAAAACAAATAATTTACATTTAAATGACTTATCTCCTTTTCACCTAATTTAAAAGTAATCTTTACTCTTTCTCAACTAATCCCTAAATTTATGAGCTAGCTTGATCATATTTGTGCAATAAAATAGAAAATTTTAGATATGGTAGGTAATCAGTTTTAGTCTCCTCATCTGTGTTTCCAATCTCATTACAGATTGCAATTTTCAGTGCAGATTACATGATGACCCATCAGTGGCTTTGTTGTCTCTGAATTACTGATTCCTCAACTATTGCCAGATAAGAACAAAGACTATGCATCAGTCTGACAGCTTGCAAACAGAAAATGGGCTTGTAGGATTGGATTTAAATCCCAGGTGTAGGGGATAATTACCACATCAGTCATGCAGTAACTGAAAAATGGTATTTCAACAAGAAAAATTGCATTCCTTTTATAGTGCCAACAGAAATCATTTTTTGAGGCTTCATACTGATTCAATGCATCATTACATGTGCACTGTACTCATTAAATGTAATGTTTGTTTCAACCTTAAAAACTTATTGTTTCAGTTACTTTTGTGGCTGAGCTAGCTCAAATCAAGATTTGTGAAACCTTGACAATGCTGAGGTCATTCAAAGGTATAATATACATTATACAAGTGAAACAACAGCAGAGCCCAAGACATCCAAAACCTTTTCTGCTTCAGGGAAAAAAAGGAGACTAAAGTAGAAAAGCATAAATCCTACTTTAGAAAATCCTCTGGGGTTAGACCCTTTGATGCAGGCCTTTCATTAAACTAAATAGAATGGTAATAAGAGGCTATCATCATTTGTGTGGGCTTCTTTACTCTATGCTTTTCAATAAAAAAGATACTGTTATCAATTAATTACTTTCTAGGCCAACAAATCAAAAGTATGATGAAAGTAAACCATAAGCAAACTAAATCTTTAATATCACACTATTGAAGCAGAGATTTACTGTATCATTTATTTTATAGGTTGACTATGGTTAATTTTACTTTATTATTAAACAGATAGTAAAGGAGTAAGTAGGTTTAACAGAGTACTCTGTGGGTCCAGAAAATTAGCAACTGGCAATTTGAAGAAAGGAGAGGGAAGATAGACATTTTCGTTATCTCAAATGGAAATACTTTCCCTTGTATCAACACTGAATGTCTGAATTTTGCCAGATGGGCCATCAGTGCTCTGAATTTCCCATGGATAACTTTGGTAACACCCAACTGAGGCTTATAACGGCAAATGTCTTCTGCAGTGTATTTCTCTAAGCTTATAAAGTGAGGAGATAAAGGGGTTTCATAAGAACCACTTCTGGCTTCAGGAAGCAGGCAGGAATACTTGGATTATTTAAGGAAACATACAAGGAAGACTCAATCATTTCCAAGGCTAGGTAAAAGGGTCATTGTCACTGTTGAGCTGATGTCAAAACAAGAGGCACACGAGAGGGACTGCTGAGAAAAGGGAATTATTTATTTAAATGCAGTTTTTATATACAAAATGAACGCTCACTGGGATTGGCCACAGCCCTCCGCCCCCTGGGGCTGATTGGCCACAGGCATTCCCGCCTGTTATAAAGGAGCTCTGAACATCTTATCTTCTGTTTACCATAAATAGATAGATTTTCTCATGAGAAAGAGGTTCTGTGCTGTCACAGGTCATCTCAATGAGACAAAACATGAACATGCCACCCCCAGAGATTTCATATCTATCTTTTCATGCAGTTTGCCTGGTTTATCTTTGGCACTCTTACAATTATATGCTGGATACACATTAACTACTGGAGAAGCTATGAGCAAAGGCAACAGTTTACAAACCACCACCAGTATTTTAGAAACCATTAATAGATTTGTAGAAAGTCAGCCTGGGTCCAACTTCTCTTTGTCTCTACTACAGAAAGAAACCACTTCCTTTCATACACCTAAAATTCATCTTCCTCATTGATTTGAACTTTTCAAACACATGGGAAATGAACTCTTGGCCTACAGAAGATTTCAGGGCTGAACACTTCTAACTTGAATGAGTTTCGTGCAAAAGGTCTCCCCAAGGTATTTTTTGTATTCAGCACTGATAAGCTCACAGGGGGCCTCTGCTAAATCATCTCCAAAACTGGCTTCTACATAGATTCAGGAAAAATACAGAATGGTGGAAAAAGCATTCCGGAAATTTCCAAAACACTGGCAAGACTTTTAGACCCAGGGAAAATTTTGGATACTTTTTTTTTGGTGTATTACATTCTTTAGGAGAGAGGCCCATAACATTTTGCTCAAGTTAGAAATCGAGCAAATTAAAACTTTCTTTTATTGTTTGGTACTGGTAACTGAGCATTGCTTGTGATGTCACTTAATTCAGTTTTGTGGGGAGGGGGAAGAGTTGTGTCAGATATTTTGTATCTGAACCTTTAGAGAGGATATCAAAGACCCCTTGACATAAATCTTTGTTGGCGTTTTCAGCGGAAGTACTTCAAGAGACTTTCAGAGAAGTAAAAAAGAGACTGTCTCAACTTCAATTAATTCAATGTCCTGAATGTATAGAATGATGATTTGCAGGTAATAATACTGCCACATACTTCAATTGGAAGAACACAACATGAGCTCTATTAATTTTCAACTTATTATCTTTGTAGCTCACATTAATTTGCACTGTCTTCTGAAGAGTACTCTAACAGTTGCACATAAAGAAAATTAGTTACACAGAAATATTTTCAGAGGATACCAGGAAAACTTGAAATGGTAGTGCTGTGATCCTCAGAATAGTAATGTATAGTTATTTGCAGATCAGGTGGCAGCATTACTGCATTGCTATCTCACCAAGAATCAAACTAGAAATTAGGGGGTTTTTTCTGGTCTGGAAATGCCAGTTCCTGTAATGCTGTGGAGAATGGAATTTAACTGCATGATTGCTGTAAGTGACTTATATGTCATAGATAAATTGTGGGGTCAGTACAAAGCAGATTTAGGGATTACAAAATATTTTGCAATTATACTGCATTTTGAAGAAAAATGTGCTTTATATCTGATTTTCTTTTTTTAGCTTTCATGGAGTTTTTTTATCTCAAGCATCTTAACTATTTTGAGTTCTTTTTATTCTAAATTAAAGATATTTTTAAAATTTATCATTAAAATTATAGTCATGTTCTTATTGCAATTTTTAGTTATTTTAGCTATGCAACAAACTGAATCAATCTTCATGCATATGTTCTGAAGCATTGGCTGTTCTGGAGGATAGCACTAACACTATAAGATTTTAATATATCTTATGAATATGTCTTGCAGATATTCAATGACATGAATATTATATCTCTAGTATAGCAATAAAAAATATTTTTGTTTTTATTTCTTCTCAAGATTGATAATGGTTTTTTTTTTCCTTTCACTCTTTTGTTTGTACCCTAAGACACAAATTAGCAGACAGTCAGTTAACTTGAACACAACAAATATAAGGACAGCAAACAGGTAAATGGGCATGCAAAACACTAATTTACACTTGCAAAACAGGTAATTTCACGCACTGGTGGTAGCCTGCACATGCAATTATTCATCTTGTTCATGCATATGCATGGCTTCAGCGCAATTGCTTTTTTACATATGTGCATATATTTCACAGGCATAGTTTAGTCACTGATATTTAGTCATTATGATTTGTGTGCATGTTTAAACCCTGCTGTGTTCATTCAGAACAGAATATAGGTTCATGATCCTTTTGCATCAGGTAGCTATATCATATCAGTAACTACTGGTCTGCCAAGAAAGACAGCTTCAACAAATTTCAAGGTTTAGTGCATTCCATACCACTCAATCTCTTTTTTTTCAGTAGCAAATCTCACTTTCACAAAACATGCACCTCCATCTTCTTTACACATTAGACTTTCAGTATTTTCAAGGAAAACATAAGAAACAAAAGCACAAGATGTGATGGGGTAACAAACAAAATATTTCAAAATATGCTATACTTTATTTATATCATAAATATTTTAAATATTATAAATATTTTCACTATATAACATTATTAAAAAGAAGAGCTACAGTCTAGTTGTAGTAATTGCAGATTCTTAAAATTTCAAGTATTGCCATTTTATATTGCAAAATGAGAAATACCAAAGAAGTCATATCAGTCCCATTTCAACAAAAATGGTCATATATAACTTCTCTTATAGTGGAAATTATGCTGCTTTTATTCTGACTGCTTTCACATAATAGATGTGGAAAAGCCAGAGGTCTTCCTCTGAAAAATGCCTGAAATACAGTTCAAACTATGTCACAGTCATGTACCCTGTTGATCTGGACCCTGAACTTAACCCAGATAATGAACTCCCCATCTTGAACTTGGATGTGTCTATAGACTTGCCCAGAAATTGTGGTGTTTTGTCTGACTCTCATTATGGTCTCCAGGACTGGAGATCCACTGTAACCTAGACCCACTGACTTAATTTCCCAGCGTTTCCTCAGACAGTTCTCATACCTATGGATTTTTCTTAACAATCTGTGTGTCCTAATTTGTCCCCACCTACCCTACTTGTGACTGGGACAATGGGACAGGCCCTGGCTACAGGACACACATAGGGAGTCCATATGATTTGTAACATCCAGACTGTAGGAAGACACCAACTCACATAGCCCTTGAGTCTGCATAATTCAGCATTTATGGGCTAGTAGCATTTTCTGTGCCTGTCTCAAACACCAGGTTAGTGAAAAAGCAAAAGTCTAGGAAACGTAATAGGTGTTCAACTCAACAAGCATGACAGCACTCTCTTCAGCTGGAGATATTGTTTTTAGATCAGAAAGAGGCCTACCTTATACACAAAGAATATGTTCTATATTTTACTATGCCTAAATTCAGGCACAAGAAGAATACACTGAAGAGGACTTAATGATTGCAGAGGAGATCAGTCCATCCACAGACTGTGAACCTATAAAGTTTGAATGACACACCTATTCCTTTAAACATAGGTCTATTTCTGAAAACAGCTGCACATTTCTTATTTTAAAATGGGAAACTGGGGTTGAGCCATCTCCCTATTCCTCTCTGTTTCTACCAAATTATATTCTTTAACAGCTAGCCACATATTTCAGAGTTTCCAAACCTCAAACAATTACTTTTGGGCCATTACAATAATGGAAGCTTTTAGCCTGAGAAATAACTACTTTGGAAAAAAAATAAAAAATGAAAAAAACCAATTGAATGGTTCAAATAAGTTTTTTCGTCAATTTTCAGAGGAATAAAAAGGCAATTCTATTGCCGTATTTTGGTTAAACAGCTTCAGACATACAAAACTGGGAAAAAACATAAAGATATTCTATAGTTAGGATATTGGGTGGGATTTCGAAAGTCATCAGATATTTCCACCATGTAAGAATCATTGTATCTCAATAGAACTTGGGCACTTCCTTCCTTTCTGTGAATGAAAACTGACGAATTGCATTTGAGCTAAAGGACTGTAAATTTAGTGGTCTTGCAGTATTTCAGTACTACAAGTGCGCTGGAGAGGGATAATTTATCAGGGTGTGTAGTGATAGAACAAGGGGTAATGGTTTTAAACTGATGGAGAGTAAATTCTGGTTAGATATTAGGAAGATATTTTTTACTCTGAGGGTGGTGGGAGAGTGGAACAGGTTTCCCAGAGAAGTTGTGAACTCCTCATCTTTGCAGATACTCAAGGCCAGGTTGGATGAGGTCTTGAGGAACCTCATCTAGTAGAAGGTGTCCCTGACCATGGCAGGATATTGGAACAATATGTTTCTTAAGGTCCTTTTCAACCCAAAGTATTCTATGATGAAAATTATATTCTACTTAAAACTCATATTCAAAATAATCACTGAAATTTTTAAATAAGGCCAAATCTGTTTATACCCAAATAAGTCTTAAAAAAAAAAAAAAGAACCCAGGTAAAAGACATCTAGTTCTTTCTTATTTTATGAGTCCATGAAAAATTGATTTTAAAAATTTGTGTTCCTGAGACTTCTTTTTTTCCCCCAGACTGAACTATGCCCAGAAGACCAATTGAAAAAAGAGGAAGAAGAAAAGAAATCCTTGGCTTTAAGCAGTATGCACACTCTTGTCTGCTTGCCCTTATCTTAACTTTAGCTATAACTAGAAGAAATATTACACCATTAAAAACAGTAACAGAAGTTCTTGGTGCCAATCAATACCTGATCTCTTCCTGTATTTGGGGGTGTATAGCATAAAGCAATAAGATAGGTAGATATATATACCTTCCAAACACTAATCCCAAACCCTAACCTTGTTTTATAGTTAGAAAACTCATCAATAGAACTATAGAGGATATAAGTCCTTGGCTTCAGCTGACTACATCATTCTTTCTCTTATGAGCCAATATCTTCTGTCATTTATTTTGTGTAGACGGGGTTTTTAATTTTATCCATGTGTTAGGATTAGATTTGGTGTTACAGTTATTGTTGTAATGCATTTGAACACTGACAGTGTGCCCCAGCCAAAACCACCTTTAGTTATGCTTATCAGAGCCCTCAAGAATTCATCAAGGCCACTGAAATGTAAGCTGCGCTAAATTGGGAAGGGAAAAGCTGAAAAACAGAATACCAAGACAGCAAGAAATAGATAAAAAAAGACTGTTCTGCACTACATTAGAACCAATTATATTTTCTGAAAAGTGCATGCAGAGTGCGTGGACAAGCTAGAGGGATCAATCATGTAATGTGTGATCGCGTGTACAGCAGTTGTAAAAGTAGAAATAAGAGTGCTTTGTAAACAATAAATGGCTTCTGCGAAATCATATTGATTTGTTGTTCAGAAGTCCTGAGCTCCCTCAAGTTATGGATTGGAAATTCAGCACTTCAAACGACCAATTTATTCTGGATACTGCCATGACTTGAAAGGTATGGCAAACAAAATATCTTTTGAAATGGAAATGTAAAGTATTGTAAGATTAGCTTATTCCAGAGCCTGCAGCCCTGAGAAAAAAAGCTGATGACAATGCAGACAACTTTGCTTCTCTTTTTTCTAATTGGAGTAGGTTTCTTCTGTTGGATTAATGTTAGGGTTTATTTGGAGGTTAACTTTCAGTTTTAGAAACTAAAGCATCAAGATTGTTATTTCCTTTCAGTGTCCCCAAGATCTGTACAATTATAAAGAGGTCTGGCAACCTAAGATATCAATGACCTAAGCCCTTTCTTACTAGCTTAATAATATGCAGGCTTTGCCACAGCCTGTCAGTTTGGTGCTGTAGCATGACATCAAGAGTATATATTACATACTTTTGGAATATAGTATGAAAATATATGGGAGTTTCAATGGATACAAGTCTACAGATCCAAGAGAACCAAAACTAATATAAATGTTCTGGAAAAAATAAGGCTAGCTGTTGAACACAATTAAACTAGATAGCCTGAGCATTAAAGGTGGCCTTGAAATTCACATTTTATGATTTTATAAAACAAACTGGGAATACATTTGAGGTTAGGGTTTATATTTGCTGCATCTAAACATGATGTTTCCTTCTCCTTCAGATTAAATGACAATCATAAGACACTAAGATATGGAGGAGTGACATCTGGCTTCTCGGCAGACACCTCAGGCAACTGTAGTAATAGCTTTGGAGATGGCTGTGTATCTGTAATATAGTTAAGTTTGTTGTCTGGATTGTATTACCCTCTTACTCCCTTAGACATTTTGTCCTATAGCTCATATTGGAATTACTGAACCACTCATAACCCCGATTTATAAGCCTTTCCTTGTGTTTCCATCTGCTACTGTTATGTTGGTTTTCTTGTTTGGGTTTTTTGCCCCTAGGAAGCTGTGAGCATACTTTGTGAAAACTTCACAATGAAGGTTTTGTCAATTGGGAAAAAAAGCAATAATTCTAATAATAAAAGTTAAAAAGCAAACAAAAATAAATATTACTTACAAGATGAGTGTGTACAAAAGGAGGGGAACATAGCAGGCAGTATTTCTAACTTGGAGCTGAAATATTCATGAATGCTACCAGGTCAAAATGGTTGGCAATTTAATGGGGAAAATATACTTTATTCACTTTTTTTTTGAGTCATATAATAAAATCTGTGAGATCTATTAAAATACCAGTTAGAAATCCTGCATTTTGAAACAAAATCACTTTTTAGCTCTCTATCTTATATGTAGCTGATGGATCTATGTGATTTATAAACCTAAGAACACTGATTGGATCAATTTATTTCCTGGAGAAGAAATGTATGTACCTCAGGCAGATCTCCTCAGTGTATGCGAATCAACTATACAGCATAAAGTACTACTATTTTCATATTTGCAGCTGTTAGATCTGGAGCATTTTAGCTTTTTCCTGCTGGTATACAACATGCTTCAAATGTTGTTAGCTGATAAAAATTAATTTAACTTTTAGGGAACAGTACCATCTTCTGTGCTGGTTATGAGGTAATTTGCCTTCAGAAGGCACCTAAACTCAATGCAAAGAGGCACAGCACAGCATCTATACAGTCAGATAACAACAGATCCAGTGTGATTCCTGATTTCCTCTGGGACACAAAACCATGAGGAGAGAGCTGCATGTCTTTCTTTTGATCTTAAAAACACTATGAAGTTAGAAACCTATCTGCCCTGAGATTCCATCTTCTATAAATTATGTGACAGCACTGTGCTTCCATCCACCTTTTTGTCTGAACATGAACTGTATTCTGTGGTGGCAGAAATGACATATCATACAACTGGTAATGTGGCTTTCATGTCAACTTAGGACTTATGACATCTAGAATATCACCTTCACCAAGAAAGGAGCTATGAAAGACAGTCTATCCTGTAATTCAGATGCATTAATGAGACAAATATATACAATTTTAAGTTCTGACCCTTAGACAGAAAGATCACACATCTTGTCTAAAAAATATTAGAGCATATCGATCCTACCATTGCAGTCTGTGCTTCAGTTGTGCTGCAGGTGTATCACTTTGCCTCCTTTAGAACTATTAAAATAATAAATGAAAATTAATAAAATAAAGTATTTGTTTGTCTAACCACTGGGAACTTACAAGTAAATTTCTAAGTTGGAAGAAACTTGTTACAAAATTCAAGATGCCTAATGTTGAAGATACACATTATAATTCACCAGAGCCTCAACAATTTGTGCACAGATCCCAAAACATAATAAAAATGTCTTTAATTGAATTTGTGGAAGTTTTAATAATGCTGGAAAATTGTTTTCCTATTTTTTTCAAGTCAAAAGAAGCAACATATAGATATTTTTGCCAACATGAAGTGCCTTTCAGTTATGAGTTATTCTCAGAAATTGTGAAATCTTTTCAAAAGTTGCCAGTCTCTTGTGTCTTCCTCAACACAAACTTCAACCTTATTAAAAAATCAGGGCTGCTAGTAAAGGTGTGAACAGATGTTTTATCTCCACATTTTGTGCATAAATGCAAGTACTTGGATGTAAATTGATCAAACTGTTGAAACAAATCATTTAAGATTTGTGCAGTGATTAATAATAGATGCCAGTAATCAAATCTCCCTGCCACCAGCACATCTGTTACAGAGAGTTTCTGGTTTGCCCTATTATGCAAATGCGCAATAAAACAAATAAATTACTTGATTTAACAGCTGGTTGAAAAACATTATTTTTAGGTGATTTTTTTAATGTATTGTTTTTACCATTGATAGCCACTTGATGTAGACTAATTCAATTATGGTATGTAGAGTGTCACCGAATGGGGGTGGGGAGGGGGGAACCTACCAGCTCTGCTCAGAAACTGCTGCAGAATTTTAAAGAGATTTTGAATTTCTCAGACACTCATAGCTTCTGAAAGAACAAAGTACACAGGAAAAGAAAGTTTTCCTTAAATTTAACCTTTCAAAAATGCCTTCATATAATTTGTCTGTTCAATACTAGAAGTGTCACTTACATAGGTAAACCTTTGTGGGACCTTGAAAAGACCAGCATTTGATTCAACACTGCACACCAAATGAATATGATCTCAGAAAACTGTTCCTGGACATTTTGGTTGATAAACTCATGAACTGAAGAGAGAGAAATATCAGCACGGAATTACCCTTGATTTAAGATATACTTAGACTACACTGTTTGGTTATGGATACTGCAAATTTCAGCAACTTTTAGCACCAGGATGATAGAATCTTAGAATCATAGAATTATAAAATGATAGAGGTTGGAAATGACCTTTAAGATCATCAAGTCCAGCCATTAACCTAACCCTGCCAAACCCACCACTAAACATTGTTCCTAGGTGCCCCATCTATATGTCTTTTGAATGCTTTGAATGGATGAATCACATCTCTGAACAACCTGCTCCAAAGTTTGACAGCCCTTTCAGTGAAGTCATTTTTCCTAATATACACTCTAAATCTCCCCTGGTGCAACTTGAGGACATTTCCTATTGTTCTATCACTTGTTACTGGGAGAATTTTCAGTTTTTTAAGTAAGCAACATAATTTTCTCCCTTTTCAGTCTCAGGGGTGTATGACAGCTTGTGTGAGACTTATTTTTCTCTGCTATTCCCCAAGTGTATATTGGAAGAACTAAGATTACTTTTACATCTGTAGGATGGAAAAAAAATCAAAGAAGGGAAAACCAGAAATAGTAAAATGTCTACATAAGAGAGAACTTAGCTCTGAAAATATTTGTTCCCTTTTTTTTATGCAACCAAACATGTTGCTCCCAAAATTTTATATGCTGAATTACACATTTTATGGAGTAGTACTATAAAACCGACAAACATTAATTTCATACAAACTTCATCTTTCAGCTCCCTGGGTTACCAAATAACCAGCTGTGTCAGCAATGTATATTGCTCTAGAGGGAGGCATTTTGATATAGTCATCTCAGAGCAGAATATGTTGTGTTATAAACCAAATTCAAAAATAGTCAAACAGATAGACAGAGATAGAACTCACACATTAAAGGGAGACAAAGTATAAATATTTTTGCCATTCTCAATGACTACCCAAAAACGTTGTGAAAAAACTTTCATGTCCTTTTATTCTGTATGACAATGATATAGCAATACAGGAAGCATAAAAGAATATCATACACAGTCTTTATTCCATTTTGCTGGAACTAGAAATTCAGCTTGTGTAGTACAATGCATCTTTCTCTCTTGAAAAGGTGATTATCAGAACATGTTAATAAACATTTTGATCCAAATGTCGAAGTCTGTCAGGTTTTTTTTCTTCTATTTTTTTCTGTCTTTTTATATGTGTGGCAGAAAAGACAACTGATTCAAAAGAGATCTTTGAGAGCAGGCATTACAATTAGCATAAAGAAAAAAAATCTAGAGTAATGTCAACTATTCACTAAGAAAAAAACCTGAAAAACATCTGGACTTGTTTGAATTCCAATAGATCTTCTCAGTTGAGAAACCAGGTTTCAGAAGTAAGAGGAATGGAATTCCTCTAACTCCTTGTCTTGACTGTCCTGATTTTGGAAAGCCAAAAATCTCAAATAAAATCTTCCCAGCAATATTCTTTTTACAGTTCTAAATGAAAGTCAAGAACATAAAAAAGTGTTAAACATATTTTAAGTATCACTAAGTACGCGTATGTATATGTTTCCATTTTGTATTTTCAGTATGATGTGTAAAGCAATGATTTACTTTTTATGAAAAGAGGTTGGCAAAGCAAGGAAACAAAATTTCTTTTTGAAAAGCACAGAATTGATCATGGTCTCTGTAGAGCTATTTAGTTTCAAAAATAGGTATCTATCAGTATTTCAGAAGCCTCAATGTGTTCAATCACATTGGATTGTGAAGATATGGTACTGACACAAATCAGTCTTGCTCCCTTCTGGAAAGTCAGCTGAAGAGCAGACATTAGGTCTTCTGAAATATTTGATGCTTGTGTTACCTGATTTGTTCCCTAGTAATCTTACGCTTGATACATCATAGAAAACTTCAAATGATTATGCAGCTCCCTTTCTGCATTCTTTCTCCTAGGGCCTCATTTTCCAGATTACTGAACTGATTCCATCTTTCAGACAGTCTTTGCAGTGAAAAGAATGCTGAGAAAACACCACAGAAGCATAAAGAGTTTTAAATTTTTTATGTAAAATTCAATTGATTATGTAAGGGAAAAGTACATTGTCCAGACCTCCTCAACCAACTTCATGTGTCATTCCTGCTAGCAGATAAGATGATAGAATTTAAGATGAAAAGATAAGTATATAAGGTTGCAAATGTAACCAATTATATTATCTTGTAATTATTCAGTGAATTTTAAGACAGTGACTTTGAGAGTTTATTTCCATCTCTCAGTTTGTAGCTGTGTGAACAAAAAATTACTTATAATAGCAAACCTTTAGTGTAAAAGCAGTTTTTAGGGGAATTATCAGCATCGAGATCCAGAGTACAAATGCATTTTATCTGCTTTAACAAGGACATTGTTATCATTGTGTTCTAGGACAAGACCATGGGGAGAAAGATATGTGACCTGAGATGTCCTTACAGTTTTACATTTAAGTCTTATGTCCTTACAGTTTTGCATTTCTACGGTAGTGTACAGAGGTCATTTACAACACTTTTGGAAGCTTGGACATCTTCAAGGAAACCTTATGTGACCCAAATTAATACAAAAAGCAGACTTGCACTACCCACATTCCTGTATAGATGGGGTTTGAACAACTCACAACTTTCTTTGATAAGTAATTAATAAATATTTAGCAAGCAACATAAGGAATCAGCAGGTTAACAATAATCATTCGTACCACCACATGATGTCTGCTAAAAAAATCCAAGCATTTGTAATTCAGTAAGTTAGCAGGAATTCAATAACAGGAAATATAGAATAAAATCAATACCTTTGTGGAGTTACACCAAAACAGAATGAAAAAGGAAGTGTACTTGTAGTGACAAAGTACAGCAGAAACAATGATATAGGAAGGGGAATGGAAATAAATAACTTGATCAGAGAACAGAATTTCTTTGATAGGATCAGTGGAATTACAGGAAATGAATGAATGAAGTTACAGATAAAACAAAAATTATATACTTATGTAAAAAATATCTTCTGTGTAACTGGGGAGGGTACTGATATAATAAAATTGTCACAGAAGCCTGTAGTAATAGAAATTGTGAAGAAATAAAATAAAAATAAACATTTTTTTAAAAAAACATACATATCTGTAAATCAGAGAGAGTTGAATACTGTTCAACTGTCCTCACCAAACCATCCCCCTCCTCCCTGGCCTCAGCTGTTCGCAGATGTCAGTCAGCTGCTCTGCATGCCCTCCATAAAATACATTAAAAAACCCATATGGATTTGATTTTTTTTCTCTGTTAGCAAAGCAGAAATACAGAGGTGTTGTTCACCTAAAACTCTAATGAACTGATTGCATCCTCCTCATCTTGAATAACTATTGATTTAAGCACTGTATCTTGTCTTGCTTTTTGTTCTTCAGACCACTCTCCTTCACTGATACCTGCAGGTTTGCAGGGGAAAGAGTAGTTATCATGTCCTCAGAAGCTGTACATTAAAAACTGCAAGGTCAGTTTTACCCTACTACCTAAGTGCAGATCAGTATATGAAATGTAATCAGATGCTTGATACTCTTTTCCCATGGAAGAAATGACCAGACTCTCATTTTTTCTGTATTCTATATAAATTTTAGTGTCAATTTAAACCACCTATCACCATAAAACACCCTACTGCAAAACAAGCTGAGTTTGCATAGAGAAGTTGTGTATTGATCGGATGCTAACCATCTCACAGCTTCTTGATGGTGGAGAGGATAACATGTTTGCAGAACCACCCCAGCATGTGGCATAACAAAGCACTAGTAGCTGCTAGCCATAACTCATAGCAAGATCAAATACCACTCTGTGGTAAGACTGACATAGCCTCTGCAAGAATAATCAATATTTTTTTCAGTGAGCTGTACAACAATCCAACTGATGGCAGAGACAGTGAGATAGATTGCCATAAAGAGAGCACCTGTATGTGTATTGTGTAACATCATTACAAAAAGCCAAATAATCCTCTTTGGCACAAGTAATATTATCCATGCAAGTGACATGCACCACTGCCCAAAACAAAACATATACTTAAGCTGAACCAGATTATCACTGTTTTCCCCATGCTCTGAGATGTATATAACTGAAATACAAATAGCTTTTCCTCAGTTCCATAATATAGGAGATTTTCTTTCACCAAAAAACAATGAGGCCAGTAAGCCTCTTAGAACAAGTTTAAAACATTCAACACAATGCACCTCTTAGAAAATTCAGTTTAATATTGCTTCTGATAGTTTTCTTTAAAGCAAAATACCAAAAATACCAAGTATAAAGAGTGTTCAGAACAGTATACTGCAGAATGTAAACATTGTTCTGCAGAATGCCATTGATTCCAAGATGAGGCATTGGAAACAATATCAAAAAATGTTAATTTCCTGCTTAGTTTTGACATCACTGCACTTGTTTGGGAAGGGATAGTACACACAGAGAAGGTGTGCGCTATATTGAATGAAAGTTAAGTGAATTACAGGATGCCCTTGACCACATAATGGAAACAATTACTGTTCTGTTAGGGACAATCCTAGAAGATATCAAGAAGGCAGCCACTGCTACGGCAGAAAGAACACAACAGACTGAAGAAGCAACATGGTCTTTTATGGACACATGACCAACTTGGCTGACTGAAACAATGAAAAAAAATCTTTCTCATAACATAGGAATAATTTAGAAAACATCAACTGTACAATTGCAGAAATTAAACTTGTTTAGGCAATGATTTGAAGGAATGAGCTCTTCTGATATTGCTGAAAACCTTCTGTAGTAGATTATAGTGACAACAGAAGTGTTTAACCATCTGTCAGTAAAAAATGGCAGGCCACAATATAATATGTGGAAATGGACTTCTTGACAGATAGATTTAGGGTGACTTTGAGAATGGTAGAAGTATGATATACTAATAAAAAAAGAAGATGATGCCAGTTATCTAATTAGGACTATAGAGGAGTCTAAAACATTAACTCACTTATAGAAAATATTATACACTGATATCTGTTGGTGGGACAACACAGTAGGGCATAAACAACGCAAGACTGTGTTGTTAACTTCCTTCTCCAAGTGATATGGAAGACGACAAGGAGAAGAGTAATACCAGACCTTGTTCTCATCAACAAGGAGGGACTGGGTGGGGAATGTGAAGCAAAAAGAGAACTTTAGCTGCAGTGACCATGAAATGTGGAAGTTTAAGGTCTTTAGGGCAGTAAGGAGGGTGCACAGCAAATGTATCCTGGAGTTCAGGAGAGCAAGCTTTGTCTTCTTGGATCTGCTTGATTCACAGGAAAAGCCTGGGAGAACAGAGTAGTCCAAGAAAACTGGTTAATATTCAAGGATCACCTCATCCAAGCTCAGGAGTGATGCATCTCAACAAAGAGGAAGCCAGCAAAAATACCCAGAGGTCTGCATGGATGAGCAAGGAAAAACTGAAGGAGAAGGAAGCCTAGAGAGGGTGGAAGCAAGGACAGGTAGCCTAGGAGGAACACAAAGAAATTGTATGAGCAGCCAGGGATCAGGCTGGTAAAGCTAAAGCCGTGATAGAATTAAACCTGGTCAGAGATATCAAGGACAATAAGAAAAGCTTCTATAGGTATATTGGTTATAAAACAAAGACTACGAAAATGTGGACCAGCTCTGGAAGTAAATGGGAGAGTAATTGGGATATAGAGAAGGATGAGGTACTTAATGATTTTTTTGCTTTGGTCTTCAATGACAAATGCTCCAGACACACTAGGCAAATCACAGAAGGCAAAGGCAGGGACTGAGCACAGCCTCAGCAATTTTGCCAATGACACCAAGCTGTGTGCTGAGGTTGAGATGATGCAGGGAAGAGGTGCTGTCCAGAGATATCTTGGCAAGTTTGAGAGATGGATCCATGAGACCCTCAAAAAGTTCAACAAGATCAAGTGCAAGGTCCTGCAGCCAGGTCAGGGCAAACTCAAAAATGGATACAAGCTGTGCAAAGAAAAGATTGAAAGAAGCCCTGCAGAGAAAAACTTGGGATGTGTTGGTGGATGTGAAGCTCAACACGATGCCACAGTGTGCACTTGTAGCCCAGAAAACCAACCCTATCCCGGGCTGTATCAAAAGCAGTGTAGCCAGCAGGCCAGCAGAAAAGGTTATTCTTCCCCTCTACTCTGCTCTTGTGGCACCCCACCTTGAACACTGCATCCAGCTCAGTGGCCCCCAACATAAGATCTGGCGCATCTTTCCTGTGAAGACAGGCTGAGAGTTGGGTCTGTTCAGCCTGGAGAAGAGAAGACTCCAGGAAGACTTTAAAATGTCTTTCCAGTAACTAAAGTGGGCCTACAAGAAAGATGGAGAGGTATTTTTTATATGGCTGTCTAGTACAAGGTGAGATGACTTTAAACCACAAGAGCACAGTTTTTTATTAGTTATTAGAAAGAAATTCTTTACTGTGAGGGTGGTGAGGCACTGGAACAGGTTGGCCAAAGAAATTGTGGGTGTCCCATCTCTGAAAGTGTTCATGACCTCATTGAATGGGGTTCTACTTTAATGGAAGAATTATTTCACATACATATTTTAATTTTTTGAAAAGTGACTTTTTTCTTTGTTGACTTATGCTAATGTCACAGGTAATTCTACTATTCAATAAGTTGTCGTGACGAGTCTAAAAAAATTGGGCAAATAAATATAAAGCAAATAACAACAACATTATCACCTTTACTTTAAATCAACATTTGAATCAAAAATTAAAAATTAATGATGACAGAGGGGACTTACGGCATGATTTTAATGAAAAGTGACAAGAGGAGAACTTGTGATTATTTTGAAACTTTGAATGACAAAAAGTAATAGAATTGTTTTGCTACTCTCTCAGACAAAGCTATAGTACAAGTGTTTCTCCTCATCTTTAAAGGATGAATTTATTTAAATACTAAAAGAGCTTCACTTGCTCATTAATGAAGAAGTATGTCTGAAGAATAAAAAGTCACATCTTTTGCATTGAACCTACCACCTGTTTGAACATTGCCCATTTTATCTCAAAAATTTAAATTAAGAGCCGTAGCAAGAAGTGAGAAATCAAAACCAGAATAAATTGCAAAATTACCCTGTTCTGTCCTCCTTTCTTAAGTGACCTATTATGGTACTAATTCATAAACACAGATATTTTGGCTTGAAAAATGCAAGACACTTCCTACTTCGTGTAAAGGACAGGAAGAAAGAAATGCTGATAGGTAGAGCATAAAGCACCACATATTTTATACAGCAAAATAAAATTCTACCTATTGTCATTTCAGTTCTATATATATGGATCAATTTGTGAACTACAGATTCAGGTTTAGTATACCACGTAAGTTGCCTCTGATGAACTTTAGCCCACCAAGTTCTGTTTTTAGAAGCATGTTTGCACCTTTCCAAAGAAAACTACAAAAAACATTTTCTAAATAAGATGTTTCCTTATTGTATGAGGACTTACAGATTTATTTCTGTAAGGCATTTTGCACTATTTTTGGATGCTGAATACATTATTTCATAGTGATCTCATTTCACAAGCTTGACCTCTAAATAACATGCAATGTCTCTCACCTGTAAAAGGTTCTGTGACTCATTCTGGTTTAGAAATGAAAGAATATTGATCATTCATTAAGCAAATTTAATGCATGTAACACCAACCTCAAGGTGGAGATAAGGAGATATGCAATGTGGGAACAATAAGACTAGTTAATATTCTAATCTTAATCTCTTATCTACTGTCTGCATTTGGAACACTGCTCTCAGTGGACATGTTTTTTTGTCCTGAACTATCACTGAGAGGTGTTGTATAGTAATTCACTGAAGACTATTTGGTCATTTTAGATTCCTACTTGAATTTGGCACAGATTAATAAAGCTTTACAACTGAGATGATAGAAAACATTTTTACTGTTTCATACAAGTCTGAAATTGAAGTTAGCCTGACAAAGTGACCTTTTTCTCATATCCAGTGTTTTGGTGAAAAGATAAATGTAACTGTATTTCATTTCAATGACAACTCTTTCAATGTTGTGTTATTCCATTGGCACATCTGTGATTTAATTTTTATCTGTTCATTCTGAATAAGATCCTGTGAATGGAATTAAGGGTCCCACATCTGGTATTAAAAGTCAAGGATAAAGGAATTAATTTCTTGTTTTTCCTTCCCTGGCAGTAGAAATTGGTTGGTAGGTTACTATTCACTGGAACACCCCACTGTTGTGACACTAAACAAATCAGTTATATTTGCACTCCACTAAGGAACAGAAAATCAGATTCACAGAAAAACACCAGTCCGTAAAAGCATAGGACATTTATGAGTAGAACAAATATTTACAGAAAATTTCAGTGATTGATCATTGCCTAACATTAGTCCCCAGTTACACTGAGATTTCTAAAATATAAGCTATATATTCTGACATTTTAATTTTACTTCCACCATAACCATTACTGTCAATTAACTTTTACATTAAAAGCACTAAAATTTACAGGACTTTTGATATTATTTCCTTATTTCTGGATCATTTTTTTTCCACAGTTAATTTTAAAATTTTCTAGCACATGTAAATGTCATCAGATCTGACTTACAGTGAATTAAGGCTCTCTGTTGATAAAACATATATGTGAATAAGGCATGACTTAGCAGTCATCATGGAGTTCAGTGAGTACACAAAGAGATGGGGCATTTAATTCAAGAATCCACTTGGTATGAGAATATGGTAGACTGTGTAGACATCACTAGAGGGAGTCATGACCACACAAACCAGATGGGTCTATGTCATAAACACTGAAGCAGAAATCTGGGCCCAGAGTAAGAAATCTGTGCCATATTGTACAACAGTCACTTGTGGAAACTTTTTTTTTTGTTTTGTTTTGTTTTGTTTTTTGGTTGTTTTTTTTTTTTATTTTTTGAGAAAGGGGCAAAGACAACTTTGTGAAACAAATATGAAAGGGTTTGGCAGAATTTACCCATTTCATAAGTAACTCAAAGAGATTTTTGGGGACGACTTAGTGTCTTTCAAGGATGGAGACTCCATGACTTTTGTGGACAACCTGTGCCAGTGCTCAGTCAACCTTTCAGTGAAATATTCTTATGTTTAGACAGAATCTCCTCTCTTTCAGTTTTCAGCCCTCTGCTCTAGTCTTGTCACTGGACACCATTGACAAGAGCCTGTCCCAGTCTTGTTTACATGCTTCCTCCAAGTATTGACATCAACAAAGCCCCCTGAGCCTTCTTGTCTCCCCAGGCTAAACAGTCCCATCTCTCTTGGCCTTTCTTCATAGGAGAGATGCTCCAATCCCTTAATCACCTTCTTGGTCTTCCACTGGAGTCTCTCCAGTATGTTAATGTATCTCCTGTACTGGGGAGCCCAGTACTGGACACAGCACTACAGGTGTGGCCTCACCAGTGTCACTTATAAAGTTTCAGACACTATAATAAAGATGTGCATTTGTAAAGAAAACAAAATCAGAAACCTGATATATGGCAACAGATGCAAAGACTTTGATGAAATGGGAAAACATTGTCACCAAAATCCAACATTTTTTTGTATTTTGAAGGAGTAGACAGCATTTTTTTTCCTAAATTCTAGAAACAACTTCAAGTAAGATCATAGCTTTCTGTCACCTTCATATTTTATAAGAAAACTTTCAGTTTGAGAGCTTCATTGTAACTAAGATGTATCCTTATCAGAGCTAGGCTCTTTCTCATTGTCTGGCTTCAGTATCATTTGTACTGGTCAGGGTCGACAACTGCAAGATATCCTCTTGTCTTTGACTTGAAATGGCTGCTGGCTGCACTCCTGTCCTTGTCTGGTCCCATGCAGGTACCTATGGGGATGCATAAAGAATTTGAGGTGATGCCCTACCTTTAAAATAGCTTTAAAGCTAAACTAGGAGAGAAGGACCTTAACAAAAAGCCAACTAGAGCCATTGTATAGATACAAATAATAAATTTGACCTGTATATTGGTAATAGGTATTCACTCAAAGTGAATATTGTGTTTCTCCTAAACCTTCTTCAATAATACAGATTTTCTCCTAGTAGAATGCCAAACAGTTCTGAAAGGAAAACAAATAAGTGAAGCAGTTTTCACTTATATAAGAAGGGTTTTCAAATGCCCTTACAATTCCTTATGATACAGGTATGTGCCACTTTCCCTGAATTAATGAAAAGTACAGTGACCTTATGTAGCTCTTTACCAGTTACCAATGTTCATACAGTAAACAAACAATATAATTTGAGGTCTCTGACCACTTGTTCAAATGATAATGGAACCTAAACACAGGCAGAGGTATCAAACAAAAGACTGCAAGCAATCCACAAGCTAAAATGTATTCTAAAAAATCTAAATTTCTCAAAAGTTAAAGTAATCTCAGAAACAGACTATGAAGAGAGAGATGCAAATATGCAAATTAAATTAATAACAGAATTTCTTCATTTGGCTATATAGAATTTCTTCATCTAGTTGACCTCTTCAAATTGACTTTATTGGACTCCACTGGAGACTACAAAGAAAGTATCTCTGTGTCCTCATAAATATTTTTTAATTGAGGACTTAAAGAAATTTTTTGTTGTTTTAGCATACCTTTCCTGCATGTATCTTCCCTTGCAATTCTAAATGCTCTTCATACAGCAAAAAAAATTGGTGTCTCTCTCTTCTTTCAACTGCATTTCTTTTCTTTCCTACTATTTCAAAGTTTAACAGGATAGTTTTAAAGTGCCCTTACAGAGGACCCTTAACCAGCATCTCTGCAGAACCATGTTTGAATAATTCATCAGACTCAATCTTACAGAGTAACTAATGTGCTAATTATACAGAAGAGTCATTTATAAGGTTGGGTTGGGTGCTTAATGCTAAATATCATTATAAAATATTCATATGGTATTTGGGAATTTTTTGAAAAATGCGGATATAATAGACATCCATAAAGATGGATAATTTCCTCAGCATTATGGTCCTGCTACACAGAAAAGATTTGTCAGGAATCCAGAATCAAGTCCTGCTTCTTGAAGAGGTAAAATACATTATGACTGTGTGTTAGAAATATACTATCTATGCACACTACAAAGGTATGTAAAAATAGCTCACCAAATTAAAAGACTCCTGTAGTCACAATGTGTCCTTTAATTTATTGCAAAATCTGAATCTTGTATATGGACCATCTTTCAGGAGGTCTTGTTAAAACTGTTGATGAAATTTCTGTGTGAAGCATTAAATTTGGCTGTATGTTTTGGCCACACTAGTTTACCTGAAACTGTACTTTAAGTTATGTTTTGAAGGGCAGAAATAGGAAACTTTTTAATTATTAAAGGATGTGGAACTCAGTGAAAAATAAAAAAAAAGGTATTTCTTACTAGAATAGGTAAATTCCTTCTTTCAGCAACATATTAGATAACACAGAAAGCAATAATGACCAAAAGCCTACACCAGCAGTACACAAGCCAGGAAGGCTACAGATCCAGAGATTAGATTTACATTTCTGTAGCTAAATGAAATATGGTTCCATCTAAAGTATATACTCTATCTTATTAGGAATATTTTTGCTGCCAAACTTCTTTCCGTAGACAATGGAAAAAACCTATTTTCTTGTTTCATTTTAAAATCTGTAGTTAGGAAAACTCATTAGCTGTAATTTTGTAGACAAAGGCACAGTGCTTCCAGTTGTTAAGCAGCATAATTTCACACACTTTAGCCAAAGCAACTGGCTCATACTGGCCACTGTTTTGGTCAGCTCAAACCAACAAAAATATTTTAGAATAACAGACCCAGAAAGACCGCTGTGTTCTGAGCCAGCTGTGTCCAGTACATTTGCAACGTGAAAACAGATTGCTGGACACAAGAAACAATACTCCTTTTAAACATTTCTTGCAGGATCAGACCATGTAAAAAGGAACTAAATCTTTTTAGTTTAGTTAGGAAAGAACCTTTTCCTTACAAAAACTGCTAAATTTTTGTCACTCTATGATACTTTCTGCTTAGAATAGATATTTTTGCATACTTAGTATCGTGGTTCTTTGTTTTCGTCACAGTCGTCTTTCACGGTCAGTGCTTCTTCAAGTACATGAAAATATCTGTGGCTAGTCTGCAGTTTGAACAAGGACCTGGATTTCTGATGTCTTTAGGCTGCAACTCCACACCCAGCAGAATCTCTTCTGTCAGACTGGGTGCTTCAAAACCCTCATGAGCCTTTGCACATCTTGCTGCCCACAATTTTTTTTCAGCTCTGCTGTTATCATGCCATCTTTCTTAGTGATGGCTTAAAACTTCAAATAAGTAATCTAGAGCGCCTTGTTTTCAATATACCTCTCTGTCATACCATGTCTCATTTTTCTTGCTCTTGACTGGTTTAGAGATTCAAAGGTTTATGCAAATTGCAAATGGGCTTAGGTAGAAAATATCCTCCAGTAGTAAAAACAGCGTAAGTTTCTCATGGACATATATAGACACCAAAAAAAAGAGTGAATGTTCACAAAGAAACAGTTTTAAGATATATGGGAGTGAGCTGGTGATGATGAGTGATATAATGATTTTATGTTTGAAAGCATAAGGTTAACTGACAAAAGCTAAGCTTAGTGAAGACAGTCCAAAATCTAATTGGAAAACATAGAAAAACAACTGTAAAACCCAGGGTAAGGAAGATATTTCAGTGATGAGTTTCACCTACGATTTCTAACAGATTCTCTTGTGAGGAGCCAAGGAAAAACTAGCTACTATAAACAAATGTTCATGAAAAATCTCAATCTGCTTTTACTGACTTTGAGAAGGGAAAAAGGCAGCAGGCAGTAAACAATAAATCATTTAAAATACCGCAGAAGTAAAAGGCACTTTGTTTAATACATTTTCTCAAGAAAGGAAGCTAAAAGGCATGTAGGTCAATAGTATAGTTTGAGAAAGTGTATGAGGAAGAAATAGTAATGGATAATTGGGAGATTCTGACTGTGTAAGCAAAGAGTATATTAACTTCAGAGATAGAGAAAAAAGTGTCCTCATCTCAGTAAGAATGGATCTTTAGCATTGTTTACTTGTGTGGAAGAGAAACAGAACTTTGTTTGCTATGGAAAAGAGACTCCCATATGCTGGGAAGTGTATTACACAAGTATCCATCCTGAAGAGCTCACAAGTGAAGCTGAATCTTACTTCCTCTTTGGAAGAACCTGTAGTGTCCTTACAACTTAGAGCTCATGTATTTCAACTCAAATATCTCTGTTTAGATTGTTTTGAATACTGATAACAACTTACACACTGAACATCTTTGGCTGGCATGGATTAGATTGCTGGGTTTGTTTACACAATATGTCTATTAAATACATGTTTTACATGAATACTTCCTTGCCCGTAAATTGCAAATCTTCATTCTGTTAATGTAGTGCAGCCATCCCTTGAAAGTGGGAACATGAATGAATGATCATGCAGTGTTCATTAGAAAATCAGACATTATGGAATGTATTTAAAAACTCAATTTTTTTCATTGTCTGGTTTAACTAAATCTTTGATTATGCAGATAACTGTATGTGAATATACCATTGACTTCAGCTCAAGCCCTTTTCATATATGACTATGTAAATGAGATAAATTTAGATTCCAGTATAATTAACAGTCTGTTTCTGGAATTATTCTCTATATTCTGTCTTCATGAGCCATAAAGATTTTTCACTATAATAAGCATTTATATAAACATAGAGTCACAGAGTGTGATACGCCAGATGGTTGCACTGCTATTCAGAGAGACCTTGACAGACTAGAGAAAGAGGCAGACGGGAACCTCTTGAAGCTCAACAAAGGGAAAGACAAAGTTCTGCCTCTCAGAAAGAATAACCTCAGGAACCTCCAAACAATGGGGGACAATGTGCTGGGAAGCAGCTTTGCAGAAAAGGGTCTTGGGATACTGGTAGACAACTATCTTACCATGAGTCAGCAATGCACCTTCACAGCAAAAAAGGCCAACAACATCCTAGTTGTGTAAGCAAGAGTGTTGCCAGTAGACCAAGAGAGGTGATCTGTCCCCATTCCTCGGTGCTGACAAAGCCTCGTCTGGAGTATCAAGACCATCCTAACAATCAGACCTCTGCACAGAAAACACTGTATAACAGATATACAGAATAGCTGAGGTTCGAAGACAGCTCTAGAGATCACCCATTCCAACCCCACTGCTGAAAGCAGGGTTATCTAAAGCAGCTTGTTCAGACTACAAATTTGGTTACTACTTCAAATTTGCTTTTACATTCCTTAATAGAAAGACTTCATGAGGAAGAGGTAATATGCCTATATGCCAGGCCATTATTTCCCTTTAATTGGCCAGGCATACACATGTTTGTACTGCATTTGAGCAGCTGAAGCTGTCTGGTATAATCTTCTTTTTCCATCTAGAAGAGCTAAACAAATTTGAATTGTTATTGAGGAAGGATAGACAGAAAACCATTTACAATTTTGTGTTGACTTAGGTTCTATATGGAATGCTATACATGAGCATGCACATACATGCAAACGTGCTCAGAACTTTTATATATTGAAACAGGAATTGCAATCCTTTAAAGCATTAAAAGACATAAAAGAGGGTTTTTTCCATTAATGATTATAGGAAAAGGCAGAAAATTCATTTGATTGCTTGCATACTTCCACATAGTATTGATAAAAAGCGCCTACAATTGGTAACAGGACATCAGTTGGAGGGTATTGCCATCCCGGCAGATTCCTGGTTTCCACTCCTGATTAATTGATTAAAAAATTCAGAAAAAAACCCAGTGCGCATAGGAAATCAACAAAACAAAACAAAGAGCCAAATCAAACTCTCAAGAGAATAATTTCCAGATATTCAGGGCTCTAAAAAATGCAAAGTAATTTGGTAGTTCTGAAAATTTTTTAAACTGCAATATCAGTTTCTCGAGAGCTGTGAATTTAAAATGTATTTTTACTTAATTCACAAGTATGCAACTTACATAGCTAAAATGTAACACTTGAATAATTGGGAGAATACTTTTTCTTCTTGTGATTGACTGCACATGGAACTGATTAACCTAGAAGACTTCTATAATTTAAATTTTTGTTTAAAGTAGTGAAGCACACATAGTCAAAGTAGCAATTCTGCTATATTGTTTCTCTTCCAGTGATGTTTATTTGTTGCAACAGCCTATTTTGCAGAAGGTGTCTGTGATAGAGTGGCCACCATCTGTGAATGCATCTAGGGACTGACCCCAGCAAATGTACTGCTGTGACAGATTTGTGCCCTCAAATGAAGACCTAGCGCCATTTTCATATGTATTTCACACCAGGGAGAATTTTGAGAAGAATCTAAAATTTTGGTAAATGACTTATTCATTTCTGAGAATTCAGAGGGATTTGCAAGGAGAGGGCAAATCGTCCCAGTGGAATTTTTCTGTATTTTGCTGCTTTCAGGGTCCTTGTATGGGAGCTTCTTATGCAATACAAGGAACTCACCACATATCACTGGACAGTGCATCTTGGAAAACAATTTATTCAGCTATTTCAACAGTGAAAATGAGTGAAAGTTTTATGTTAGTGAAAAATCTGAAGATGAGTGGTAAATCCTGAGGAAAGCTTTAAAACAAAAGGTGATTATGTACTTAGCAAATATACCTCTGCCTTTTGCTAGCTCTGCTCAATACTATCATCCAATTTCCTCTGAGGGAATCAATGTGCTATTTTTCTTTGATACATTGTGTGTAGCTTCTCTGTGCTCTAAACCCTGCATTTGGGAGATTATACAATCCTGCAGACTGGTGTAGCTTATAACTGTGGGGTAAGGTCAGCAGAGTTCTCTGAACACTTCTTCTCTTATGTCTATAGTGCTGTAAGTCCGGTGGTACTCATAAACATGCTATGCTTCTGGGGAGATAACATTAATTGGCCATAAATAAAGCCAAATGTATCCTCAAATGCTAATGTTTGTAATTTCTGGGTTTAGTGCTTGTTTTTTGCACTATTTCTTCACTGTCTTTTCCCATCTTTCTAGCTGCTGCCTCTGCAACACCTGTGGAGACTTCATTAAGAGCTTATTATATAATTGTGTTTGCCAGGGCTGGGAGTTCCTTGGGACCCAAGACAGTACCTAATGCATTTTAAATCACAAAACCTTTACAAGGAAAGAAATTACAAGGAATAAAGTGAATTAGTTGAAGAATGGAAAAAGTTAATCCAAATGGAATATAATTATTAATCCCACATGATTTTTCCTTATTCAAATTATTCCCATATTAACAAAAATTTTAATTCATACTGTAAATAATGTCTGGAGAAGTTTTTTCAGATACTACTCATGATTTGTCTTGTTTCTGGAACAAATGAGATAAAATTCTATAATTTAGCTAAGAAGGCGAATACAAAAGATTAAAAAAATGGTCTGTTCTGGCTGAAGTGCACTGAAATTTGGAAATATTGGTTTTAACATTACTGAGTCTTGTCACTATCATTTGGTTGCCTATTATCTGGTAAATATATATTCTGTTAATTCCATGAGTTACGAGACATTCCAGACAAATTAAATATTCTCTGCAATTACAGTTGAAAATTTTTGGCTTTGGAAAAAGAATCATGAATTTGAGGTTAATAACTAGAAGGTTCATACACTAAAATATAAATTCTTTCAAAATTTCTAATTTCTACTTATTCTAATTCAAATGTGTCCTGCCTCCCTCATTTTGTGTTACTTTAACATAAAAGTGATTATTCTGAATTGTTGCACTTAACTATGTAGTTAAGTCTCAATGTCTGTGTGCAGCAAAAGACAAGAACATCAGATGTTCTCTAATCAGAAAAGGTTATTCATTTCTTTCATTCATTTTAGACTCATTCTTCCCCACCTACTTTAATTTTTCTTACAATAAAAGAATTGCTTTTTTCTGAAGAAAACTAATACAATAAGAAACTCTCACTACAGAATTTTGTATTTTTTTTTCGTTTGTTTTCAATGTCATATTACTCATTGAAGTAAAATATTACTTGACATCTTATTTGTAACTGAAGACACTTCCTAGTTATGATCAGGGTCTGAATAAAACTGTTGGATTAAAATCACTGTTTTTCAATGCTTGTCAATTTGTGCTTTATAACAAATGTAATACCTTGCTTGTGTGATGACAAATATACACTTCTTCTGTTAGACACTCATATTTATTTCCTACTCTTGTTGTATTTGGTTTTAACTGTTCAGCAGTATACAAAGCTGGCATATGTCTCTCCATATTATAAATTCTACAAAGCTGTTAGCATTTTGTGAAGTATCATAATGTACTCTTGACTGATCTTTTATTACCAAAGGCCTCAGTCAGCCATTGAAGACTGAAACTGGCAGGCAATTCAGCGTGCCCTAAGTGTAACTTTGAGACAGCAGGAGCTAGAGCTCTCTGTAATTATACTCCCTGATTGTGGAATCTGCTCCCTATTGAGACTGGAAGAGCAGCATCTGTTGAGACATTTGGGTTAAATTTAAAGAGGTACACAAGTTTGTTGATGCATTTAACTGTGGGGAATCCTCTTAAATATTACTTTTAAACTGTTTTGGTTAAAAAAACCCAAAAAATCCCATTAAAATGAAGCTGTGGAAATTACTTCATGTTGTTATGCTAAAAGACTCTTTCAAATTGTTAGCTATTATTTGTCCACAAATGAAAGGAAAAGAAGAGGTAATCAACACCATGAACACAGAATAAAACACCCAATCTGGATTCTGAGAAATAGTTGTTGCTCCCTTATTGGTTAATTTACGCATTCTCTCCACCTCCATCCAGCTTGTCAGTATTTTATATTTGCAGAGGATGGGATTTGCTCTAAGAAACACAAGATATGACACCATATTGTTAATTAGTTCTGTCTTTAGTGTAAAATCACAGAAAAAACAAATCTCACTTCATTTTATTAGAAGGTAATTGTTTTTCTGGAGCGCCTGGGTCATTTGATTAGTGTGCCATCAATTCATAATATTATCGAATGTTTTTTAATATTCTTGTTTTTAAATATTCTCTTTTATAGCTGTTAGTCATAACCTCAACAAGTAATTTTCTCCTGCACTATTTCTTTTATATTGGGTCACACCATTCTTCCAGAAGATTTCTTTTTATCATTAACACTGGCTGTATTTAACATTGGAATTCTTACGTCTGTATAGAATTGTCAACACCTAAATAAATCACAGGTGTTTCTTTCAGAATTTCAACAATTTTTCCTCACAGCCTTAACTTGTCAGCATAAATAATTTCTAATATGTTATATTTTTCATGTACACCATAATAATTAAAGACCATAAACACTTGGTAACTCTAACGTAAATAGAGCTCAAGACTGGATAATAAATTTTGGCCAAGACTGTTGACATCTTATAATCCACAGGAAAAGAAAAGTTTCCTGGGTTTGGAAAGAAAACTCTCTCAAAAGGTTTTAAGAATCCCCTTATGTTATATAGACCTGAAGCGAAAAAAAATAGTAGAAAAACAGCTAACCATTTTCTTTCTCAGCTTGGAAGCAGATTGATCCTTCATTCACAGAAAACTTTTTGTAGAGTTTCAGGTTTTGTCTTAGTGTGCTCTATTAAAAATAAATTATGCAAGATAGTGTGTGTTCTTTAATATCAAAATAATCACTTCCTGCTGAAGAATTGTTCCAAAAGATGATTTTAATATATCCTATGACATGAATAAACACAGAAAAGTGTACAAGTGAGGTCATTTTTCTGTATTGTGGAATGATTCCAGAATTCTTTTCTCATTTCTGAGGATTATGGAAAGAATGAACACAGGCACATATATTTTACCAAAGATTTGCTGATAAAAAGCTTCAGAAGGGCATTACAGCTGTCAAATCTATGATGAGCAATATAGCCAGTGTAAAAAACCCACATGCTTATTCACTTAAGAAGTAATAAGTTATTTTGTGCAAGTAAATGAACAGTGCAATAGAAAAGACTCAAGTTTAAGTGCTTTGTAATTTAAAAGTTGCTATGGATAATTATGAGATGGATCCCCAGCATTTTCCATTCAATTCCAGTCCATGTACTTTTTAAAGATAATAATTTGCAGAATTCCACATGTACATAGAGTATTTCAGACAAGTTTCCGTGACAAATTTCCGTGACAAGTTTCAATTTCTAGAAAGCTGAAGCTCCCAAAAATCTTTCATTTAAGAGAAAGAAACAAGGCATATTGAAAGCATCCAGTCTTTTTGTCAGCAATATCAATCATCATCATTGATGAGGATATCAGTCTGAAGTACCTGATGGGTAAATTGTCACAAATATGCAGAGTAGTTTATTCTTCAATAATATACATAAAACTGTATTTCCCACTGACATGCATAGACAAAGTTATAAAAATGCATTTATTTATTCATTTTAAGTAGAAATAATTCTCCTTTATGTGCTTACATCAAAAAAAGTTCCTTTCAATAGACCAGTGCATATCAGAGAGCATACAGTGTGTTCTTTGGGGGTGCATACTTCTGACCACCAGACAGAAAACTATAAGGTGTAGTGGAAATTCTTGATTTGAAAACACAGGAAAATTGTCTTTCCTGTCATTCATCCAGGATAGGAGAACAAGCCCATGGAAAGAAACCAAAAGGACTGAGAGATGGCTGTCTCATAGACCAGCAGTGAAAGGAAGACTGAGAAAATTCTAGAGAGATCGATGGAATGTTGTCAATGACTGGTGACTCTGTAGATGGCAAATCTCTGAAAGCAGGATAATCACATTTTTGTAATCATGTACTTTTGTAGTCCTAAGAAAACTTAATGTTGGCAAACTGCTAAAGAGCTGAATAGAGTAACAGTAGTCAAATGAGATAAGAAGTCTTCAGTATGCTGGAGATCTATAGTCCAGAATTCTGAGGTCCAGCATGAAGCTGATCTCTAGAGATTCTTAGATTTTCCATCTTATCAGGATTATATTGTATTTGATGCTTGCTATATTTATTATATACTGATGCAACTGAGCAATAGGGAGAGACTGAGCAACACTGAGAAACAATTAAAATGAAAACTTTACTCAGACTTTTATCTTGAGTTTTCTCTTCAGTCTTGAGTGTTCAATGTTTCACACAGCTTCCATTCCCTATATTGATAAAACAAGTCTATGTGAAACGTACAGTGGGAAGAATTTCATCTATGGAAGACCAATGGAGGATCTAGGTGACTAAAACAAACTGTAGCAAGCACATAAACTTGGTAGGTGGGTGTGATTCTGCAGGATTTAAATAAGAAAGCTGTACTGACTCAGGCCAAGGTTCTGTCTTAGTGACCACAAGTTACACCAAGAGAAGAACAAGTCAAACAAATCATTGCTCCCTCTGTTACTGTTCTGTTACCTATTATATTGTTCTTTGTGGATTTCCTAAACCTAATGTGAATTCTTTAACCTCTTTGTACCTCTTTTCTTTATAGTCACAGATATTTTTACTAGCACAATAACTGATGGTCAGAAATTCAAAAGCTCTGTTATTCTTCCTATTAAGAACTAAATTCTTTTATTTAATTTGAGCTTGACTTTTGCTATGTCCATGTAATAATATCTTACTTTTGTAACAGGAGGGACGGTGAACAATAATTTCCTATTCACGTTCTCTGTGACCATTTTTTAGGTCTTTTCTTATGTGGTGTCCTCTCCAGGCTGCAGAGAATGTTTTCTCAACTATTACATGTAATATCTGTTATGCTTTTGAATACTTTTGTCTTTCTCTGGATCTTTTTCGGTTCTAGTGAGTACTTTTTGCAGATAAGAAGACCAGCCATGGACATAGTATTTAATGTTTGGGAAAAGCACAGATTCACACAGTGATTTCCCTATTTTTCTTTCTCTCCCTTTATTTCCTAATATTTTCAAATATTTGGGAACATTTTTGGGGCACTACTAAGTACTGAGACTTTATTTCCACGGAAATATGCATCATAATCCCAAGGTTTTATGTCTTTTGTTATGAATTCAAATCCTTCTACTTTACAGTTTAATTGGTTTCTTTTGGTATCACTTCATGATTTTCTATACTGACCTTTTTTCTGTTTCATTGCTATGACCCTCAGTCTTGTAAGGCTTCTGTACATTCTTTGCAGGTGGCTCTCATCTTTACTTTGACCAACTTTTATCATTCCACAGAACTTTCTTTAAAGCTAACATTGAGAGAATTTGCCAATTTTTGCTGTCTAGTAGACGACTGACATAGGTGAAGTGCACTCCCACAAGCAGCCGTAGGCAAACTATTACTTCTCACAAGCTGAAACCACTGTTGTGGTTCAAGCCCAGCTGGAGACGAAACACTATGCAGTAGCTCAACTCCCTCTCTCTTCCTCCTCCAACAGTGGAATGGAAAGGAGAATCAAAGCAAAAATTGTATGTTGAGAAAAGAATAGTTTAATAACTGAAAATAACATAAGATACAATAATAACAGTTAATAATATAATAAGATTATTATTAATAATAATAATAATTATTATTATACTTTTAAAAAGGGAAAACCAAGTGATTCACAACACAATATCTATGGTGTCTTTGGCAAACTCCCTTTCACAAACACTAATCGGCCCCCTTCCAGGTAAGTCCCTCCGTTTTTATACTGGGCATGAAGTTTTATGATGTGGAATATCCCTTTGGTAAGTTCAGGTCACCTGTCCCAGCTGTGCTCCCTCCCAGTTTCTTTTGCTAAACTCCTCTCTGGCAGAGCGTGAGACAAGGGAAAAAAAAATGTCCTTGACTTAGGTTAAAGATAACTTAGCAAAAAACCAAAACGTCAGGGTGTTGTCAACACCACTGCCATCCTGAATCTGAAACACAGCACTGCAACAGCTACTGGGAAGAAGTTAGCTCTACTCTGTGAGAAACCAGAACATCTTTGGTACAGATTTGGTATAAGGAGAGAAATGACAGGCACTATAATGGAGCAACAGCTGTAAGATGGTATCCTCCAAATTAATCAAAAACTTCTCAGCAAAGATGGATACCTTCAACGTGTAGTTAGATTATCTCAAAATGAACAGAGATCTTTAAAAACCTGGAAATATGGAAACTGAGACAGACACATTTTTTTTCTCCAGATAAGAAGGGAAAAGTAATGTTCTTCTGAGGAGTGTCTATTAGACTGTAACCCTTTAACCTGGCAGGTTAGAAGGACTGAAATTAATATAAGAAATTGGGCTTTTGTCACTTAGTTTAAACACGCAATTTTGCCTAATAACTAAAAAGATTAATGATGAAAAAAAGAACAATGAATAAGCAGTAAGGTAGATAACATACCTACTAAATCTTGACTCAGTAGTTTTAACTTGCTCATATTATCATCTTTTTCAGTACTCCTGGTTTTACTGTCCATATAATTTTCTTTCACAATTTCAAGTATAGCTAACACTCAGAGAACAAAGCAAAGTATTATGTTGGAAGTACTTGATTTTTCCTGGTTTTGCAATTAAATCATATGAAGTGAGAAATATTCCATCTCATACAGATAAATGACTAATTTCAAAATTAAAGGTTTACTATCTGTAAAGATTTTTCTAAATTTAAATCAATACATTCTAATCAATTCAACCTGGAGAACTGTGCATCTATTAGGTTTCAAATATGTACATCTATTAGATTGCAACTACCAATATCAACAAGAACTTTTAAAAACTTTCTAAAATAACAAAAAGGAAATTGACATTTTCTTACAATGTTGAGTTATAAAGATATAAGTTAATGATAAGAGAAGAAACAGCTGAAATGACAGACTGTGCATCTTTCTTAACATGGAATTAAGCTGTAGCAAGTAAACTGCCTTTAAAACATTCATAACCAACACTATCTCTGTGCAAATAGTGAAGTGCATTGCTGAAAAAGACATGAAAATACTGCCTGAGAAGACAGATCTTTTGCTGTTGTTTGTATTTATTTAAGGGGGTTTATTTGATTTGCTTACTGCTGCTTATACATTTTGACATGAAAAAATATATTTTTCTACAAAATATATAGTCCCGTAATACTGTCAGCTGTTTTCCATTGCAGTATAATTTATGGAGTTTATTGCAAACTATGCCTTTATGCAAATCAAGCAGTTAATATTTGTTTGGATTTTTTTGTCTGTTTTCTTTTTCACTTTCTTCCTGAAATTAATTTTTCTATCTACTTTTTAATAGATGTTTGACTTACAAGCTCCCCCATGAACAGATAGCCAATGAAGCAGAACTGGCCAAAGAGGAGTCTCGTATCCCCAACATCATCCCTGTGGTGAAAGGCCAGGAGTGCTTTTGCAGGAAATGGTCCACCTTGAGACTTAGAGTAGGTGCAATTTCCTGTTTGTTGTTTTGTAAGGAAGTTGCTACTGGTTTTGGAGGTTAGCTACAGTTCTTGGAATTTCATCACTGATACACCTATATGACTCCTATATCACAGTTGTTAAGAAAATCAGTTGTCTGTCCCTGTAGGAAAACCACCTTTGAGCAGTAAAAAAAATTGTTATTCAGAGCTACTTTAGTGTCTTTATTATCTTCTAAAGTTCTGAAATTGAAGATAGCTGTAATTTCTTGATTGTTTAATCCAGAACTCCAATCTCTACTCATTTTGACCATTCTACAGGTATGGTATTTCTAATCGGTGCAAGACTTTATCAAAAGAACCTCCAAAATGAAGACTGATAATGACAACAACAACATACAAGCTTGTCCTGACTCTGCTCAGTAGCAATTTAAGTGGAGATTATAGGAAAGACAGAAATGCTTTTTCCTAAGAAACCAATATTTATGTTGAGTAGTCATTGAGAGGATTAAGCAGAGATTTCTGAGAGAACGTGAGAATTTACTGGAAAAATGTAGATTCAGAATAGGTGAAAGCAAGGAATAATGTAGGCAAACCATAGATATCAGGCATGATACCAGCTAATGGAGAGTCAGGTATAGGAAGTAAAGAGAAACAGGACTCAAAAAGATGATAGTGAGGTGGACTTGATCAGGAAAGATGTCAGTATCTGCTTACAGAAAGATCCTGTAAACTTAGAAAGACTGCACTAAAACAGTCTTTCATCTCCAATATTACCTACAAAATGAAGCTGTTCCTTGGGGGAGAGGTAATGTGACAGACATGAATTTCTTCATAGGCTTTCAGTGCCTTTCCTTTCAGTATCATTTTTAGTCCATAGAGAGTTGCCTGTTTGATGAAGTTTTTGTTATGAGTACAGTTGTAAAATGAAAAGAAAGTAAGAACTTTGACAATCATTTTGCGAGAGACCTGTGTGTGACAGTTACATGAAGCAGTGAGTGAAGAACTCTGAAAAAATGGATGAAGAAAAATGGGACTTGCTGACCTCTTTCAGGCTTGTAAAGACCTTTCTTGTGAAAATGAATAATTGTTCACATAAACATCTGAGAATGAAATTATTTCAGATAAGGTTTGTGCCTTTTGACATATTGAAGTATCCCCAGTTCCATAAAAGGTGAATTAGAAAATCATATTTGAGTAGCCAACTGAATTGAGATAAAATGCAGTTGAAATGAAATGCAATTGCCTATAATGAGAAAAGTGGTTGTTCTAAGTGCAGATGACTACTTTAAGTCAAATGACTAACAAATTGTGCTAGTTAAAGTGTAGGACTCAAATGCATATTGTGGAATATCAAAACCCCTTGAAATGTTTCTCAATAATATATCTTTCTTCTTGTTCACATGCTACATGAGAGCATTTCTCAGTATAATTTTTAATTGAAACACTATTACTCAATCACACTAGAATTGGTTTGCCAAGTCTATAAAGTTGAGACATGAGTAAGAAGTTATACCACTGGATATTGCTGCAGTCTCTAATGTGTTTTAGAAGAAAATAACCTATAGCAATATTGTTATTCTTGTCATAGTGTACATAGAAAAAATAATTACTTTATAATTCTCTACAGAACCCGAGGACATGAGTAAAGTAGAAAATAAGTCAAATTAAATATTGAAGTGCCTATGCTTTTTAATTTTTCTTTTTGATCCAAGAATGTCAGCATACTGTTAGATTGAAAAAAAAAGAAAAAAAAATAGTAGAGAGAATTAATGACAACTGGCTATATATATATTTTTTTTTAAAAGCACAAACTTCATAGTAGAATTACACTGAAATCATATTAAACCTTAAAAATTTGCACCACAGACTTACCTTTTAAAAGCACTACCTTTCAATTTTATTCTGGTTTTTGTTGTGGGGTTTTTTTTGTTTGTTTTCCTTTTGGATTAGGAATTGCCTAGACATCCCTCTTGGTTAATATTTTACCATAGCAAACTTAGCCTTGGAAGAGAGTACAGCCTAACCTTTCAGAAGTCCCTTCAGATCCTGCCCCTCAATGTCAAATATTCCTTCATCATCTGCTTGTTTCATATTCACTTTTATGTTTCTCCTTTTTAATGCTTTATTTTCTCCTTATGTGTTTTCCTTCTCTCTTCTCCTGCTGTTTCTATTATCCCTAGTCCAACAGGTTCCCAGCTGTAGCTTCCTTTGTTTCCTCTGTTTGTCTGGTAGCTCTTTTGAATCCATCCCAGTATTTCTGGATTGTTCTGTTGGTATTTGGTCTCCTTTTAATCAATGCCTTTCTCATTTAAAAGCGAGGTGTTCTCAGAATTGACCTGAAGAATTCCTTATTGCTACTGTGACCAAACAGCTAAGTAATTTTCCACTTTTTCTGAATATCTATAGTCCTGCTATCTCTCCAGTGATGATATAATAGACTCAGAATGTCAAAGAAAACAAAGACAGAAAGAATGTAGCCATTTAATTAAAGACTTAAAGTTAACATAGTAAAATATTATTTGTTTAATCATTTTGGAATGTAGAGATTGTATAATGGATTTTGACTTGCGGTAAAAAAGATTTTTCTTTTGTTAACACAAATCAACAATTCTAATATATACATATACATATAGTATTTGTCTCATAAACTCATACTAACAGATCAGTTCAGAAAGACCTTCTTTCTTTCATCTACTACTGAGCTGGAAAGTGTACTCTCTCTGCAACCTGCAAGCAACTCGTACATCAACTGTTCAAAACCACGCCTTATAACAGGATATTCGAAATTCCTTTAAACTCAGAATTGTACTACATTTATATTCCCTTCACTTTCTTTCAAGTAAGGTAAAGTTGACCAACTAGTTATTTAAATGTGATTTGATCTGAATATCAGGTTATTGAGCTAGGAAACAAAGGCCTCATACAGAGAATATCCTAAAGCCAGTCTGCTTAATAGCTAAGCATAAAAGGAATCCTGAAAAATTATACAGATATATGTCTTCCTAACACAAAATGTTGTAAAGATTTTTTAAAAATTCTTTTTCTAAAATTTTCTATTCTGTATTGCTATTTTAACTCTACTGAATCTTTCAAACTGCATTTAATAACCTTTTGGGTTTATCACTTCTAGTTTCTTCAGAGTTTTCTCAGAATGTTTTAACTTTAGTGTTTCAAATGGTCTTATCTGCTTGGAGAAAAGCATCAACCTCTAAGGTAACCAGACCTAATGCATTAATGAATGGGCAGATTAATTTCAACACATTAAGTTGCAGTTAATAACTACCTGCAAACTGGTTACAATATATAACATGCAGAAAATATTTTCAAGTTATGGAACTCTAGCAGTTTCTATCAGCTCTGTGGAGGAGGCATTTTATTGTACCTGAGTACTGCAATATGGGAAAGGTTCTCAGAAGGAAGCTGCCAGCCTTAACTTATAAAAATCAGACACTGACACTGCTTTTTGTGTGACAAACAAGACCAAATAGAAATCTTAGTGGGTGCAAATCGATGAGTGAGTTACACTACTCTTTCTTGCACTTGATGAACCTTCTTTTTAAGTCATTCTGTCATCTCATTCCTCCAATCTCACTGAAACACTGTCAGTCAAACATAAAAAAGACTAAGTAAAATGCACAAACAAATAGTCGAAGTAATAAGAGCATGTTTGTTTAGAAATTTCCTGCCCTTTTATGGATTTTTTTGTTTGGCTGGTTGGGTTTTTTTAAGGAGATACACAGTTGCATCAAAGCTGTCTATATTCATATTTGTATTTGGCAATTTTCTTTCTCTAGAGTTGAATAATCTAGAATACATATGCTACTGCGTATTAAACAGAGGTATTTCTATTCAAGATAATTTGATACCAAATCTAAACTGTTCTGGAGCTTTCAATATAATGCTGTGTTTCTCATCTTCCTATTCTATGTCTGTAGTCAGCTGCATAGTGAAGAATCCAGAATTCATAGACTCAGAATAGAAAATAAAGGTATAAGACACCATAACTAAAACTCCCATGAAGGACTGGCCATTCAGACAGATAGGCCTCTAGTATTTCAAACTTATCTTTTACCTTGTTTATCAACATTTCTCAATATCAATTCAATTCCACAAAATATGAGTTTAGTCTTACCAACACCAAAATACGAATTTGTGGTGTCATTACCATTTCACTTTAAAAATGAGCATTAGTGTAGATGTTTCTTTGGTCAGCTTTTCTCATCTTCTCAGAATGAAAGAACAGAGCACCATTTTGTCTATTCCTGGCATATTTTACAAAACAGTATATCAGTAATGCTTCATGGCTGATTGCATCAAAGGCAACTGCAAGACCCAAACAAATTAGTTTGAAGCCTAAACTCATTGCCATTGTCAAGAGGAGATAAGCAGACAATAAAACATTGAAATTCTCCTATCATATGTGCTGATTAAGGTTAAGGATTCCAGATATCAGCAAAGACTGGGATAATTATATCTATGCCTATAGATTATTTCTTTCTATATGGTCCCCCTAGAGAGGAGTTAGTATATTGATTTACTAACCTGAGTCTTCAAAAAGGCTGCCTGTTTCCCTTGGAAGTCAATAAGAACTTGAGGCATATTTCCAGGGTGTGAATCAGAAGCTAAGGAAAGAAAAACTGGCAAAAAAAAAAAAATCCAGCAGAGCAAGTTCTGCATTTGTCTTAAACAGATTTAGCCTTGGTCAAGAAACAAGCAGGAAAACGTCTCACAAAAATTTGGTTCAAGATCTGCTGATAAGGTAATTCTAAATGAAAAAAAGGAAAGAATTACCTATGCTACAATAGTCAGTTGATTGGAATTTCCCATACATTAATATTGAATCTTGTTTTCTTACACAAGAAACAGGTGTGGTTTAATATTTCAAAATCTATTTGATTCATCAAACAGTGAGGAGAGCTATTAAATCTTATTCCATCCCATTTGGATGGAAATGACCCCTTTCACATTGCAAGTAGATTATTTCTATTATATAAACTTCCTTCAAAACTATTAAGGATATTACTATTACAGGGTATTAAATGTGTATGTATGACATATAATCAGTAGCCTGATTTGATCTTCTCTTTGTGACTTGACTGTCAATATTGTAAGATCCCATCCTACATATCACCCACAGTTTTTCCCTAAGAAAAGATGGTTTTAACCACGCTATTAAACATTGTCCATGGTATTGAAAACCTAAGGGAATATTTCAAATATTCACATACGTGTTATTTACCATGTTTCTTTGGACACAAGAGGAAACGGAGGAAAGGAAGGATTTGACTAAGGATGTCTGTGTGTGGATCAACACATACAGGTAACCAAGGCAACCACCAAGCCCCAGCTAAAATGCAAGGAGTAGGTTTATTCCTTTACCTCACTAACACTGGGTGGCACAGACTTAGTTCATCCTCTCAGAAGGGGCATACTGCCTGCCCCAATATATGAAAGGGCTTTGTGCACCTGCAGTTTATCTCAAGGCTGTGGTTTTGTGATCTCTCTCCCAGCATGAAGCTCAAGTATATTTGTGAGAGTGTGTTATCTCTACATGGCAATTCTACCTCTCAAAAGAGGCAGAGGATGAGCAACACTAGGCATAATAAATGGAGTTTTCCCACACCGACATTTTTAGTAGCAAGGTGCAAGGTCACTTTGAGCAAAATTACTCCCTTCTCCTTGCCAACTCTTAGGATTTTAACCCTTTGCTCCCAACAGTCTGTTCACAGAATCTTCAGCTAATTCTGCACCTTGAAGGTTCCTGTGTGCCACCATTATGACGGAAGGCAGATAAGTCCTCGTGGATCTGTGACTGTGTGCATCTCTGGAATACACACACGTGCTTAAAGAGGGAATGCACTATCTAGAATTTCGACAGCTATACAAATTCTGTTCAAGGCACAGAAATGTTTCCTTTCCCGCTAGACTACTTCAGTATAAGCTCAAACTATGTGAATAATTTATCTCAAGAATAAATTGTTCATGTATCATCAATCTAAAGTAAAATATAGTTTAGAACAAAAATGTGAGATTTAGGTGTATTTTTATCTTCTCTCTCCAAGTTTTTTGATGTTGAAAAACTCCCTCAACACTCCTGGGTTTCCAGAATTTATTATTTTAATTGATGACAATGCTAATGGTAATGCATGTTTTCAGAATGAAAAGTTTTCTTGCATAAGTGGCAGTATCACTGGAAAACTCAAAGCTCTAAAACTCAGAGAACATTAAATCAGAAATTCAAATGATTTCCCCCGATGATGTCAAAGTAGGATTTCAAAACTGAAGATGCAGTAGCGAGGATTTCTGTACATTAGAAAAAATATGTGTGAATACTCTTATAAAATGAAATGGATTCCTATTTGTAGTTATCTATCTGAAGAGAAAAGACATAAAACTTTTAGACATTCTATTTTGATATATAACGTATATTTTATGTGTATAAAATGAAACTTTTAGATATTACATTTCGATATTTTAGATTATGTTGTCCTGTGGTTCTCATATAACCTGGAGATCTTAACTAACTCCCACAAAAATGTAGGTAAAATTTAAATATACATGAAATAGAGGGATTAAATAGATGACCCCTTAAAAAATATTCCAACACTGTTTTATTTAAGCCTGTCTGTATTCCTGTTTCCAAATCTTCTGATTCTACAAGAAGTTTTAATTTTTTAAACTCCTCATGTTGCCTTGAATCATGAAGAATTCTGTTTGGTTCTGACCTGTAAACACTAATTTATATACACATGTACAATTTATATTTTATATTTGCAGGTAAAATACAGCACTATGTGTGGCAGCTATGTTTGGAAAATAACTACAAACAAGCATATTTATGAATGGTCAGCAGAAAAAAAAAGAATGGTAGTTTGTTAGGATTGAAAATTCAAGTGGATATTCACAAACACAATGGTGTAGCATTTAACCAGGGTTTTATTTTAAAATGATGCTGCTTGCTGGCTTGTGAATATTAATATTCACACATCTTCCTGAGCTGTCATAACATTTATCTTCTTAACAAATCAAAAAGCCTAACAAAATTAAGTATCAAATATTCTAGCCTCTGATTCTAGAACCTGAAAAATAATTTCAGTCAGCACAGTCTATATTTCATGAAAACTTGTATTATATTATCAGAACCTTAACCCACAATAACAAGACTTTAAACTATTCTTGCATTAACATATAACATGGCAATAATAATTTTTTTACTGAGAAAAATCTAGGTTTTTAGCTGATGGTGAATGGGAGTCTAACAAACCCTGTTTTCAGATGTTCATTTTCATCATTGCTGATATCGCTGTTTATGCTTTTACAAAGCAGGAGACTAAATATTCCACTGCCTGTAGTCCGTGCCTCACTTCAAACAGAGAAGAGGATGCAAAAATTCAATTTTTGCGAAATGGAAGAGAACAAAACTTGTGAGGAATAAAATTCTGTGCTTTGGTTTCACTGAAAGATTCCAAAAGACAGAATGAAAAGAAATGTATATAATCTGATTTTTATAAAGCCAATGTATGAGATTTGGAAATGAGAATTTAAGTTTTATTCTTCTATGTTTATCACTCCATAAAATCTGTACAAAGCTTTTGGCGTTGACAGCATGGTTTGACTAACAAAAATCAATTCTATAAGCAAGTACTTTTTATTTTATCTTAATTTTGCAGTAAAATTATAGACACACATATGAACCATATTTTTAACTGAAAGTGATAATCGTGTACATATGTGCATATGATTTTAGAGTGAAATATTCAAAATTAATATCTTACACTAATTTGTGTGAAAACAAGACTGACCTATGAGCTCAGGATGACTGACCCTGAAGTGACAACCATCTGATATCACACGCCTACATCATCAGCTGCTGGTCACCATGACATTATTGCTGAGTTATCTCTAATGCTATGTCAAGAGAACATTTTAAATATCAGAGTCTAAAGGAGATTGCAATGTCCCTTTCCTCTATACAAGCGGAATTTGTTTTCCCTTCAGATTTCTATCTTCTTCCACATGGAATGAGAACATCATTTCTGCAGTACTGTACTGTCACACTTTCCTTGTGGTAGGTTTGGAGACTGAAGAAACAGAACGTGGTCCCTGTGTTCTGTGCCACATCTTGAGAATGAGGCCAGATAAAGGATATATTAATATGTAATGTTAATTAATATAGAATGTTCCCAACTCTCCAGATGGGGAACTTCTGTAACAGTAAAAGGCACCTACCCAAATACTGTCTGAGAAGAAGACACAAGGTTTAGTGAAAAGAAGCTTCTCTGTAGGTGATAAATTTGGGGGTTTTGTGGACACTGTGATTTTCTATAGTATTTTCAGGGCTTGTCAGTTTCAGACTAATGCAATTATTAAAGTAGAGTGTTGCTAAGGCAACCTCCTAGAACATTCCTTCCCTGAGGTCCACAGAAAATCCCAAGGAGCAAAGAAAGCAGTTAATTCCTACCTACTGTGCACTAAAAGTTTAATTTTTTCTAGAATCTAATTTTTTTTCTCACATATTTGAGCTCATTTACTTGCAAAGAAAAATAAGGAGAAAAAAAATCCCCCTTAACATTCAGGACCATGTCTCACATACCATCATGTCCCTGAATGTTCTCTATTGTAAAAATCATACATCTCTTCTGACCTTGTTGTCTTTGTTTTGTTACATAAATTATTCAGTTTTGACATGTTTTATAGGTCAGACACTGAACAAAAACCATTTCAGAGACTTAAAAATTCAGCAGGAAGTTTGTTTTTTCCCCCTGCAATCTGTTCAAATACAGGTTACTGCAGAAGTTGATTAAATACGCAATATCCAAATAAAGTATGCACTTTGAAATGAATTAAGTCTGTGTTAAAGCTAGACTACTCTAGGGGTTTGCAACTCAAAGAAGGAAAATTAGCCTGGAATCGATATTCACTGCTTGCATGTCAAAAAAATAATTGGAATTATCATTAGCAAACCAGCTCAAAGGGTAGCACCTAAGTTAGGTAACCTCATACGGTTTCTGACATGCATTCACCTGTCATACACCTTGGCTTTTTTATCACACATAATTTTTTTATTTAACCAGTCCAAGCAATGTAGCTCATTCAATACGTGACATTTTTAGCTTGCCTATTTTAAATGAAGCGCAATGAAAAACAGATTTTTATTGAACTACCAAGAGACTGCAATACATAGAGATTCATTTTAGTGACTTTGCAGATGTCTTTTTCATCCACCTCTCCTCACACTCCTTTAGCTGCTGCTCAGGAGAAAACATCCATTTAGGGAAAAAAATTCAGGTTTTATTTTCACATTAGTTTTAACATGCCCATTAAAGTCTATGGTACATTAAAGACATTGAGAGTTTGAAAATAGTTGTTTGTAGCCTTGATGAAGTCCTGAACAAGGTGGTATAGCCACAGCAGATTTACTGGTTGAATTAACTTTGCTATTTACTTTTCTCCATTTTATCATCTGACACTTCTCAAACTGTCACCAACCCTAGTAGCTTTAGTGCCATACTCTTTTTAGGAAAGGCTCATAAAGGATGCATACCCTTACCAGGCTTATTAACAGACCTTTACTAGACCTTTCCCCCACACCCCACTCCAATTAGGCGATTTTTCATCTATAATTTTCATGCTTGCACTGTAAAAAAAAATAGTTAACAAGTATGTTGGACATCAAGTATGCTAATTTACACAAATTCTAGAAAATTCCTTGGATGTTTTTGTGGAGAGCAAGGAGAAAAAAACACTAATATTTCTAAACTCATGATCTTCTCTTTCATCAGGTTTTTGTTGTATTTTATTCTAGTATCTATTTTTGTTCTAGTCTCATTCTATTATCCTCATATTCTTGGTGAGAACACAAATCATTTACCTTTGCTGCTATCACAGATTCAATTCAGATAACAGGTAGAGAAAGTAAACTATAAAGTTATTGTTCAAATGAAAATATAAACAAATAAATAAAAAGATGTAAAAGATATCTTCTTCTTTCATATTTTTCTTTTTTCTACCTATAATTTGACTTTTCATCCTGTGATGTTTGAGGGTGTCTCCCTGCCCCACCTTCTCTCTCTCTTATCTACTCAAAGGAAAGAGCCAAAGGGAAAGAGAAAATTTAATTTTTAATTATGAATATTTACATTTGTGCCAAAATCTGAAAAAATAGAAATTTAACAGTAGCGACCATGGAAAGGAAAGATGTAATGAATTAGCTAGATGATAGGTTGTTCTCCTCTATCCCAAAGAACATGACACTTAAAGGACTGTTAATCTATCTGGCAGTTCCACAAAATTACTTGAAAATTTTGGTTTTATTGTTGTTTGTTGTTTTTTATGCTTATTTGTTTTTTGGAATGTTTTGTTCCTTGTGGTTTGATTTGGAGGTTTTTTGTTGGTTGGGTTTTTTGCCTTTACAGTCCATTTCACTCTCCTGCTTATTCTTTTATTGAAATCATGATCTGGAATGTGCAACATCCCAATAACAGCCAAAAGTAAGCAATGTCCTCAGTAAGCAATATATTAGTAGCACAACCAAGAAGAAACTGAACGGATTAAAAAACTCAAACAAGAATTACCTTGACAAAGTTATACTGAAAACTGCAGAAGTTACAGTATTTTAATAGGTAGAGCAGCTTCCATGTTCAAAGAGAAATTTGTAAGAATTTTTGAAAAGTTCTAAACAACCTTCCTCAGCAGCTGGAATCAACTACTCTTCATCCATATGGCACCCGAAAGTTTTCTGTCTTATATAATCTGATTTTTGTAAAGCCAAGGTATGAGATTTAGAAATGAGAATTTATGTTTTATTCTTCTAGGTTTATCACTCAATAATCTGTACAATGCAACAATGACTTTGAGTTGCTTCACTAATTTTTGTGTATATGGAACTTGGACATCTCAAATGAATGTTCTGAGAAGAGATGTCAAATAAATTATCATTATGTGGTCTCCAACTTATCCCTCAAAAAAAAAAAAAAAAAACCAACCAAAAACAAAGCCAAAAAAAATTAAAATAAATCCTCTTATGTTACTATTAGGTTACTTGGGAAACACCTGTAAGTAAGGTACGTGTAAGTAATGAATCGTGAGGATTCATTCCTTTCTGTTTCCAGGTTAGATCCTTGAGATTGATTACAGCTTCTCAAGGAAAGAAGAGATTTGGGCAAATGTGGGGAAAGAAATGAAAGAAAACTGAATCATCACACTGAATTCATTATTTATTTTGAATGGGAAGTGCTTCTGCCCACAAGGACAAAGCAGGATTATAGCCCTTAAAATTTGTATCGCTGTTGTTGGATAAGCTTAATGAAGTGGCAAAACTTTCACAACAGGTATCAGAGAAAGCTAAATTATTTCAAGGATTATGAAAGTAAAGGAAATGATAAAAATGAGAAAAATGGAAATAGTGTTTTATATATGCTGCAAGTGTGTATTATTAATAAAAAGGGAAGATTTTAAGACTTTTTTTCTGATATATATATATATATATATATATATATATGTAAACAGTCTACCTTCTTTGGCAAAGGCAGTTTATATTTGGAGTTGATTGGTTTTTACCTATAAATTTCAGCTTTACTAAACCCAGTACATAACTTCAATTTTATTTCATGCAAGATAGAGTCATGAAAAGTATATGACATCACATCAAAAGCCAGCAGGTTTACAGTTACTGACTGAAAGTAAGTGACATAAAGTGTTGAATGAGAAACCCCTTGAATTTATTTATAATTTATTTATAAAATACCCCAGATTTGGCTGGACGAAAGGATCTGTTGCTGATTATCTTGTTTAAAGTTCAGAGGCGAGGCTGTTTGATTCTGGGTCTCAGATGAAAGAGTGGAGTCCAAGTCTTTATCCTGACCCAGGTGACGCACAGAGCTTCACCTTGAGCAAGGTTTCCTCTTCAGGGAGGCTCAGGTTCTAAATCACGTCAAAATTTGAAATTCTTTGTCAAACTCTTCCTTAGTGTCACTTTGCTTAATTCTCAGGAAAATACAGTGAAGGTTATCTCACTCAGCTGCTTGAAATACTTTACATTGGAAATGCTTGGCAGTCAGTGCATGCAAGACAGGTAATAATGTAAACTCATGATATTTCAACCTCTGATTGTTTAGGGCTTTCAAGCTGCTGCCTAATGAAATCTGATATCTGCTAGGTTGATGAGGATGGGAAATGTCAATTTTTAAACAGCTGTGTATATATTTTCCTGAATGTTTCTCTGTATTCATCCTCATTGTGGATTTTTGGCAATCATGCCTCATACTGGGCCCTTCTGTACATCAGTTTTCAAAGACACTAGAATTGTGTTTAATCTTCTCAGACATATCCTCCCACGTCACGATTCTGTCTAGATGGTCTCCATTTCAACAACGAGCAAGAAAGGATTAAGAATTCCAGCTACAACTAAGGATCCCCATTTCCACTTTCTTTTGGTGAGGTGAAGACATTGACACTCATCCTGGAGTTTCCATCTGCTCCAATTTATGTCGCAAATGAAGCAGATCAATCTTTTTAATTGTTTTCTTCAGACATTTACTTCTGAAGCTGTGGAAATGAGATTTCTGGTATGTTGAAGATTGCTTTGACCATTTTCTATGGTAGAGAGTACAAGTCTTTATACAAATAAATTTATCTGTTCTGTAAATTACTATTACCTGCATATTAAAGCATTTGATCTAGCAGACACAATGTTGCAGTTCTTATATGAACAAATAACTTTGCTGACAAGTGGTCTTTGAAGTCTTTTTAGAACATGAAATGGAAGCTTCCTTGTCTATAAAAATATCCTCTCTGTGTAAAAAGACGATGAATAAACACAAATGAAAACAAGACAGCTTCCTATAGGTTATAAAATCCTATTTTTTGAAAAAAAATCATTAAATGGGTAGAACTTTGTTAAAAATAATGTTCTTTTTTTTTTTTTCAGGTAGTCCTTCAATCATTAAGTACCAGTAAATATTACTTAAGTAGATATTATTTTTACCTACTTTGAGAGTCAATGACAGGAAAAAAATGGTGTATTTGATAAAGGACAGGTGACAGAGTTTGTCCAAATCTGCTAGAGCAAGCCTTACCTTATCCTTAGTCCTACTTGGCAGCAGCAGCCAACCTAATGTTCTTCTGAAGGTTCTCACAAGTTCCCAGGTTTCTGACCAAGTGCACAGAAATGCAACACATCACAGAAGTAGCACCCAAAACTGATTTGCAAATCGCTAGATCTTCTGGCTTCCTCTGTTAGTTGTGCTCTCTCCCTGATTGTTGTGCAGACCCAATATATAGCAACACAGAGTCAGATATCCTGCTGAACTAAAACCTCTGGTCAAGTTTCCTGAAAAGGGGTTATGCAAGTAGAGACCATATTTCAAGTCAACCTGTAATGAATTCTGAGTGAATTATAAGCCAGCTTATACAATTATGGTAGAAATCAGGGCAATGAAATTAGACCTTTGAGACACGTCAGAGTTTTCCACTAGGCTCTGTAGGTTTTGGACTGAGTCCCAAAACCTCTGAGTTTCACCAGCTGTTCTATTAGAATTGCAATATTCAAACACATTCAGTCTTTTGTTCCATTGTGTTAAGATATATTTGAACTATTTATAGAGGTGGTGCATCTCTACATCTCCAGATCAAATTCATACAGGTAAAATGTTCAGAAGCATAATTTAGATTCAGACAAAATAAATGGCAAATTTCATTACTGGAAGATGTTACATAACTGGAGTTCCTATTATTGAGAGGAGATACGAAATTAATGTCATACATTAAGTGGTAAAGGGTAAGTGGTCATTCTTGAGTGAGACATGTTTCAAAAGCATATATAATACTAGCAGCTTTGTATGACTGCCAAAGACACTCCATCCAGACGTGTAATTTATACAGCATTCCCAAAATGCTTTGACTTACACTAAATGGTATAAATGCCTTTATATATCAACATAATAGAAGCCTTCACAGAGAGCATTTATTTTTGAATTATCAGGACTTGTAAATCTTCGCTGAATGTCTGCCTCAGTGATATGGTAAAAATGAGGATGTGCCACTAATTAGTTACTTTCCTCTCTCAAAATTGTTATAATTTGTTACCTAAACTGTACAGTTCCAATATATTTTTCTCTTTGCCTTTTTTTTTTCTTTTGTGTGTGTCTACTCTTTAGGCCGAGTATATTCCTTCCTATAGCATTGAGGGGTTCTGCATGACTTGTGTTTTCTCAGTTGCTGATGATTTCTCATTCTGTTTGGACAACCAAGACAAGCTGAACCTTTTTGTCAATGTAAAGTCAGCCATCAACTGAATCATGATCACTCACAACTTGATATCAAAAATGGACTTAAGATCCCTTGTCTCAGAAAAACTTGGAATGAGTACTGCCTTCATATTTTCCCCTTTTCAAGATACTCAATAAAAATAACCACCTCTTTGCACTTGCAAAGAAGATAAAGATATCCACATAAACTTTTTTAAGCAGAGGTCTGTATATGTTCATAACACTGACACATTTTTCTTATAAGTTTACATAGGTAAGTTGTTACTTAACCAATATTGATTTGTTATGGATTCTGGGGTCCCTTCTTCTGAATAGGTTATGTTTTCTGATGACATTGATGATTCATTGTAAAATTATATTACCTGACAGAATCAAAAAGCATGCACTAGTTAGTCAGTTAGGAGTTAAAAAAGATAAGAAGGTTCACAATTATGAAGATCTGGGTTTTGATCAGTACTGAATATCTATTAAGTTTCCTTTAATTGCTATCACTGGATAGTGGGGAAGTTGCAGAAATAACAATTAATCTACTAATAATTTAGTTAAGGGTATATATTAATTACTCTTCTGATAACCATATAGAATTTGAAACAAAAAACAACTGAAACAAAGGAAATTTGACTACAAAGAAACTTGAGAATCCATCTAATTCATCTGCTACCTTAAGGGATTAAGTATTCTGGAAACTAGCTTTTTTCACGTATTTTTTAAAACCATTGAACAGAAGATGTTTTTCTCACAAAATTCCTCTGTACTTTAGAAAGTCTGTAAGAAACTGGAACACTCCTCAGATCTCTATTTGGTTTGCTGATCTATCGGATTTTCGAAGTAATCCAAACCTCCACAGTTTGCTTTTCACAATTCCCTGTGAAATTACAAGTCCTAAGGAATCTTCTGAAACCTGGGGCTTATAGGGTTTGTAAAGGTCTTATTTATTGTATGTCTGCTCAAGTTCCTTACTTTTCAAAATCTAATTGTGTTTGTATGGCCTAGTTTCTTTAGGCAAAAATGGTCAGATACAGACTTAAGCTATTGAACAAGGATCTAGCAAATATTTGAAATTAATATATGCTTTACATAGTTAGAGTTCTAAAATAAAACAGTCTAGCTGTCTTTATGACAAATCTTTATAAAACTGACAAACAAATAAAGGCTTTGAATTCTTTGTCTTCTCAAACAAAATCACAGATCTAACAAAATATGAATGAACAGAAAAATCTAAATCCAATCCCAAGATGGCATTCTACTGGCGCAGAGTTTGGAGCAGGAAAGGCAAAGTAAACTTTGCAGCAACTCATCTTTATTGGTGGATTCAGCTCTAGTCATTAAGACCTTGTATTTTAAGTCTTTTGTATATTTGGTGAGGGAAGGAATAATGGGAAGGCAGGGTCATGGGAGTGAATGTTCACTACACAAAGACACAAGCATGGAGAAAGGAAGGAGAAGAAAAGCAAGACAGAATTATGAACTGTACCCTTCCAAGGCTTGATCAAATTTTATATCATCTTTTACAAGGAAATCAATTGAAAATATTTCATGAAAATGAATTTTTACCACATTATGAAGTTAGTCAAAACTGGCTCAATATCTTTTCAGAAATATCAGCAAACAAGTTTGGAAGCTTTTGCACATCTCTATTAGCCAAATTTCTATGCATTACAGTCCTGACCCTACCCACTGAAAAAAAAGTTTGCAGCATTATCGTCTTAAGTACATATTTATCACAGAAAGAATGGATCTGAAATAAACGAAAAAGAGGAAAAATAATGTCAAGAGGAATTTTACAGTGTTTGCTGTTAGCGTGAATTAATTAAGATCCGGATCCAAGACAGAACCTCAAGCTGAGATGTCTAGTAATGGAAAAAGAGTCAAATTTGCAAGGTGTTCTGAAGATTATCCAGAGTAATCAGAATGGCATACAGTCTTGTTTCTTTTAGGCAAGAACTATAAACATTCTCCTGTACTTCTCAGGCTGGACTTAAGTGTTAGGTGTCTTCTTCTTATCTTACCTGTTGGTAAATGATAATACAAAGATAAAATAAATTGTGAGGGGTTTTGGTTCTTGCAACAACAATGCCAGGGAGAGGAGTGAAAAAAGAGTACAAAATGATAAGAAGAACTAATAGCTAAGTCATCAAAAATGAATAAGGAGAGCAGAAGAGCAGAAAGCACAGTGATGAAAATAGAAGGGTGATACCAATCTGTATTTCCTTTCTTCTCTAAGACAGGAGACTACTGACTGCAAACATATATTCAATTAACCTTCCACTTTATCACATTATTTACATTGAAGTACATATTTCACTTCACTTGATGTTGATAGTAATTTATATATACACGTAGTTATAAATTAGTATGGAATTATTGCATAATTACCTACTTGCTTAAACATAATGAAACAACGTTTAATATTCAAAAGAAATGCAATTTAACTTCTGTTATGGAAAAGAAATTACTGGCAATATTTCCACTTTTTTAAGGAAAGATATCTGTTTCACTGACATTGGAAATACCAGACATAAGAAAGTAGCTCTGACAGATATTCAAAATTTACATTTATATATTTAGACCTGTAAAGGAAACCTGTATTTAGCCTGAATGCATATATGTGTATGAATATGTAAATGCTTTGCATAATTAAAATTAAATTAGTGTTTGATAAGACTTTCAAATGAACTGTATTTATAAATTTGCAATTCAGAAGCATTGTATATTAAGGTAAAAAATAAAAGTCCAAACTCAATGAAAATAATGTGATTTATAAATTGATTTTACTGTGAGATATTCAACAAAATACTTGAATTATTTACATGTACAGACTCAGACCTTCATAGCTCATGAATAGAGGTTCTGTATTTCAAAGATTTAAGAGCCCATACATCAACATCCAATTACGATGACTGTGTGAAAGTGGGAAAGCTGGTGTGAGCCTTGAGGCTGCTGACTGCCCTGTGTGTTTGTTCAGCAGTTACTTTGTTTAAAGTGAAGAATCTCTACTGTATTACTAACAAATTCAAACACCTCTACAAATAGAAAAGAAAGGGCATCTGAAACATAAAGTGATTTTGAAAAAAATGCTTGATGTTAATCTAAATCTGAATTTACTGTTCAAATGAGAAAGATGGTTTGAAATATTTCTGTTCTGTATTTCATCAGAAAATTTGTAACTCTACATAAGTGTTTTTTAAAAGGATTAGCTTTACAATCACTGCCTTCAGTGCATATCCTGACCTCAGCAGAATATACAACTGAAGATCTACTTCCTTCTGGGAGCAGTATTTACTGTTAAATTGGTGGAGCAATGACAGCTTACATCATGTGATAGGGAGCAAGATAGAATGGACTTGTATATCAGCATGAGACATTTTAGAGAAAACCACTGTAGTTCTCTGAGTGTTTACCCAGTTGCCTGAAATTCTTTGGACTCTTCTTTTAAATCCACATTCTTTCCTTATCTCAAAGCTTCATTACTTTTTTCCAGTCCATTTCTATGCAATTTCTGTGTCCCTTCCCAGTTCTTTTGCTCCAGGTACATCTGTAAAAAACCCTTACTGTTGCTGAATGTGAAATTGCTGGGAAAATTCATGCCAGCTCTGGAACCATAAACAACCACCAAGTACCATGATTATTCTCCAATGAAACGTAGAGAAGTGACGTTTTGATTGTATTGGATAATCTTTTGGTTTTGGAAGTTCCTAGTTTTATTCCTAACAAGTAGTCAGTTTTTTGACTGTAGCCACATCTAGTGATGAGTTGAACACAATGTGGACTAGAAAAAAAAGCTGTCCTGAACTTGAAAAATTTGTTGAGTTTTTAAAGCTAAGAATTAAAAAAAAAAGTCGTATTGCATGTAATATAATTAATAAAGCATTAGAGACTTTTTCTAGTCTAGAAAGTAACAATTACCAAAATAAAAATTTTGATTAGTAACCAACCTGTTTTAGGTTTAATCCTTGAAATGAATAAGTTGCACTCAGCCGCTCACCCACTCCCTGCTCCCAGTGAGACAGCAGAAGAGGAAGAGAAGAGTAACAGCAAGAAAACTTATGGGTCCAGATAAAAACTATTTCATAAGAAAAGAAGAAGTGGAAGAAAGAAGAAAGAAAATAAAGCAAAACCAGTGATGTGAAGGGAGTCACTCACCACCTTCCAAGGGTTGATTAATTCTCTCCCAAGCAAAAGATGACTAACCCTTCTAAAACCTCCTATTTCACCTTTTTATTGCCAAGGATGACAATATATGGCATGAAATATCTGGTTTGTTTGAGTTATCTTCCTGGTTGTGTACCTTGACAAAATCTTGCATATCTCCCAGTATATTCACGGGGCAAGTGCGGTAGAGTCAAAAAAGGCCTTGATGTTATTCAATCACTGGTCAGCAACAGCTGAAGTATTGATGTGCTATCAGCATTGCTTTAGGCACAAATCTAAAAACACATTACCATACAAACTGTGTAAAGAAAATTAACTCCACCCCAGACAGACAGAACCATAATTTGCTTAGGAATTTTACATATTTTTGGGTATATGTTAAAATAATTTGCAAACTAGAAAACTATGATGATTTTGATAACAATGTAATAGATATTACTTGAAAGAACTAAAATTGTGGCAGTCTTCTTGTCGCTGATTGTGATACTGACTTAAATTTCATCAGCTCACTTCATTGAGAGTAGTTATCTTACTTAGGTCTTATGCAACTGAGAAAAATTACCAGAACATGGCTTGTTAAAGTAGCACTTACACTACTACTTGTGGGTCTGTGATTTTTCATTTTAGAATCCTCAAAATTTTCTTAAAATTAAAAATATTTGTGCACATAACTATATGTATGCACACACAGACACATTCTCACCTTCAATTATATATATATATATATATATACATACATATCATGTATCTCTTAAGGTTCACCTAGAAACTCAAAATTTATTCAGGGTTACTGCAGATCATGTTTTGTTATTTGAAATGCCAGTAAAGAGTTTAAAAGTAATTTTACAATAATGTTCTAGTTCTAGTCCTGAACAAATTAAAGAACTGTGACAGATTTGCATGAGTGACATCAGCTCAGAACTTAATCCAGTAGTATTTGCAAAGCGTTCAATTGGCCAAATGATCAAAATTCTGAGATAATCCAACAGATTAAATCAACAGAGGATTCTGAGTGTCAGGAGTGTGTTGGGAGGAAATTGTGACTTTTGAGAAGGCATAATGCCTAAACATTTTAGAGCCTGACTAATCTGTGCTGTCATCATTAAAAGGTGTATCATTAGAAGGATTTTAACAGATGTCAATCCTCTTAATTTTCTATCTCACTGCTGTTGACAGCTTACCTTGATCTTAACTAGTGTTGCATGGTCAACAACTAATAAAGCCAATGACATCACTAAGAAAGTGTGAGGAGTTTTATATTTCATTCTTTCTTTTAAATTCTTGAACTTATTACATAGCTTCTGTTTACAGTCATAGAGCACAGAAGTCAGTCCTTCTCTACTCTTGTGCAATTCCTAAAGCTGTCTATGGAGTAGTCATGCCACTTCAGTGGAAATAATTGTTCATACACAGAGTTGTTACAGATGCCATCTGGGATAGTGGCAGAAAACTACATGGTTTAAATGATGGGCAAGGACGTACTGCAGGACAGGTGAAAATTTAAACATAGTATGACTTAGTGAGTCGTTTGCTTTAAGTGTTAAAGATCGTCTGGTATAAATTCCCTTGCCAAGGTTAGAAGGACATTATGTTTGGCTACCTTCAGCTACTGGTATGGAAACCAGCTTCAAAAAAACCCATATGATTTAAATACATTTTAAATGGGTATTAATTTCAATGCTCTTTGGTGTGTTATTTCAGAGATGAGTAGTGGTGTTCCCTGGTGATTTTCCACCGTTATAAATCCCCATGACTGAAAGCAAGTAGCTTCTAATGAATAACACATACAAGGTAAAGTGAGACTGCTACCTGCTGTTACAGCTGGTAAAAAAGAAAAACAACTAATTTATCTAACTTTTTTTCCTATACATCTTAACAGCTGAAAAACTGACCCAAAACTTATGATAAAAGAGACATTTTTTTAAAGTTAGATTTTTTTATTTGCAATCCAGCGGGTACTGCTGTTCTGAAATATTATTTTTACTTCATTAAAATTCTTAAGTACTTCCATTTCCTTTGATAACCTGTATTCCCTTTAGCACCTGGCAGAAGAACCAGGATAGATTCTTTGGAAGGAAAAAGAGGAAAGAATTTATCTTACCAAGGCAAAAAGCATAGAAGAGGTGTTTTTTGAAGATGGAAGAGTTTTGGGGATCCTTGAATACTTCTCTCCTTGACCTGAATACTCCCTTCTTGCTGGTAGAAACATTAGTAGGTTGAGAGGGATGTGGAAATTCTGTCCAATACTTATCCCCATGCCTATTTTTTCCTCTGTCTCCAGTACTGCTGAGATCAGTTACAAAGCAAAATTTACACTGAATCACTGAGTTAGACATACCTTACAGCCTCTTTGCACAGATGAATTTAATGAAATGTTTTTCCAAATGGTTCATCACCCTTCAAAAAATGGGACTGTTGAACTCTACGACTTTGGTATTGTCAACAACAAATGTTCAAAAGTATGCACCAGATAATCTTCATAATAGAACTTGCAAAAACATTATAGAATTCACAAGCAATATTTTTCTGTTTTTCAGAATATTAAATGTCATTTTCCAGCTTCAATTACAAGATTCACAATAATATTTCCTTATTTTAAAAATATATTTGCATGTACAGTAATGAATATCATATATTATTATAGATTAAATGAAATATTGTTTTAAGAAAGACATTGAATATGTTGAGATTTATGATAAAGTCACAAAAAAAAGATGAATAGTAATCAGTATTTCTACTGGTTTTCTATTTCACAGAGAGTTAATTCTGATATATAACCATAAAAAAAGTATTGCTTTTCTGGAAATTAAGAATTGAGTCACTGCATTCAACATAAAATTATTTTTAAGTACTTCAAACAAAGCTTGTAAAATAGGAATCTGGTGTTTTGATTAATTTGAGAGTATTGCAAGCAAAAGAATAAAAATACCATCTTCCTCCTCTCACACCAGAAAAGAAGTTGAAGGGTGAATTTTGGGAGTGCTTGCTGCATTACTAAGAGGGAAGAAAATATGAGAATGATATTTGAAATGTTGTATCATTCACTGTTAGTGGAGTTTTTCTATTGATTGTCATGCTTGATCTTCAGACCCCAGGGAAAGACCAGAACAGTACCAGTTTGTCTTGTTTACCCTACATCCAGGAAATGAATAATCTGAAGCTTATACACAGTTCTGTACTTTATGCAACATGTTTCCACAGTGCTTGCTTTGTTGGCAAGAAGCAGGCTGAAATTTTGATGAAGATTGAACCACTGTTGACAAAGTGCATAACCAGAGACTTCCTACAACCTCTCCTTTTAGTGCATTATTGAGAAAAAAGAGATTTTTTAATTTTTATTAATATGAAGGAAGAGCACATTATTTTGCAAATTATAATCCAAATGTTTTGTTTTTAATAGCAGGATAATTGTAATGAAATTTCCTGCCCATCCAGTGGCTGTGTAAAACGCAATGCATTGACAAAACCTCACTGCACAAGAAAAGTAGCAGTATAATTAAACCACCATAACTAGTAGCAGGTATCTTAAAATTGTCTGTCTTGCTTTTACTCTCCTCCTACTAGCTTGCAGCAAAGATTTATAAATGTGAGTTTTAAAAGCATTTCCACAGCATTCCTTGGTAGTAAATGTATTCGTCATTACTGACAGTAACTCTGCATCAGTACAGAATATACAAGAATGCTATTTCTTTGAATGCCTCTTCCTTTGATCACTGCTCCTCTAAATAATATAGGATATTACCAAGATTTTTTCTTTAGTGTCAATTTATCACAAAGAAAGCACCATTGCTTGTTATTGGTTTTAACTGATGCATTCCTGTTGAAGTCTGATTTCATACCACAATTATTGTTAAAATACAGCATTACCAGGCTGGAAGAGTGGATCCTTGTAAACTGAATAGATTTAAAAAATTTATTCACTGATCTGTTGACATTAAAAATTCCTTAAAATGTGTAAGTTCGTATTGACCTAGCACCTTTGAATTATAGTATCTCTCACATACTATAATACGTTTTATGTTGTGGTGTTTTTGTGTATTATTTTTGTTATTTTTTAAACCTCCCCTCCCCCTGTTTTTAAGACTATTCTCTCACTGCAGAGCTTTCTGAGGGAGACATCTATTTTACATTTTATGGCCCAGTACGTGACATGGAAGCCAAACTCCAACAGCACTTTCAAAGAAAGCTTCTGCTGTTTATCTACATTATTGAGCTTCAACCTCTTTGCACAGGAAATTATCCAGTAACTGCCTGGAACTTTAAAAGCAAAGCAATTAACATGAAATCAAAACTGAATAGTAACTCAATAAGTGAAAAACACAAAGCCAAATAAATAGAATAGATAAACAAGCCAATATAAGTACTTCATACTTTGAAAGCTTCAATCTCTGGTTACCAGACAACAGCATGGAGCATTAATAAATCTTCAGGAAAAGAAATCCTTCTATTTCCAGGTATATGTTTGTGTTAAGTCCAACGGGTTAGTGTAATATGGGTAGCTGAAATAGGTAGATAAAATTCATTTAATTTCACAAAGATTTAAAAATCCGCTAGCCCCAATTAGTACAAAAGATTAAGAAAATCTGAATTTATATCAAAACATGCCCTTTTTTTTCATACTACTACTATAATTTTATTTTGATATCCACTCATAAACAACATAATGAATATACAGATACATGTATTTTCCTTATCTCCTGATAAATAGTTTCAAAAGAATATGAAATGCAGAAATTGCAAATATAAAGGCATATTAGGTTAACTGATTGTTATTTTTGTCTTTCTTTAATGAACTTCTAGAAACCTGAAGTGTTTAGAAGCTTGCCACTCAAATTCCATTAAGTCTTCTATGAAATTGAACATGTAGTCAGGAACACTGCTTAATTTAAATATTTTATATACACATTATCATAGATCTGCACAGCTATAAGGGAATAAGGGCCTTATAAGTATGCAATATTTTCAAACTCCACAAAGCTTAAGTGCTGAGTAGTTAAAATATTTTGCCTAAAACAGAATGGAGGAAATGAATGTTCATCATATTATATAACAATGTCTATGATAAAGAGGTATAGAAAGGAATTTGCCTTTAATTAGAAACGAAACCATCTAATCAGAAATTGATTTAGCGTAATCACAGAATGGTTAAGGACCTTAAAAGATCATCTTACTCCAACCCTCTGCCATGAGCAGGGGCACTTTCTAGTGCCAGGTTTGTGGTATCATAAGCTTTCCTGACAGTTCAATTTTTCCTTTGAAATCTTTGAACTATGCCTTTGAGTTAAGGTATGTGAGAGAACTTCCCCAGTTTACTAAAAGTGCTTGTATCAGCTGCACAGAGCTGAGAAAATGCAGAGGAAATGCAGTTTAACTGTGTACCTGAGATGACAAAAAATTCTCTCAGAAATTTGGACTTAAATCTGGCCAAGGATGTCAAGTAAAACAAGAAGGACTTCTTCAAATACTTCAGTACCAAAAGGAAAACAAAGTATAATGTGAGACCAGGACTAAATGGAGGGGATATCCTGGTAACAGAGGATGCAGAGAAAGCAGAGCAACCAAATGCTTTCTTTGCATTGTTCTTCAATGACAAGACCAGCCCTCAGGGGTCTCTGACACAGGAGACCAGGGTAAAAAATGTTGGAAGACTTTCACTTGGTCAAAGAAAAGTGGATTAGAGAATGCCTAGGAGAACTTGACATCTACAAGTTATTCACACACTGTTGTTTCCCTCTTAATAACAGAGAAGGCCTTGCGAACATGGAAAGATGTAGTCCTAAGGAATTAGGAGGATTTTAAAAGTACTTATAAATGTTTGTCCTTCCCATATGCTTTGCATTTGTTCAATTAGCATTCAGACCATGCAGACAGTTGAGACATCAAAAGCAAGTGGTGTTTGACAGCAGGACAAGTGGGCAACACCTTGGGATGACGAACTAACACACCTTTGAATATTGCAAGTGATAGAACAGCTTTCAGAAAGAACAGATCCCAGAAGCTTCAGCACTGACTATCATATAGGTTTGATGTCATCTGTGCATAAAGAGTGAATAATGATAAAAATGTATCTTCCCTTGTCATTGATGAATTTCTTCAGTTGAGGTGGGAGCTTGCAGTAGTTCCTTCTTATATAACAGTTTAAAGATTAAAGAAAAAGGTGGACAATTTAATTTTTAAATAATAATATGCTGTCAAACTAATTTTCTGTGATGAGTTGCAAACTTGTTGAAAATGCTAGCAAAGGTAAATCAAGTTTTCAGTTCTCTTGTGTGTAATATTACCAGACAGACCTTTCAGACATACCCTCACAGCACTTCATATACACCAAGTATGAGGACCCCACATGAAAACTCAAGTACATGCAACAAAGACCTGATAAATTTTAGCCTGTTTGTCCAGAGAAAGAACAAAGTCTTTCTCTGCAGTTTACATTACAGATGTAAAAATGCTTACAACATGTCTGTGTACTAAAGAGCAAAATTCCACTTTCTAGGAAAGCAGGCAATTGTTGCCCTTGGATCATCCTTGTATTTAAAAATGACCAGGACTAAAGATACTTCTAAGACAAGTCCTGGTATAAGTTCCAGTTCATATGTAGTGCATTTGCTACAATATCATACATAAGAAAAGAAAAATCTACTGTGTAAATAATGGGAAAAGAGAATTATTATATCTCTAAACAGAAGAGTAATATAAATATTAACAAAAGGAAAGCTGGAAAATGAAAAAAATATTAATGCATTTTTGAGGGATTTTAAATTACATTTGCCTATGTTCTTACATTTTGTTTGATTTTCTCCTACGAGTCCCACAGAGTATTATGAAAGGATGATACATAAATATTTCCATAGGATTTAAAGGTGATCTTGAAACACCTGCAATTAAACTAATAATGAAAAAACCCTTTAGGGTTCTATATTGTTTGCCCAGAACTATTGTAGTAGTAATACAGACGACACATTAGTTGCTTAAGTTAAAAGAGGTTTTCATTTTTTTGCAAGACAGTCAGAAACTTTCACTATACAAGACTAGGATCTGTTCTTTCTGAGGCCAATAAGGGCTCTCTCTGCTGGAGACGTCATGATTGTCACTGAATCCTGATTGCACCTACATAGAAAAAAGAAGCCTGGTCTTGTCCCCTTTAATGTCAGCAGTAGCGTTACCAGCAACTTACAAGGCAGGAGTTGAGATAGGACCTAAGCACTGCCTTTATGGTGTTACCTTCCCTCAGTTCCTGCTGCCTGCTAAAAAATCCTTGAACTTTAATGTCTATAAATCCCACAGGACTCATTCCTACATAGGAAGGCAAAATTTGATTATGCCTGTGACAGCGATATACAAAGGCTTTTACTGAATGTACAAACATTGCAAGTGCCATGGTTCTTGGCTGAGCCTCTCCTAACAGCTATTTGTGTATAGTCATTGACAGCATTTAATTTCTGAGAATGAAATTGTTAACAACAACAAAGGAGCTTTAAAATCAAAGATAACTCATGTAAGAGGTCCTTTATGCAGAATAACTCTGCTGGCAAAAATAATTGACAAATATAAATTTATTTTTCTAGGTCAGTTGTCCTCCTTCATGAGACACCTAGGATACATGATTATAGATTCTATGTATTGTAGAATGGATAAGAAAGGGAAACCTGATGTTTCACCAAAATAAGGTTTCTGGGATCTCCACCTTCCATGGGTATGAAGCAGCTCCAAATCAAACACCTTCAATAACCTTGATTTTCCATGTCAGCAATCTACATTATTTGAAATGCAACACAGACTATCAGTCTTCCTTAAATGAAAAGCTTCTCCTTTTGCTGTGTGTCTGGTCAAAGGGTACCACCTGCACTCTCTTTGGAGTGATGTCAGTGTCTGGAGCAGATAATGATTATAAATTAATCTTAAAAAAGAGCACGAAGTATAATGTCGAACATATACAACTCATAGTATTGAGTTGAAAGAGTTCTAAAATATGATTTTATGACAGACTTTTGAAAATTCTAAGTGACTCCAAAACATTCTCTATAGCTTTTATTTGAGTCAACATATCAGCTTACAAGAATGAGGAAGGGTAGGGTGAATGATGCTTTTTAGCTGCTCTGAGCACATTATCTTTTTCCTTTAATCTGACTCACACCAAGCACTAGATTCTCTGATTTAATTTCTTACTAGCAGCAGTGAATGATCAAAAGCACAGTGGCCTTCACAGGCATTTCAGAGCTGAGAGCTCTATTCTTTGTGGGTGAGATACTTTATTACTGATAAAATTTTGACTTTCACCTTAGTCAGATTTTCTAAAAAGTGTGCTAAAAAATAATTTCAGTAATTTGGCAGCTTCACTCCAAGAAGTTTGAAGAGGATTCAAACAATCTCTGAATTATGCTTTGCTTGTTTTACATAGATCTTCTCCATAAGGTACAACATATGTCTGAAATATGATTCTATATTGTGAAGTTTAACCGGGGAGTTCTAGGATTAAAATATGTTATCATGTAGTTAACAGTGACGTAAGTATAGGGAGGACAGAATATTTTGTGTGGTTTGACATTTTGTCTGGTTTCATTCTTCCAGTCTAACCTGAATAATGTGTTACCTTACTGGAGTACTTTCGTTTGAATTATCGTGAGGTACACATAGGTCTCCAAGTATTGACACTGAGAAATTGCAATTATTATTGAGTTGGACTTGGATATATTTCATTACACTGATATTTATTTTTCTCTCATGAACTGCAATATATAGCTGTCTTCTTCAACTCAAAATACACCAAAGTTTTTAAAGAACTTGAGACCATTACTGAAGTCACATTGCAATAACTCTAATAAATTGCACCTGTGAACTCCTCTCTGGTTTATTTATATACTGTATCACATGTTATTAACAGAAAATAACCCACTGAGATACAACATTCTTGTTTACAGTGAGATGCTGGTAGTGACAGCAGGAATATAAAACATAAAATCAACAGGGAACATGGAACTAATAAAAAGACAAGGGTCTATAAAGCAGAAAAAAACCACCAAAGCAAACTGTGAAGGCAAACATAAAATAAAATAAACTTCCATCATAAAACAATCAAAAATCAGCAGTATATTTATAGATAGTAGAGAGCACAAATACCCACTGTGCTTGAATACTTATGGCTGTCAGGAAATCTGTGAGCTATTCAGAATCAAAATTTGATCAGCAGAACACATCTCTCAAAAAGCTGGTTATATCTACTTCAATATAGCAAATAAAGAGAGAGAAGAGAAGAGAAGAGAAGAGAAGAGAAGAGAAGAGAAGAGAAGAGAAGAGAAGAGAAGAGAAGAGAAGAGAAGAGAAGAGAAGAGAAGAGAAGAG